>JAAIXI010000229.1:8905953-8925446 GCA_013403645.1 Heliconius nattereri | reverse complement strand
ATGTGTATAAGAGACAGAAAGGGCGTAATAGATATTAAAAATAAACGAGTAGAACCTCCGACCATGTCCTGGCCTTTGGTTCTACTCGAAATACTAAATTAAATAAATAGGTAAATCTAAAACAAATAAATAAACCAAACAATAACTGGAAACATAGTAAATTACAAGGAAAATAATAACAACATTATCTTATTCTTTAAATGATGGCTTGGAGCAGTGCCTGGGACTTGTGACCCCAGGAGTAGGCTTAAGGGATCCCTTTCCGATATATCAACACTCGCCTTTCATTGCTCCAGTCCAGTATAATTACGCGTACAGGAAATCCAAAGCGAGGGCAGAACCGTGCGGTTCTACTGGCTCAGAGCCCACGTAGGAACACCGGGCAACGAAAGGGCGGACGAACTAGCAAAAAAAGCGGCAACCACAAAGAAGACGGCACCGGACTACGACAAAGTGCCAATTTCGTACGTCCAAAGGCGGATACGCGATGAGTCTGTAAAAGAGTGGCAAGCAAGATACGAGGCCTCCCAAACCGGTTCAGTGACTAAGCTATTCTTGCCAGATGTTAAAAGGGCTTACAATCTGGTGAGAAAAATAAAATTAACACCCACTGACACTCAGCTACTGACCGGCCACGGGGGCTTTGCTGCCTACCTCCACAGATTTAATCTGAAGGAGAGCCCATCTTGCCTCTGTGATCCAGACTGCGAGGAAACGGTGACTCACTTAATCGTGGACTGTCCACGGTTCGGCTCCGACCGAGCGATGCTGGAGGTCAACATCGGTAAGAACCTAGACCAGCGATCGCTCCACGCCATCCTAGACTCGGAGGCCTCCAGAACACCGTTCCTCACGTACGCCAGGAAAGTCATCTCCACAGCTAGAAATCGTAACAGCTCGCCAGCCGCACCTCCCTCACACGCAGCGGCACCCGCACCACCGCCACCACCACCACCATCAACCCAACAGGCATCTACGGCACCAGCACCTGCACCGCCTTAATAAGGAAAGAAACGGAAAAAAAAAATAGTAAAAAAAAAAAAAACTAAAATAAAGTAAATATATATATATGTAATAAGTAACAACATACATATGTAGAAGTATACTATTAGGAAACTCTAAGTAAACCAAATTTGTCGGTCGGGGTCTCGCCCGACCCCTTAGGATCATAATGCTTTTAGTATAATTATAGTAAGAATAATAGTTTTAGAAATTATAATAGATAAGATATATAAGATGTTCCATAAAAAAAAAAAATGTGTGCTAACTATCAAAACAAAACAATGGTCTAAAAAAGGGCACGGGCAACATTGAGCCCGTGGATGTAGAAAAAAGAAAAAAAAAAAAAAAAAAAAAAAAAAAAACAGATTTAAGTGATAGCTGGGTTATTATAAGACCCTTTTTTTTAAATATTATAAATAGACAATAGTTGAATACGCTTAGTTATTATTATAAAAAACTACGAGTTTATAACATAAATAGTTGTGGAATGTTGTTTTTCAGCTTCACGCCGTATCCCACCGCTTCATCGGAGTGGGAGTGATCATAAGCTGTGGGAATGAGTTATTTTCATTTTTCCGTTCACTACAACGACAAGACATGGTGTTAAGTTCCGGTACTCAATGTCTCGAATATTGGGCGATGAGTAGGTAACCCCCCTAGGACTTTAGATCAGATTTCCTCTGCCTATCCTGGTATATGCTTGATCTTGAAGCTATTAAAAAATCTTGTATATTTTTTAGAAATAATGTATAAAATTTAAACAAAGATATCGCAGGCTACTTGGTATGAAAAAAGAAAACTAGCAAAGAAAATTTTCTACAGAACATTTTTAGTTAAATTTCAAAAGTCGCGAGGTCTTATATAAATTGAATGGAATGTATTTTTAAATTAACGTAAAATAAAATATTTAAACTGGACTTTTTTTAACGAGCTTTTGTAAAATGCGAAATATGTTCTTGACAAATTCCTTCGTATTAAAGCTGGATGGATATAACTGAGGTCGAGATTTCCTTAGAAATGTTTCGTGATTTCTTTTTTATCGTCACAATGTATTCCGCACAAAGAATGGTAGACAGAGAGAACCTGGCAATTTAGTGGTAAGACACTCTGTTCTTATTTAAACGTTTAATGTCAAATATTGCAGCATTGCATGTTAAGTAGTGGAGCTTAACGCCGTGCGTTGTCTTGTTACCAAAACGAACCCGTTAATTTATTTTACATTTTATTCAACATCACGAAAGCGAATGTTGAATAAAATGTAAAATAAATTATGATAAGGCGCTTCCCTCTCTATCTCAAACTATGTAAAGCAGATCTATACAGAAAAATGGCAGTGAATCATCCCTAAATTCTTCATTTTTCGCTTCCACGACCAGGTCGTGTAAACCAAAAATGTTTACAAAATTACTTTAAATTGGCTTCGAATCCAATCCAATTAAAGACAAAACACTTCCACTGAACCCCTATGGTCTATATTTAATACAAAATAAGCAAGCCCCATTATTTATACCGACAATGACATAAACTGCACAAATAACTAGCTCTTTAATCTAATACTGGCGGTAAGCGGTTAAATTTCCCCAGACGCTGGGGAAGCATTGTAGCGGGCAATACGAACGAAATAGCTTCATAATATTGTAACTAGTGAATATTTTGTTGGTTATCTTATTATGAAATGTTTCGATTTCTATATCATTTGTGGTAATCAGCGATTTTTATAAGTACTGGTTTGGTAGAGGTCTACGTGGCGCAGGGACAGCGCTAGGCTGAAGATGAGTTCGATGTCCATTTGGGGGAATGGTTATATTTAAATTATTCTTATTTTCCCATTATGAGTGACTTAATGAGTACATTCTTGGTTTTTGACATTGTACAAAATATAGACTTTTTTTGCATTTTACGTTCCTACGATTAGAAGACTATGCTTTTGCTTTACACTTTTTACCCATTTCGGTAAATAAAATATTTCGTTAAAAAATAGGAAAAACAATATGAATTTTAGATTAATATTTTTAATAATATTGACAGAAAACAAAAGCATTTTATTTATTATATTTTTGTTATATTTAAAACGGTATACAATTCCCTTGGTATTTGACAACGACCCTACCGGATTGGTTCTCGCACTCAAGCTGGCACAGATTATAATAAGATTTTTCATCTGTGCCGCACACTGGGTCGTATATCTTAGAGCACATGCAATTCTTCCTAGTTTCTTCAGTAGTTGTTATCATGTCCCTTTTTCAATAAAAACATATTTTTATATAATATAAATAATTCAATATACATCACAAATTGTAGCGTTAGGCTATGTGCACACAATACAGGTGAAATATATGGATGATAAGTTCAACCTTTTATACGTTCCACTTAGCCTTTAAAAAACTATATTACATAAATCATAGAAAACTAACTTATCTGTTTTCACATTTTCATGTTCTTTTAAATTGGTAGAAATAAAAGGTACATTCAGTTGTTTTTTGACTGATCCTGTATTCGAAAAGTTCAAGAAACCTAAAATAGTAATAAGTTAAATTTAATTTAACTTAGGTTAAATTAAAACTAAGTTTAATTTAATTTAAAGTTAATAAATTAAATCTTTGTAAAACAATAACCAAAAATTTTAAATTTAAAACACATTTTAATTTTTTTTTTAATTTCACACTATCCTGCAATCTTATTCAGTAATATACGCGAATAGAATCTAGTGTCAAAACACTCTGCTTTTCACTTAGCAAAATTGTAAAAAAAACAATAAACAAAAATATATTTACAACACTTACATATAATTAAACAAATTCTAACAATCATTTTGAATTTTGTACGTGATTTCTAAAGTAAATTATTTCTTAATAAACGCTAATAGCCTTTTTTATAATACAAGATAAGCACAGCCAATTAATTTTCAATTAAGAGCAATCTACGAAAAATATAGTTGCCTTTAAAACTGTTATAAGCTAATTTGTCGATATAGCTACATAATTACGTTTTGTACATTTCTTTTTCTTCACGCTGTATCCCGCAAACAGTAGGGTAGGCTAAGGGAACCTAGTGTTAAGACACGCCGTTCCCTACTTTCCACCGAATACTGGAAGCGTTCTGTGTTGAGTAGCGGAACTCAACGCTGCCCTTTGCCTCGTTAAAATAAAGGAAATTTATTAAATATTTCATTTAATTTTTTTATTCAATTGGAATCGAATCCGCAACATGTCACATTTATAGTCCCACTTGTGCCAACGACTGGCCTACCTTATTAGAGATTATCTAATAACCTTCTATTACTTAATACAATTTGCAATATAATAGAATATTAAATTTTATAAAGCAATCAGTCATTGTAGAATGAAAAGCATCAAAATTTACATCGAATTCTTTGAAAAGAATGGTATAAGTGGCAAGCACTGAGTCACACAGCTCGATTAAAATTTCAATATAATAGAAAGATATTATCGGACCGTTTTACATTTGACACTTGAGTATATTGTTACCGATTTCGTTCTTAATTTACATAAAATTGACTGTGAAGACCGCGATTCGTTATCATTACTATTGAAGATTTAGTTATTATATAATTAGAATGAGTTCACAGAAGCAATTATACTTTTATAGAATTATATTTTTAAAGCAGCTACGCAGGATAGATAGGGGGAATCTAGTGTTAAGACATTTCTGTCTCCGCTGTCCGCCTAATTTTTGAAACGTTGTTTTTACGTTTTGAGTGGCTGACGTTAACGTTAGGAAATGAAAATTTTAAATTACCCCGAGAACGCACCGAACCTACGACCATCCTGTTTACAGTCAGACGCTTTGTCACTAAGCCACTGCGACATTATAATAAAAAGATCATCTTATGTTCCAAGTGATGCGGAAATTGCATAAAGTTTTAATTGTTACAAAATCTTCGCTTATGTTCTTAGAAAAATTCAACTTGTTATGAAACTACAATGACAAACTAATTTAATATAATATTATATGACATTTAATTGCAAAACTTTCCATATAACGACGAACGAGCTTTTAAAGTTCCTTATTGTAAATGTTGTTTCCTGAAGCTACGACGCGAGCTCCACGTCGGTATATGGAATATGTTCGAAATTAAATTAAAGATTTTAATTATTTATTTTCATTATCATTAAATTTTAATTTTTCAATTAACATTTAAGTTAAGTGCGAAGTTTTACTATTTCAAACACAACGCGAATGACAATGAATTTGTGCGCAAAGTAGAAAACGGAGTGTGTCATCACTATGTTATCTGCCTATCTTGCTTCACGCAATAAATGGAATTATATAAACAACTAAATATAAAAACACCAACCCTACGTCTTCTCAATTCCAAATAATTTGGTACGAATTCAAAGTATAGAAAAGTTGGAGCATATATAAAATCTAAAACTTTATTTCTGCAGCCTTTGAATGAAGCGTCGTACATTTATCTCAATCCATTGAGTTGGGAACATCCCGAAGGTTGATCGATCGAATGAGGGAGCGATTTATAATAAAACGGAACAGGCATTTGGTAATATGGGACATACGGAGTAATTGTTGTGTTAGCTTTTGGTTTATATATTTTTTTAATTTGTAAGATAAATTAATTTAGTAGTAGTCTAATAAACCCATTAGTTTACATGAATGAAATTTAGCTCATTTTTTAAAACCCCATAGCTTGTAAAATATATACAATTTATTAATATGACCTAAACTGAAACTGTTATTAATAGGACACTACAACTGGACTGTAAAGTTGATACAACTGGACTATTAAATTAGGTGGTAAATGGTAAAAAATAGCCAAGTCAAATTTAGAGCTTGAATTTTATACCGAGTGAACACAGAACTCGGCACCTACATAAATTTCTCATCGTTTTATCGGATCTGGATCTATTCATTACTTATCATTATTTTATTAGTAGTTAGTAGTATATTATTATTTTATTCACTCATTCTAAAAACCGTGTGTTGTATGTAGAAATATTTGAAGAAATATGACGGCATCGAGGGGCGTTGATGCAAACGATATTTTTCACGGCAATAATTTTATATAAAAGATTGATTATGCTTCGAAGAAGTGTTCGTGTGCCTTTCAGAAAAGTTATTTGAATAAGGAGAAAAAATGCAAAATGAGAAAATTAGGGCGCTGTAAATAATAAAGTTTTTTTACAAAAACAAATAAAAAATCCACTTTATGCTTTTTCCCGAGTGAAGATTCTTAGTGATAAAACACTCCGATCTCCACCCTTATCATCTTTCTCTAGACATTTAACATTAGCATATTTCTGATACATTGGAATTCCAAGTTGTACTGGATAGTTCAAGTACCAAATTAATAAGTGTATACTAGTTTACTAATTTTAAAAGTTTATTCTCAAAAACTAAAGTTGTAAAAAAATTTGAAAATATGACACCAGTGCGAAAAAATGAAACTAAATATCCAGTGAAGATCTAGCCTACACAACCAGTCGCGTTTACAGTCACACCCTTGTTCCCCTGTGCCGTCTCTTCTCTCCTCTCCTCCTCTGACTATAATTACCGACATACTAATCAATCCATACAACAATTACCCCCAAATAAACCCCAAGCTACAAAAGCGCATATATTTAATCTCTCCTCACATTATTCACTGTCTAAACTCGCCTCAGCCGAACGTTACGTATTTTTCCCGTGTACGGAACACACATTGTTCATCATCATTAACCACCCTTTACCCAAAATGGCTTATGTTTTTGCGGTAATCTCCTTTTTATATCGCTGACCCTATCAAGAAGTGGGTTTGGGGGGACCATTAATCGTTATATTGCTAGCGTTATTACTTAAGACTTCATTAGGCTGTGGAACTCGTGTATGGGAATTGTATGTTATATTTTTATTGATGATGAAAGGCCATTTTCGTTTTATTATTATTATTTACATTAAAATAATTTTCTCGATTATTGATACAAAAAAATAATTAAAGGTTGAAATCTAACACGGAAAAAATATATTATTTTGATTACAATATAAATTTAGTTGTACCTCGATTGCCAAAGCGTGGTGTTAAGTTCCGCCGCTTAATACATATACTATATTTAAGTCAAGAACATTTTTACGGAAAGAATAATATTTAAAAGAAATATCACATGGAACTAAAATATAAATTTACTAAAGGAAAAATTATTATTCTGCATAGTCTATTAAGGAGAGAGTACTTTTTGTAGCTTGAGAAAGTTGCCATAAATAACCGTCAGCATTAACCTACTGTGATGTACTCGTATATATACTTTGAAAATGCAGGAAAATACATAAGATAGAAGGTATTTTTAACATTTTAAAAATATTAATCTACATGAAGGATAGAGAAATATATTTAAGAAACGTAGCGAATCGAACGGAGGTTCGGGGGCTTGAGCACCTCTCCCCTAGCCTTAATATACGAAGAAATCATCTCTCATTATGAGGAATCACGAATTTCCCATATCTCTGTTTAGAAACTAACCTAAGTTCTTACTGCTTCTTTGTTTTATACTGGACAGATACCATTCTAACGAAATATCGAAGTACCTATAACAAAGACAAGGGTTTTATTTAATACGGTTAACTATTTAAATATAGTAATGTAGTATTTGGATTATAAAGCAGTAGTAAATTGTGAGATAATGGTAGCAATTTGAATATATTTAAGTTTGGTAACGTAGTTTTAGTATTAGTGCTGAGTGTGTGTCTAAGGAAATCGTTCATTGCCTTTAAAATTTATTTTTCATTTTTGAAAATAAATATTCCCTCGGGCAGGTACTGGGACATATTTAAAGTATCCTTATTGGTATTTTACTGGTACTTTAATACTCTTATATTACTAAATACAATTACAGCCTTACGTTGTTTTTTTTACTTTATAGTCGGAACCAGTATAGCTGGAATGACAATGAGAACCTAATATCAAGATACTCTGTTCTTTATTTTCTGCCCGAAATTGAAATACAGTTTAGTATATATAAGGTTGATTGAGTTGCTTTACAATGAAAAACTGACCGCCCAGGCGACTCTAGCTCATCCTCCCCCTCCTAGGCTCCATCTTTCCTAAAATTACTCCCCTCTCGGACAAGTAGCGCCTTCACAGCCAAAACCCGAAGACGCACCTATTTTAATAGGTGCAGAGTGGTACCCGGCAATAGGGACTCTCCCTGACGCCGCTCCCCTCGCTCCCGCAGCGTGAGCAAGAAGGAAGAAAACACGCTTCACAATGAAAAAATTACATTGATAACATAATGTCTTTCATTGAGGATATAAAATTAAAATCAGACTTTAACATTGTGTCTGTAACTTTATATCTTCTTTAACACTATTTACTGAGCTCTTTCATTTCTTTCGCCCTTTAATAATTGGGTACCAATAGCCGAGGTGACCTTAGCCTTTCTAAATGTCCTTAACAAATCATTCAGGTTGAAATTAAATTTCTTGGCAAGCCACATAATTATAGCGAGTACAAAATAACTTTAAGCGTAATTGGTACATTTAGTAACCATTTGCAATATTACTCGTACTTTTGGACCTAAAATTATAATAATTTAAGACTAAGCTACTAGTTTTAAGGACGTTATTTACGCTCTGAAAGCTCTATGTTTTTACTGATATTAGTCTCAATTAATTTGGTGTGAAAGGACTGAAACCGCTCTCTTTGCTATATATATTATTTCATTCACAAATATTTTATAACATAAAATTTAATAAAATAAACAAACAGATTTCAAAACGTTATCGCAAATAGAACTAACAAAACAACCGCTAACGAAAATTGAAAACAAAATGGGTACACATAATATTTCGTCATTATTTACTATATATTGCGAATTGCGAATAGAAACATGCAAGTTCGCGCAATCCACCGCCGACTCCAAGACAAGCTATCAAAATTCAGTTTACACGACGCCACCGAAAGTCTGGAACTAACGAAATTTTAGAACTGAAACTACTTATAAACTTTACTTGGCAAATGTATGTTGATTTTTTTATAACCTTTATTTCCAACTGCTCTTTTTTATTACTTCAAAGTTTGTTTTTTTCATATTTATTAGTTTAATATTATTTAAGTGTATTTAGTGAAGATTGGTTGATTATTTAAAAATTGTCACATTTAATAGAAAAATGTTTAGTTGTTTTATTTATATAGGAAATCAGCTCGGACAAACAGAAAAAAGACATATAGATAAAAATATTAAAATTATTTGTTTCAGTATCACGTAAATAACTATGTGCACTTAAAAACCGACTACTACTGTCAAAGGTCAAAGGTCTATTGTCAAAGGTCAATCGAGCCACTCTTACTGCTCATTCCTGCTTAATAAACCTTTTCATTTGATTATGTATATATATTTAAACTCAGATTCTATGGATAATAATAAGAAAAAAAACTTCAACTCTGTCTCATTTGTTAATAACCTTGAGATTTTTGTTTATAAAATACTTGTTTTAATTTATATGTATCTATGGAGTTCACAAGCTAGTTTAAGGTATTTATTTTTATTTTAATATTTTCATAGCGAAGCCAACATACTGAAGCAATAAAAATACGTGTTTTCCATATAATTTTATTGCTTTTAATAATCGATCTATAAAGTTTTGTGAATACAGCCAGAACAGAACAGGTGTAATCTGCGTTTTAAAATATTCTGACTAGAAATATGTAGCTATAGTTCATTCCACACAGCCCATATGGATATTTACGAAGAACTAATATAAATTAATTGCTATATTATAAGTATATAATTATTTATTCAATATTTCAAGGATTTAAAACATGCATAGAGCGGAAAGATAAAATATAAGAAATTATGTTTCTATTATCTCCTTAAGAAACGGAATAATATTAATATTCAAATATTAAACATCTTTTTTTTCTTAGGTTAGGCCCTTTTACTCTTATAGGCTAATATTACGAGGTCTTTGATCGTCTGGCAACCGATGAGTTTTGATTAGACTATCGACTATAGCTTCAGTAAAACGTTTACAGACTGGCGTCTATTGAGTTTTTATATAGAAATGGCAAATCTTTTGTGCATGCCATATGAGAGAAGTGAACGTCTTTTTGTTATCTTCGGTGCAATTGAACTTTCAAGTTCAATTTGTTTAGATAAATGTGAAAAAGAACAAATGTCTCTATTTTTAGGATTCCTTACTTGAAAAGAATAATACGAAACGCTTTTTGAATTTGGCAAGAAGAGAAAAAATGCACCAGGTACAGACAAAGCGAAATATTTAAAAATGTAATTTGTCGATTCATATATTATATATTTTGTTAAGTACACTGTGTACTGTTGTTGAGCTATTTTTATCTCATGAATAATTATTAGTACGCCAAGAGAAAACTTTAATTAAAAGTAGCCGTTAATACAAGGAGAAGCGGAACGTTCAATATATAACGTATAATTATTCATTGAAATTAACTTTTCAACCAATTTTTCAATTTTAATTATGGATGCTTGTTAAAAATTACTTGGTTATTTTAAACATTGTTGATCTTTTCATTTTTTCAAAATATATATTTTATTTTTACAGTTATTATTATTGCTTATTGAATATTAATATTTTATTACTTTTCACATTTTGCTTTTGATATTTGTAACCGTTTTTATTGGGCAACAAAGGAACAATTCAAATATTTTTATTTACAACAAATAAATTAAACTAATATAATATAATACATACAAAAATTGATAAACAGCGAAGTTGTAAGTAACTTAGTAGTGTTTATTGCAAGTGCTCTCGAAAACTTTCACAAAATTTTCAAGATTCTGGTGGTTTGCCAGACGGTGACCGTAACTTATAGAGTGGGCATCATTTGAGTTTGAGTGAGAAGTTTTTTTAGCTTCACGCTGTATCCTGCATAGAGCAGAGTAGGCAGAGAGATCCTGGGAACCTAGTGTAAAGGTACTCCGTTCCCCACTTTCCACCGAATTCAAGAATTTGGCGAGGTTATATTAAATATTTAATTTGCTCGAGTGGGATGCGAACCTACAATCATCGCGTTAACAATCACAGCCTCGTACCCCACACGATGATAGCTTCGAATATTTTCGAGTTTTTATTTAATTAAAAACAAAGGGGATGACGACGTTACACTCTATTAATAATAGTACATTTCCCCAAACGAGCTTCGAATCCACAAACATGTTTCCTGTCACGCAGTATCAAACTGTGCCAGTATATTCAAAAAAATATTTGTGTATAATATATAAGTACCTATCTAGAGTATTTTAATTACCTTTACAGTAAATCGATAATTACTACCTTTATTAATTACTTCGTTGTTTCAGAAAAGCGATTCATTTTGCTAAAACTTTTATAGCACATTAACTTTTAAATTGTTAAACAGATTTTTAATGGAAAATTATTATAAGTGAAGTAAGTAACTTTGAAATGTAAATTTTATAACATGTGCAATTATACAAAAATCAAAAATATTTTAAATCAACTGCAAATTCACAAAAAGCCATAAAAATGTTTAAAACATTATTATAAAATGTTATTGAAAACACAAAATATGTTATTTATATTGAGATTACCTAACTCAGATTTTTTGACTGTAAGTAAGAAGAGGTGTAAATCCAGATGCGTTCAAATTTTTATACGTTTTATAAAAACTAGTAAAAATCTACTATAAACGTTTTTCATTTCGAGATTAAATTTGTTATAGTTTTAGTTGGTATAAAATATAATTAAAACTTCACTAGAATAATATTTTTTCTATAAATTAATTTTTAACAAAGAACAAACCGACTTCAAGTATTAAATTAAAAAGTATAAAATTAATTTACCTAACATAAAGCAATAGTACTTTGATTTTGTTAAAATAAAATTAAAGAAAGATTTTAAAATTTTGAAGTCGGTGTCAAGTTAATGCTACAACAATGCTTTTTTAAAAGTTAAAAGCTTTTATTTAACTTGCAATGTATGTATGTGGGTTCGGGTGAAATCTTTGAGCTCAATTTTGAAGTAGATATCTTCAACCGATTGAGCTGAAATTTTGTATACACGTTTAGTTTGGATGACAATGCACGATAAAATATGTGACGACATTCGAAATCTAATATGGCGGACCATACAAGATGGCAGAATAGTTATTTTTAATGTACTTCTACAATATGGGTATCAAATGAAAGGGCTCGTTGAGAGCAACTCGAAAAATAATGTGATGTCGTTCTAAATCCCATAAGAAGGATATCGTAGATAGCCGAGTATCTATTTTGTCTACTTCTACAATATAGATATTAAATGAAATGGGTCGTTGACCGTAACTCGAAAAATAATGTGACGTTATACTACATCCAATATGGCGGAACATCTAAGATGGCAGAATAGTTATTATTTATGCACATCTGCAATACGGGTATCAAATGAAAAGGCTTGCCGAGAATAATTAGAAAAATAATGTGACATCTAGTGTGAGAAACCTAGCCAGTGATAACTAAAAAGTAAAAAATAAATTATAAGCAAAAAATCTTTTTAGAAAAAGCTTTTATTTAAACGCTCTTAAAACAACAAAATAAAATTAGTCTTTTAAATTTTAACTATCAACTCATAACCTCATTGTACACAATTTATATGATCATAAAAGCTTGTTGCGTTAATCAATATTTAATTAAATTGAAACTTTAAAAATTGAAACTTAGCAGATTTTACATAATTAAATTAGTATTAGTTAGTGATCATATAAATTGTGTACTATGAGGTTATGAGTTGATAGTTAAAATTTAAAAGACAAATTTTATTTTCTCCTTTTTAGACCGTTTAAATAAAAGCTTTTTCTAAAAATGATTTTTTTATATTACAGCTATCACAGTTCAACATGGGGCTGGTTATTATCTACTTACTATTGATAATTTGTTTAAGCAAAGCAGTTCTACAGCAAAGAAAAGTAAAAACCTCCCATATCCTATTGTAGTTACAAGTATAAAAACACTAATAACCAGGAAAAATATTAGAAACGTTGAAATTGCAGACAATGTGAGAATAGCGAGGGACGAAAATAAAACGCATTCTCGTTACAGTAAATTTAACTTAATACTCTTAGAAAAGAAAATAAATGTAGGGCAAAAAATTTAATTCTGACTTTGTTAAGTAGTAAAATTTAATGTCTATAATATATAAAATTTATTTTACATATTTAAAACAACACTTTTTATAACATTTAAATAGAAAGATAGACACACATATTAAAATATTAAAATTGATTGTTTGTGTTGAAGTATCGTGTAAGTACATCTACTTGAAAAAATAAAATAATAATAATAATACTTATAATATAATAATAAATAATAATAATACATACATGTATAGATTAATTGTATTGAGGCCTCTGTTAACGTCATAGCTGTTGGTTCTTACTTGGGTGGATATTTGAATTATTTTCATCACTTTAAGTAGACAAAGGATGGTTTTGAGTTCCGCTATATAAAAAGGAATACAAAGGGTCTATACCCTTCTTTTACAGGTTCCCTCTGGCTACCATACCTCAATATATTTAATTATAAACTTTTGTCCAACTAGCTTTGTTATTCGTGTGTGGGTTGAATCCTCTAATTGAATTTTAAACTAGTTATCCGCAACCAATTGAGTAGACAGATTGATTTGGGACGCTAATGCGAGGTGATGCCTTTTAAGGTACAATACATATGTATTATTAGTAAATAAATCTATATTGTGAAAAATGTATGTAACGTAAAATTTCATACTTTAAAAAAAGTGCATTTTTTCTTAAGTATTAAGTCATAATTCACTGTATTAATTTCCCCTTTTATTTTAATTCGGGCTTGTTTAAGAATTCCGAGTTGTATAACGAAACCATGTGCCTACCATATTTAGTACTATAAGATACAGGAAATTTTTTCTGATATTTTATTTTGTAAGGTTTATATAGGACACTAAGATAGTACTTGTAGTGAAGACATTCCGTTCTCCAGTTTTTGTGCATGTTTTAACAGAATCCGCCCCATGCTTGAACTTGCCAGAGCGGGCCAGTGAAAAGAAAATTAAATTAAAACAAACACTCAGTGGTTTTATATATAAATAGTTTCCCAATGAGCCACGGCGACTGGCGGAACACAACGCCGAGCTTAGTCTTCTTATCAGAGCGAAGATATGACAATACATAATCTTTCCGAATCAAACCCTCAACCGTCACGTTTATGCCGCTGCACCACTTAACTACAAATATAACTTAAATAAATAAAATATACTTGATGATTGAAAGAATGATGAAAAAAAAACATTTTCATTTAATTAATTCGCCAATTAGTGCTTTCATTCAATTTAACGTTTCAGAACTCAAATGAACATTTCCAGATTTTCTTTGACTTTTTCGCCAAATAATATCTTCTTATTACCGCTATTAAACGCACCCCAGTACTTTCATTTAGTACTGCAAAGAGAATATAAACGTTGATTACTATATAGATATTTGGTATACTACGCTACATTTTTATCATTTGCTTACTTGGAAATGTCTTGCTTAAAATAAAATGAGCTTTTTTTGATATATACGCCATTTTTTTTATTTCCGAATTTTATAGAATATAAGATATATAATTGTATGTGTTTATTTTAAAAGAAACAGCCACTGCAATAACTGTTCATTCCAATCCAACTATACATATTCTCACCTTTATTGTTCAGTTTCTACCAGTATTTACGTATGCCCGTAAAGGTACTAAGTGCCGCCGGAACTCGCCAAGAAAAACCACGTCTCTACACCGGAAGATTAAACCTTCGTGCTCCAGGATTTTATATAAAGGAAACGTATTTCAGAATACGTGAGTGTGAGTTTTAATTTGTTTCAATAGGATTATTATATTATATAAGCGGAGAGCGGAGTGTTCTGATACTAGATTCTAACAACATACAATGGCCCTATTATAGTAAGCAATTATTGGGGCATGTATCGATATAATAGAACAATATTTTTTATTTTTTGTCTGTCGGTTAGTGTGTGCGCTTGTGCACATATAATTTGATATCATCTACATAAATATATGTACTAGCTTTACCTACTAAGATGAAAAAGATAATAATTTACATATACGTATATATAAGATCTACAGAATAAACTTACGTTACTTACATAAATTTACGCAAAATACTCCTTTATAATATAAAAGTTAGGATAGGCTAGGCATATTACGCTCCAGTTTTCTATGCTGTAAGCAAACTGAAGTGCATTTAAAGCTATTATTGTTAGAAACTAAACAACAAAGTTTTACATAATAAACATCCCCATCTGTTCCTATACATACATTCCTAGAGCTTTAGGTAGTGTCCGCAGAAAAAATATGTATATTTCTAAAATTTTGAAGGTTTTTTTTTATCTTCACGCTTTACTCCGCAAATAGCAAGACAGGTTAACACTAGAAGCGCCACCGTCCCATTTTTGTCCCAAACGCAAGTTTGATTGTATATAACTTTTTTATTTGTTAATTTACGTAGATTAAACTTTTTGACTATTGGGTCATAATCAGAAAGGTGGACATTTTCGAATTCGTAACGTAACTGATAAGTAACAATACTGATAATGTTTGTTACGAAACTGATGACATAAAGCATTATACACAACAAAATAAGGATATTATATGAATAAAACTATTGTTTTTTTTTATTTAATGAGACACAGATAAAAATTTTAAAGATTCAATCGTTGAATTAACAGATTATAAATGTAAGAAGAAAACATAACAACAATTAACAATATAATAATGCTAGTTCGTAACGTAATAAACTTATATTTCTAGTTAAACATCACAAAGTTAATGATAAAATTAAATCCACTTTATAATATATCAAAATTTGAGTCGTTATCACTGGAATTAAGTTTATTTCTTTGTAAGTGTTTATTCCGTATATCTCCATGTTTAAGTCTTTCACTTTAAGACCGTTTAGTCTTTTTAAGATGTTCTCTATATCTTTTTTGTCTTTCAGCATTTGACATAGGAGCCATGACGCTTACTGAAAATAAAAAAATATTTATCAAAAAATAATCATGAAATCACAACTAATTTCAGGAAGAATAATAAATGTTTTTACTAAATCGGTAAAAGCGGTTTCTGAGATTAGCGGGCACAAACACATAGACAAACACGCAAAAAACTTAAAAATCATCATTTTTGGTTACTTTACGTTATGAAAAGTAACTAATAGTTTTTTTCACGTGCCTGCAATTTTTTTTATATACATATCTTCCATATACAAGCACCGGTTCGTTACAACTTTATTATAAACATATATAAGAAAACATTGGTAATGTAATTGTGAACTAGGCTTCATATTTTCTCAGTTTCGTTACGTAACGAAATATAACTAAATTGAGAATAAAGTCTGAGAAATTCTAACCTTTTTAAATATTTGCTCATAAACCACGTGTTGCATGTGCAAGCACTTAAGTTCTTTTTTGAGATTTTGTAAAAAGAAGCAAATAACATAAACAAGAAAACGAAATTATAGAATACTTACCAAAATAAAACCCGTTTATAGTCCTGAGATGTAATTTTACGCATTCCCTCTAAAACATTTAAACCCCTCAACTGCTGCGAGAACACTACTGGTTGTAGCTACCACAGCATTGACTTTTACAATAATGGTGCCACAATAAAAAATAATGTTAAACACCATCCAAAATAGTTGCCTTCATAATTTAATTGTACGTTATTAACCCTGAGTAACAAAAAAAAAATATTTTGGGACAAATTTACTTAACTAATATATATTAAATATTAAATAATGTATCAATAAAAGTACTTCTATTTAATATTTTACATAAAGTAAAGTAATATAAACATATCTAAAATCAAATAAAACCATAAACATTCGTAACAAATCCATTCTTAAAAAGTAAAGTGGTAAATGGGACACGAAAAATTGTATGGAAGCATTTTGAAAGGTTTTTTGCAACTAACAAAAAATATTTGCCATAATATATTTAAAATATAACAAAAATCTTTAAGTTAATAAATAAATTTATCTTAAATGGCAAAAGATTTAAATGATCTTTAAAATTGTATTTTTAAAACGCACTCAAAGTAGCGGGACAAGAAAAGACACAAAAAGTACACTTTTTCTGATTATGACCCTATTACCAATTTTACACTTTTATTTAATTAAAAATATAAATAATTTTATAGCAGTCATACTTTTTGAAAAAAAATGAGATTTACCTAGAACTGCCGCTGGGTCATTTTTGTCCCGCCATTATTATTTTATTATTTAAGGATATAATTTGACATATTTTCATGCCTCGGGGACGAGGTGAAGATGAAAGAGCGATACGGGGGTAGAAAAAAATTTAATAGTAGGTTTAGCAGTCAATGCCTAAGTTTTTAGGGTTCTAAAGCTTTTAAGGGAAAAAAAACCCTTATAAGATCATTTTTTTGTCCATCCGTCTGTATGTGCCTTTATCTCAGGAATGCTTGTAGAAATCGAGTTGATATTCATATGAGTATATGAATATCAACTATATGACGACGTCCCTTGATTTCCTGAAAAAGCGCCCTTAAAAAAAGATATGACCATTTATATAGTAATAAACGTGTATTTCGACACTACTAAGGGAATTAAAATTAATAAGGTACTTTCAGTTAACTTAGAATTATGAAATTTAGCAGCTAGCATCTACATGTAGTACTAGTACAGGAAAAATCTGAAAACTATACATTTATGTATGAATCTTAAATAATAATAGCCTGAAAAGTGGGGTAAAATTGGTGTCAATACTAAATTTTGCCGCTAGTTCAAGTGAGGTACCAGACGAAAGGATGACTAAGCTAGGCTTGAATTTCAGAAAAACACTCGATACCAAATGTGGGCAATTGTAGGGTAGGTAGAGGGAACCTGGGAACCTAGTTCTAAGCACTCCGCTGGCATTTTCCGCCGAATTCTGGAGGCATTACCACGCAATGTTATAAATCATCTGTGATGTGGTCACTGATGAAGAATATATTAATGCATTACATGGCCTAATAATAATACTAACTAATTTCAATAAATTATAATTTTGTAAGTTATTCAGTTAGTTGTCACGACCTTAGAACTTATTAGAAATTCTTTCTTTGTGTTTTGTTTTTTGGTACTTTTATGTTTGTCAAAGAATAAGAATTGATTATTAAAGATGGTCTACATATTTTACGAATTGTTTTTATAATATTTTTTTTGTATTATACCAACAATCAACAAAATAAGTAGAATGGGACAAATTTGTCACGACGGCGGTTCACTCTAATCCTTCCTTCTTTCCTACTAAATATAAATTACTTTGTGTTTGATTGGGAAATTTAAAAACAAACTATCTGTATCGAAGCGGGGAAATGTCCCATTCCCTGGTATGGATAGCCAACGCACAACTATAATAAAAACAGTTGCCTTGTCAAAAAAACATTTTCAAGCGGAGAAATAAGAATATGAATTTAGAAGAAGAGAAAACATAATAAAGACTAGAAGTAAGTGTGTAAGTGTAGAATATTAATATAATATATATGTTACCAAAAACGGAATACATGATATACTCGTATTATATACTACCTGCTTTTAATATATATACAACTGGCCACCTGTCACTGATTATTAATTTTTCTTTTTAGAAATTTGATTTTTGGTATGATCGACGACATTATATTGTTGAAAGAAGGAATGTGAAGTGATAAGTATGTAAATTTATATAAATGGTGAATGTAATATTGATATTATTAGTTATGTTAGTTCCCATAAACATTATCAATTATACTGAAAATATCCTGATTAAAGCGACTGCAATAGTAAGTTCAAATTCAGCTACTGTATTTTTTTTCAAATATGTGCAAGTGGAAAACGTAGTGATTTTTATAATAGATTCTCTACGTTTGGTTATTAATCTCGTTTATAAATGCGGAATACACCGTAACGTAAATAAAATATTATACAGATTTCACTATAATAAAAATATAAATAATTTGAAAAAACTAATTAAACATACACTAAGTATAAAAGTTACGTGAGCTCTAGTAGTTAAGCACTTTTAATGGAGGAAGTGAGTTCATAAAAATATCAATTATACAACTTATAAACTAAGTTGAGCGGAATTCACCCGCGTTACTTAAAATGATTTATTGTGGTGTTTCTTCCTATTTAAGAGTCTTTCACCACGGTTTTATTGTGTAATTTTGTCTTTGTTAAAATTTTTAAATTTGTATAGTTTAATTTAGTTCTTTATTTGCGGTATTGCGTGTTTTGTGGCAGAACTTAACGCCGCGCTTTGCCTCGACACCAGAGCGAAGAAATGAAAAAATAAATATTTCATTTCCTCGAGTGGGGATCGAACTCTCCACCGTCGCGTTACAGTCACACCCTTGTGCCGCTGCACCACCGTGTAATGTTATATAATGTAACATAAAGTAGATAGTAATGAAAGGCAATCTTGCCAATGTTTTAAAGTAAACTTCGTCACGGTAAATCCTGGGCCGTCGCAATGCGGGGATCCGCCATCTTACACAATTCACTCGAAT
>JAAIXI010000229.1:8393728-8905270 GCA_013403645.1 Heliconius nattereri | reverse complement strand
CATTAATGTATGGTTATTATCAATTTTGATATACAGGCACCAGTAAACACGAGATGTCAACGTTAATAGAGTAATTTAGTATGCATAATTATACTACTGTTATAATATTAATACGAGTATTGCTCCTGAGTGGTACTGAATCTATAGCTATGAAGCTTTGAATGAAATGTATAATCTACTGATGATGTCATGGAAGCCATGTCATTGGCGTGATGGTTACACGTTCAAGTCCCGCTTCGTGAAAAATTCTATAGATAATTAATATAAAAAATATTTCTCTTTCTTGCAAGGACATTCACGGAATTGACTTACACTCCCAGAGGTCGATGCACAGCCAAAATCAAATTGAGATAGGTTGTTTGTATAGACATACATTTGGAAAATTTACATAAGGGAGTAAAACAGAGGATTCAAAGGTTATACGAAATGTCGTTTTTTTTCAAGAAATAATTACAAAATAAATTATTATTTAGAAAAAATAAAATATTAATTATTTCTTGGACAACATTTATTTATTTTTACACACGACAAATTATCCCTTGTGAAAAAAACCTGTCTGGCAAAAAGAATAAGAGCAAAGAAAAATAACGTCAATATTAATTGGACAGTCTCTAGAAGTCACCGAATTCTTCGTTCTCGAGCAGATCACCGGCAGCTTGCATTCCAATAACAGGCGCTTCGCTGTCAATTAATTAATATTATTTATTGAAAATGCATAGAGCGAGGCGTTTTATTAAAATGTTATTTTCCAAGGACCTCTCGTGATACAGAATGTAGAATAATTGCATCTTCTGTTATTAAAATATGAAACGCAATCGGGTTATGGCGACTTCAATTTCCGCTTTTACATAATAAATGAATTGTTAGCAGAACCTTGTGTACCCAGTTTGCATTATTATTAAGCTTATATGCATATATAGCACATATAAATCCTTGTATAAATATATATTAAAAATAGCGGCCCCACGCGGCTTCGCCCGCTTGAGCTCTACGAATATTTATTTAATATTATTTACGATATGTAGGAGAAATTTATTATTATTTTAGTACGATTATGTATATTCTTATGGATTTACTGCGGTAACTTAAATCTTTTGGCATTTTATTTGATTTTGTTAAAAATTGTCGTATAGTGAAAATTTTTCGAGTGTAATAGAAAAATGTAGAGTTATTTCACATATATCTAGAGATCAGTAGCTACGTACGGCTAAGAAGTAGCCTGTATGTTCCTCTATCCAGTTCTTCACTGTATGTCTCATGAACCCGGATACTCCAGATTAGAAAGACACACATTCAAATAGCAATTTTAAGAATTTCTTATGAGAAATCATATTATAAAAATATAGCATTTCAAAATTTCAACAGCATGAAATCGAAACCTGTTTTCTTAAATACAGGCAAATAAGGTTCCCCCAGAGTAAACGTACGCCAAATCACGATAAGCAACAATACCTATGTTCTCACGATTTAACCAAAAAGGCCGTCTATCTTTCACAGATATTTATAGCGCCCTTTCCGAGTCTGATTTAGAACCTTCCTTTACTATCTTAATTCTTGCAATACGTTTTTAACGCCTATTTCAGATTCTTTAATTGGGTAGAAAAGGTCTTTTCAAAATTAATGGTAGAGATTTTTTGTAATTTTTGCTGTCTTCTATTAAGAAATTTGTATCCAATGTAATTGCTTCCGGTAGTTTGGAATTAGCTTTTTTGGAACAGCAATTCATTATTCATGGTGGTTGATATCTAATAATCTATTTTTTCAGCTTCACGCTGTATCCTGCACAGAGCAGAGTAGGCAGAAAGAACCTAGTGTTAAGACACTCCGTCCCCGTTAAGACAATTCCGTTCCCCACTTTCCGCTGATTGTTCTTTGTATGAAACTTCTGATGACAGCTTTAGTTTCATCTGAAATTCTTAAAAGTCAGATAATTTAGAAATAAGAAACATAGTTTGTTTTATTATTTCTGCTCTCTAAACTAAGTAACTAAATAGATATTATAATAACACTACATACACATGAAAAAAATATTACGTTAAATAATATTTTCCTAAAATTTTTTTTAAAAGGAATTGGGCTCGTCCGGGATTTGAACCCGGGACCTCTCGCACCCTAAGCGAAAATCATACCCCTAGACCAACGAGCCAGCTGCTACATTGATTGAATATAAGTATAAATTACGAAAACCAGCACGTGTTAACTTTCACTTACACGTTTACTCAACATTATGAGTATATTATGTATATCATACGAGTCTTGGCTGCTCTGAAGTTCCGCACTCATAAAAAGGTAAGAATAATCGTAAAATCAATTTTGTGCAGCTATTTATAGATAACTTTAGGGCGCCCACGATTTGTTGACCGTTCTGTACATAATTTAATACCTTTTATTTAGGTTTCGCGTCCAAGTTTAAATTAAGAATGATACAATATATGAGTTTTCTAAATTTCTAAAGTAACTTTTAAATCGAAAAGATTAAAGGAAATTAATACAGCTTATAAGTATTCCTCAATAAATAGACTATCGAATACAAAAGTTTTTTTTCAATACAAGCCAATTGTCCCTAAGAATAGACACCTACATCAAAGTGTAGAACGGAAGTGTCTTAAGGGGAACAATGTGTCTTAAAACTAGGTTCCCACGTTGTGAATGTTTTTTAAATTAATATATTATTTTATTCGTTTAAAATTTTAGTATTAATAAATAATGAGCGGACATAGTGAAATTTAATAATTTAATAGTTCGTTTATATTTCTAATACGTACCTCTTAAAAGAATAACAGAAACAGAAAAACAGTATCTAATAATATATTTTATTAAGATATTTCAAATTAATATTTAGACGTTCTATCATAGCGAACTATATAACTTTAACTATAGAAGTATATGACTTTGAAATGCATAAGATCAAATGCAGATTAAATTAGCCAACACTGAACAAATTTACTGAATATTCATAACTTTGCAAAACCGACTGTAAGTTTCATCGTTCGTAACATGTGCATTAACTGAAATGAAAATAATACTTAAATTTACACCTTCAAGTTAGAATTTCAGCTTTGCTAAAATGACGTAGGTCTGGCAGCTCTGGGATCTTGGGCTAATTATAAAGAGTTGTATAGTTGTCGAGAACTGGTTTTAACTCGATTGAATAAGTGAAAGTAACTGAATTAATATTTTTATTTTGGACTATCTATATAACTGGCTCGTTGGTCTAGGGGTATGATTTTCGCTTAGGGTGCGAGAGGTCCCGGGTTCAAATCCCGGACGAGCCCAATATTTTTTTTGATATCATTTGTATGCATTTAAATGTGTATTGTAAGTACCAAGTCTTATATGACTTAAAATTTTATTAGTGAAATTATTTCTCTCGTTACGCTACTTGTTACGTAAATATTCGTTTCAATTTGTCGCCAGTCGTGCTAAGGGCACAAGCGTCTGACTGTAAGTGTAACGGATTGTGGATATGATTCCGACTCGAGGAAATATCTTCATTTTCCTCGTTCTGGTAACACGACAATCTCTCGAAAATAAACTGAGTGTCTTAACACTGGGTTCCTTCTTAGTAACCTTTTAAGAAATATGAATATTATACTTATATATTTTACTTATTGTAATTTTCATTGAAATACTTTGACATTAATATAACTAATCACAATAAGATATTAAATAACGTCTTCGAGCAGACAAATAACTTTATATTATTGTCCAGAATATTTCAAAGCGCCTGATATTACACTTTTACTATTTAACTTGGCGATGACATTGCTCATTTATAATATTCCAACTTCTTTCCCTGAAACGGGCCCCGAGGGTGGTGCATGACCTTCAAACCCAAATCCCCCATCTCAGCTATACATAGATTGTGTGGTTTTGGCGGTGACACAGGTCTTTGTCCTCCGTACTGTACTTCGTGCATATAAGGAAATAGAATACAGAGAAAATAACACCGAATCTCGTCGGTCATAAAAAGTTTGCGCGACATACAAATGTAATACTGTACACATACACATGTAATACTGCTCAAAGGTTGATCTCTGATCATTTCAGTTCATATAATAAAATATGCAACATATTTCCTCTTCCCTTACAATCTATGCAAGGCAAAAGTTAGTTTGTTTATACAAGATTACAGTGAAACAGAGAGTCTTATTAAATTACCTACATTGTAAGACAGAAACAAGTTAAAATTCATTTATGAATTAGTATAAAATATGTATGTTTTCATTTGATGAGGTTTTGCTATAAATACGCTAAGTTTTTCTATTATATATTTTTTGTATTATATTTTTGCATGTAATAATTAACCAACCGGATACATTTCGATTTCTAGATCATGGACGAGCTCTGGTACCCATAACACAAGTTAAATCTTACAATGGGTACTAGAGTTCATAAAGCCAGAGTAAAATTATGTATCTAAAGTACTATAATATATAGATTTGATTTATTGTATCTAGTAACTTACTGTGTTCATATATTTAGACAATAAATATTCATTTTCATTCATGTTACTTTTTGACAGACGCAATCTATCATTATTACGCCTAGGTCGTATAGATGTTTCGGATATCTTTGAAAATAGGTGTGGATTTTTATATACAAATAAATTAACGTCGAGAATGTACAGAGAGAGTAGAGTCAGTATTTCGTACCTTTCGAAATAAAGCTTACAGCTCTCTGTACAACTTTAAGGTTTTTCTAATTGAAAAAAACAGGGAGCTAGTTTTTAATACAAAGAACTTTCATTAATTTTACTATTCTCAATTACTGTGTAAACGTATACTTAGGATTATTTAATATTAACGATACATGTGGTAGAGTTCAAAGATTATTTATATCTAAAAAGATCTATGAAGAATGTGGTTGAGATTCAAAATTTAATTTAATAAAATGTAATTTAAAAGTTTAATGTAATTTCAATTAATTTTTTTTTTGCATCTTTTAAGCCTCTTATATAAAAAAACATGTATAAAATAAAATATCAATTTATAAATAGAAATAAAGAAAAAACATATGTAATACTTGCAATAATCAATTTTATTTTTCAAAGGAAAAATTTTGACTTATTTACTTTTACAACAGCTCTAATACAAATAACTTAATACTAACTTAACTAAATAATATCACATATCATCAGCGACGTCGAATATAATCATAGTAATACGTACATGACATTCATAATGTCCATACATTTGGCAAGGTGAATAAACCTAGAAGTAAATTTACTAAAACTACATAAGAAAACTTTTACTACTGAAATTTTAAAAAATAAATCCAAATCGATATATAAAAAAAATATATTTTTTATAATGGCCTCTAAGTTTCAAAACTTGAAAGATGCAATTAAATAAAACTAATACAAATTATAGTTAATACAAAATAAATAAACAAAATATAAGTACTGTCCAATAAATAAATTAAAATGAGTTGGAATAAATACAAAAAAAAAATACTTAAAATATAAACTAATGATAAGTACAAATTCGTATTTTAATACTCACTACTGGAAAATGTAGTATTTTTTTTAAATAAACTATAATACACTTGGATAACACAAATTATGTGCCTATAAATAGCTTGAACAGCCATACGAACCATAGAACTACGAAAGATGACTTTAAAGTTGTGGAAGCCGAAGTACTATTCACATACATGACTGGCCACCAATGGTTAATTGAAATTATTTGATTATCATTGACAGTAGGCTTACTTGTTTGGTGTTCTAACATGTTATCGGGCATGTAATCACCGCATCTTGGAAAATCATGGGGTACAGGCGCCATATCCTTATGGTCACCCACTTTGAAAACTAACGCCATACCGACCTCAACGTGGAACTCTATGTGACAATGGAAGAGCCAGTATCCAGGATTATCTGCTTTGAACCTTATAACTGTATAACCACCATCCGGAACAGTCACTGTATCTTTCAATGGAGCATTCTTCAGATTGCGTTTCAGTAAGCCCATTTCATCGAATTTCTTCACTTCTTCTATAGTCGTATTAGTTGCTAGCCTTCTAAGACCGACTACTCTAAAATTATGGCCGTGCAAGTGGAAAGGATGGTTTGCATCAAACGTCACCCCTTCGTCTACTATAATGACTTCAACAACTGAGTTCTTCTTTACTGATAGAACGTGTGAGCATTCACAATATCCGTCTTTGCAGCTTTCGTCGATGCTGGAGGCGTTGCAGAACCCGTCGGGAGATGGACGTGTTAATAGTAGCGGACTTGATGGCATTTTCATACTGATATGATTTAGTTGAGGTGTGTAGAGACGGTTGTCTGGATGTGGAACTGCAAGAAAGGAAATAAGTTTTAATTTTATTAAGTTACTAAATTACTTATTGATTAAGATACTTTTAAGTAATGAAAATAAGATTTGAAATTTATTGAATTTCATAGATTTTTGTTATTAATTAGATTTTTGCATAGAACATAATAAAGTTTAACTTGTAAAGTGTTAAGTAAACTTAATTCCAAATAATAACAATCTATTGTCTTTTAAACAAAGTCATTCCTTTTTTATCTAATTATGTTTTTAAAGTTCGAAGCCCCCAACAGTCTTCAATTGTCTGAAGGTAAAAAAATAATTGCATTAAAAATCAATCTCCAGTTAAGAAAAGATCAATCTCCAACCTTCATTATTTCTTTTCAATCTCAATTTTCAATTTGGTAATATAATTTAAAAGGAAAATATTTTTTTCTTAGAAAATAAATTTAATATTAAAAATAATGTTTTGTGAATAAATTTAAACAACCACAATGATCATTTTATTGTTTTAGGAGCATATATTTTTATTTTAAATGTTGACATAGGTTCATTTAATTTACATTTATCCAGTTATATTTAAAACAATAAGATAAAAAAGATTCTTTTCTAAAGTAAAAATAAATTACTACTTATTAATTTTTTAATAATTTTTTTGCAATTAAAACATAATCAACTATCGTGCCGTGAGAAAACTGCTACTCAACACGTATTCTAGAATTCCAACGAAAAGCAGAGAGCGTAGAACTTGGCACTAACTTCTCTTTGCGTATCCTGTTACAACGAAAAAATCATGACATTGAAAAATTATTTAATTTAAATGTGTTTTTACCTTGGTAATATCCATAATAGGGTGAACGGTGGAAATGAGAGTTGTTCTTAGCGTAGAAGTCATATGCGATGTAGAATTGATAATCAGCTACTTCCTTCAAACTATCATCGTATCCTTGTAAAGATTTCATTTCTGCTACACTTATAGTCTCATCTTCTTCTTCTCCTTTGTTTAATGCGTTTAATTGCTGTAACAAAGTTTATTTATTTATTTAGATTCTCAGTTTTTTTTAAATGAATACACAAACATGAAATGTTCCAAAAATAGACGTGAAATGGCAAAAGAAGTGTCTTGACATTAGATTCCCTCCGCTTACTAGGACATGCGGTAAACGCCATTCCTGCTATATATGTAGTTTCATATTAGAATGAAAATAGTTCAATTCAAAATGACTTTAAATTTTAATTTTGCTAAAAACTGATCATAAAAATCCTTCTCTAAGATTCGACTCGATTAGGTAATTTATTCTCTGAGTGCAATTCCAATAAAACTCAATCTTTAACCAAATAAACTACAGATAAATTCACATTTCGCGACGTTGCCGTCGATTTTATACACAAACAACGATTTATTTCATAGAAAATTAAAATACATTTTAAATTCTCGAGACATTGCAAAATATTTCTACATATTGTATATTTTCATTATATAAAATATCAAGCCTCATCAGTCAATGTGAAAATAGAAATCAGTTGATACTAGCTAAACCAAAACCAGTAACCGTGCCCGCACGTGGTCGGGTCGTATCGGTGATGAGTGATAGTGGATTGGTCATTATCGTCCTATTAGCGGAGCGGGTCACACCTACGTAACGAAGCTGTCTATTTTGGAAGTCACTTTGACGGGCATTATGTACATATATAGAGAAAATCTAATTTCTGTTCATAATCGTAGAGAAAATCTAATTTTTGTACGTAATAGTTATTTAGGCCGCCATTAACTATTGTGATGATTGTGAATTCGATTTCTAGTCGGGAGAATGGGTTACGTTAGTTACGTAATACGATAAAGTGCGGCGTTGATTTCCGTCTTTCAACACTCAACTTCTACTAATTTAGTCGGTTCGGTCTTAACTCTAGGTTGACATTGCCTACCCTGCTATATGCGTGATACAATAAGAAGCTAAAAAATATTAATTTTTTAATACTTATCTACCTAGACTTCACCTTTTGTGCCTCTACTAGCAGAGTACGCAGACAGAACCTACTGTAGTATGAACATACTCTTCTCCTTGATCTCCGATTGCATGATGAGCGGCGGAACGATAGTATATATAAAAATCTTATATTTAAAAACTTAATTCTAAAAGTCTTTGCCGTTTATCGAAAAGCCGTATAAGCGTTCTTTACGATGGAAAGTATAAAATCAAAGTTTAGCACTCACAAGTATTTATTGCAAATTTAGAATTTACGATTTCTTTATAACCTATAAAGTGGAATAAAAAATAAATATCGTTTAAGTTTTATTACAAATATATATTACTATGAACGTTTTTTTTAAAATTCTATAATTAGGATTGAAATAGAGATTTTTACCAAAAGTGATTTTAGTCCTAATATATTCACTGATTCAATTATACTGGACGGTACTAAAATTAATTAATTATGTATACAAGTCAAAGAATTACGACACGATACGACGCCATACGAAATGTTTATTTTTTAAGTTTCACTCTGTATCCCGCACATAGCGGGGTTAGCCGAACTAGAGATAAAATTCTCTTATCTTCACCCCGCTTCATCTCCTTACCAGAGCAAGCAAATAAAAATAATTATATTTTTTAGGTGGGAATCGAATCCACTACCGTCACGTTTGCACTCAACCGCAATCAGGTACAAAAAATATTGGCACTTTTATCCAAAAAATACACACTATATTATAAATGGAACGGATTATTTCAACTTATATTGTTCATTTCCTGCGAGATTTAAGCTTCGAGATGTGCTTTCATAATCTTTTATATATAAATCGTAGCTTTCGTGTACGAGAAGTATCTATAGCAGTTTAAATATGGCTTAAAGAAATGTGAGTGATTCATCACTTTTTTTTTGGAACGAAGTTCCTTACGGCTTCCTTGGAAGGGATAGGGATTTCGCTGCGTGATCGAACTGAAAAAAATGTGATAGTAAAACCGTAAGAAAAATGCGTGGAATAAAACCGTTAAATGAGACGTGCGCAGGCGCGACAGTCGCATACACAGACGAGTAGTGTATAATACCTTTCTCTTTCTCCCTCTTTCTTTTCGTTCTCTCATCATTTTTTTGCATGATTGTGTGTTATTGTTGTTTTTTTATTTTAAGTAATTTATTATTTCCTAAAATACTGAATTTCCTAAATACTTTCTTGTACTTAAATAAAAACTAATCAGCAAAATTTAAGAGAAAAATCAAGAAAGCCTACATAAAATTGAGCACGACTTTTTTTGCAATTTGTGTCGATTCTACATTAGCCGAAGGAACTTCGTTCCTGCCTGGTGTCCCACGACACCACATTTATATTTCTTTCTAGAGTAATGGTGTAGCACTGAGATACCACGAAAGCTTTCGTTTCGTAGAATAATAGAGAGATTAAGGAGGAGTATAGTAAAATTTTAGAAATTATTTGTAGTATTATAGGTGGCCTACTTCTGCTACTCTATGAGTCCCATATAAACTGCTCCAGTGAAAAGTAGAGGTTGCTCTATAATAATTTATCGTCACACTGTATCCCACACATACCAGGGTAGGCAGAGGAAACTTGGGAACCTAATGTAAAAATCCTCCGTTTTAATTAAGGTACTTCCGTCACTCACTTTCCGCCGAACTCTGAAGGCTTAGCGGGTGAATGGCGGAACTCAACGCAGCTCACAACGAAGAAAAGAAAATATTAAATATTAAATACACATTTACAGATACGCTTGTGCCATTGCGCCATTGCTGGCTTTATTTATTTTATTTATATTACATTAAAATAATTCATTTAATATTCAGTTCAAAAATATTATTTCCGAAAATGGCTTTACAAGTCCTCGGCCACGTTCCGATAACAACCCTTCAACGAACATCGACAACAGAATTGCAAAAGCGGTTGTTCTTTTTCTTTTTCTTTTGCAACGCGATTATGCTGTTTTCATTTGCTTTCGGTATGAAGTGAATGGATTTTCAAGCTACATCGCAATTATCTTTTCAACCAAATAATAGCTAGAAGTGCTTTTATTGAGCGATGGTAGCGGAAAAATGTTATTATTTATTAGTTTGTTATGAAAATAGCAAAATTTTGTAAAGTTTTTGGTATTGAAAAGGTAGAGTGGTAGAGTTAAGAAATAAACTTCTACAATTCACATAAAAATATCAGGAAATCATCTCTTGGTACATCTTCCTCCCCTACACTGCCCAAGGCACCTGCAGTAAAAATTTCAGCATTCTCAGTCTCCCAATTTCGTCCTTCTGTTGTCTGTCAGTCACTCGAAGTTTTATATACATAATGATATATTATATAAAAAACGTTTTTTATAATAAAATACAATTATAAACTACCTCTAGCAAAACTTTCTATAGGTATGTAAAAACCGTACATCGCTACAGTTTATTTGAAAATCCACACCCAATTAACCCTATAGTTATGGCAGAATGCCAATCTCTACAGCGGATTAGGTTTAAGAAATATAAACAGACTACGTAGATTCTAAGCTAAGATAGTTAAGATAGTAATTTAAATTATTAGGGCAGCGCAGTTTGGTACTATCTGACTGCATATATAAATGATAGCTGTGGGTTCGATTTCCATTTTATAATGCTGTGAATAATTTAAACTTTCTGGTTAAAATAAAGCGTTAAGCTCCGCCAGCCAACATGTCATGCCTCTAAAATAAGTGATAAGATGAAATTGGCACATGCACCTAATTTTAAATACAAAACAGACTTTTCTAAGAATATTTTCAACCCTAATGTAAATTTTGAATTGTTGGTATACTATACTCGTTTCGAGGCTTAAAATATTTTAAATGCGGTACGAAATTAACGCATGGTTTCTTCTGAATTTTAGTATTTTTAATTATTTCTTACTATATAGACGTAAATACTTCGCTCTTGCTGAATTTCTATTAGTTTGAAGTAAAAATTATAATATTTGTAGATCATCTCTACGCTGTTAATTTTTTTTTACCGTTAATATTTTTATATCATGATATACCATGAGTAATTTAATAATTCACGTTGGATACATTTTAAAAATGTTTATATTACCCCTGTGAAAATCAAACCCCTAGGCAAAAAAATTAAATAAACATAATAAGAAAATGACATTACAATATTTATTTCCAAGAAACCAATGATGCCTACGAATTTTGTCTCTTAAACAGGTCAAAGTTGAAAACTTTATAATAATAAAATTTAATTTTAACGCAAAAACAATAATATAAAGTATATTAAACTTACAAGTCCCTCGTTGTGTAATTCTTCCCACGTAGGATCGCCTTCGGGCTCAGTCTCTATAGCGCCCTCGTAATGGAGAACGGCGACTTGCTTTGCTTTTGTGAATCTGTGTATTTAGAAAATAATTTAGTTGAATTTATTTATGGTCAGTGGCAGGCTGTGGGTTCGATTCCCATTCTTGGCTATGAAATATTAAATAAATATTTTCATTTTATCGCTTTGGTAAAGAGGCGTAAAATTGAGAACGAAAGTGTAAAACACTTTCGTTCTCGGAGAAAGGGATATCTTAACTCTAGGTCCCATGGTTCCCTCTGCCTACAATGTGAAGCTTAAATAAATTAATTTTTAACAAAAGGAAAAACCGACTTCTAACAACGAACTAAAAAGTAAAAAATTATACAAAGATTTTATGATTTTGAAGTCGGTTCACCCAGTCAAAAGTTATGAGGTAACAAACATAAAAGAAAAAAAAATACAGTCGAATGGAGGTTATCACTCCTTTTCTTACAGAAGTCGGTTAAAAAATACATTAAAATAATCCATATTTAACATATTAAATACAAATCTTTCGATTTGAAAAACATATTTCTCTAAGAACATAATTATTGTATAAGACGAAAGTATTTATAACCTAATAGCCCTCTTTGTTATTCCCCGAGCCAGTGACCCGGGCTGCAGCTATCAATGTCAATGTCTTTGGGAATTGGACATTTGAGTTTTGGTACGAATACGTGCGCAGATTCAAACTATCTGGGAGGATTACTCTATCTTACTTCGAAATAGATAAGTGTATAACATACGGCTTCTTCAATATAAACGCGACAATAGAGAGTTCGATTACCATTCGGAGGAATTAAATATTAAATATGTTTTTGGCTCTCGTAATTAGAGAAATCACGGCGTTAGGTTCCGCCACTTAATATGGATAATCCCGAGAAAAACGTGTCTTAATACACTCTACACTCCTCTCCAAAAGTGTATAAACTCGTATGTGCATTTATTATGATATTATATTGTGTCGTTTCTTTCAATTGATGTTTTATTTAAATAAAAATAAATCAGCTTCACGCTGTAACCCACGCACAGCAGGGTAGGCAGGGGGAACCTAAAGTTAAGTAAGTAAGTAGTAGTTAAGTTAATTAATGTTCCCCACTTTCCACCGAATTTTTCGAGACATGATATTTATTATTTGATGTTTTATGAATAGCTTTAATTGTTATCTACTAAGCTAAACTTTATTTTGTTATATTTAAGGTAGACATAGAGTAAGTGCTTCTTATTGTCTAAAATTCTTTTATCCCACATGACTAGCCTCAATATAATAATATCTTTAATTGCATCAATATAGAAATGTATATGTTTGCGCTTGCAATTATTTTAAATGATTAAGCTAATAAGTCTGGTAGTTACATACTTAATCGTTCACCCTTATCTCGTACTTAATCGTAAGAAAAAAATCTATATTAGATTTACTAAAATTGACGAATAGAGTGTCTTGACACTAAATTCTTTCTGCTTACCCTGCTACATGCCGAATAGAGTGTGAAATTAAATAAAACGTATTTTTATTCAATATTATAAAATACTAGTGCCCGCCCGCGGCTTCGCCTGCGTGAACCATGGTATTATCAATTTCTGTCTCCATGAGTACCTACGTCCTATAAGTGACGTTCATGCAAAATTTGAGACTCCTAGCATTTGTAGTTACGAAGTTTCGTACAAATTATCAACTTCAAAACCAACCCCTTAGGAGTTGAATATTGTAAATTCCCTTTTTATTAAGCAAATGTGTTCTATCAGTAACGTCCATGCCAAATTTAAGAAATCCTGGCTCTTGTAATAACGAAATTTCATATAAACTATTAATTTCATAAGCATACGTTTAGGGGTTGAATTAAGCAAGATCAATTCAATCTTAATTAGCATCTACGTCCTAAAAAGTACTCCTGTGCAAAATTGGAGACTTCTAGCACTAGTAGTAGCGAAGTTTCATACAAACTATAAACCCCGAAAACAACCCCGTAAGAGTCGAATATTGCAAATTCCCGTCTTAGCGAGCACCTACGTCTTTTAAATAACCTCCGTGCAAAATTTGAAACTCCTAGCTCTGGTACGTTCTGAGATTTCGTGATGAGTGAGTGATTGACCTTTCGATTTTATATATATAGATAAAAACTAACTTCCAAAGAAGACAAAAAAACCTCAAGTCTTTTCGCAAAATGGTAATAAAATACAATTTTTATATAAAAAAAGCTTCCTTTAAATAGAACTTTAAGTTCACTATCGTTAACGACGCGACGGCTCTCTGGGACAAAAGATCCGACCAAAAAACAATAAAAAGTTATTCTTTACTGAACTTTATCGGACGAATAGTTGGTGATTTTATTTTCTAGGTTTTATTTCACTTTTCACGCTGGAGGAAGGAGGTAGCAATAATAATAATACCGCAGCTTTGAATACAAATCTCATTGAAGTCTGGATATTTTATTAACTCTTGATATTTAAATAGAAAATATTATTAGGATAATTAATTAATATAAAATCCATACCTACATACCTATATTATAAATTCGAAAGTAACTCTGTCTGTCTGTCTGTCTTTTACGCAATCAGGTCCAAACCACTAATTTAATTGTAATAAAACACTCATATAGAGATACTTGAGGGTCTCGGGATGAACATAGGATATTTTTTTTTAATATTTGTAATACTCTCGATATATACTAATATATTAAAATACTGTTTAATTTAACATGCAATTTATTCCGCCATGTCAATAACAACCGTTGTTATGCGACCGTTGCTCAGCAACGGCTTGCAAAGTTTGTTGTTAGAAAACGTCATCAAAAATAAGTTTGCCTAACACATACATGGCGCGCGCGGACTCAACCTTATGAGACACAAAAATAATGTTCTACAAAAATATTACCCCTTAAGTATTGTTTAAAAAAGTCCGCGTTGATATATACTATAGATATAGATTTGTATACTTTCACAAAAATTAGATGATTTCTATAATTTGATATTCATCCTTACAAAAATAAATATAATAGTCACTTTTAGCATTTTATCTAGATTAAAATTATAGCTTACTGTATAACATTCTAATCAATAATTAAGACTGATTCGAAATGACCTAGCCTACGAGTAATATAGTATGACGGACGCGAACGGACAGATGACGTTGATGGTTTTGTAAATTTTTATATATTTTCGAATTACTGTTAATTTTTATGTAATTATTTTTGCTGCTTATAATTAATTTATCTCAGTTCGGTTATCGATTATACCGATGTTATACATTTAAAATACCGTAATTTTAATCATTTGGGATTTTATTTAATATTCTTCGCAAATATTATTATTTTTTAATATAGAAAAATGTTTAGTACGCTTGCACGGCAATCTTTACGTACTTTTTCTAATATTAAGAATATCCTTCAGTTACTTTTACTACCTTTGTTTGTTCATTTCGGTTACTCAGATATTTTTTCTAAAAGTAAATCTCCACTTATTATTCTTTTTTAATTTATTTTGATTATTTAGGCTTATATTTTCTTACAAATTCTATTGAAACCCGAAAATAATTTCATAAATATATTTAATAATTAATCGTATAGTTCAAGCGGACCTTGCCGCGTCCGGGCCCACTAGTATTTAATATTTTCATTTTCTCGCGTTGGAAAGCATGAGTGTCTCTACATTCAACGCGCAATACCTCCAGGATTCGGGGGAAGGGTGGAGAACGGAAGTGTCTTAATAGGAACGGAGTGTCTTCTCTACCCTGCTATGTATGGGATCATCGTGAAGCTGAATAAAAATAGAACAATAGAAAGTTTTACGTAAGTAATTCTTTATTTTTCTATTAATCCGCCCATTTGAAACGTAAGTTAAGTGTTTAGTGTAATTAAATGCAGAAAACATAATTCTTTTATAAAAAAACTAGTCAAATAAAACAACTAGATAACTATAAGAGAACAGTAATTGCCACCACAAATTACGTTCATAATTGGTGAATAAAATTAGAATATCGTAAGTATGTGTTATTTAATCGACGCAATTACTTTAATCTACTCTAATAGGCTTATAAATATATAGATATATTTTATAGATCCTTTTGAGTCATATTACGGCATTTCCTTTCCATTTTCCATAAAATATGTTCTATACGATATTTTTTTGCTTAAACAAACATAATGAGTATTTCAGTAAAGTCCGTAAATACCTTTTAAGCTACATCAAATTAAATAAAGTCAATTAAAATTAATTGCCAATTAAAAAATATATATATTTCATTATTTTAGTGGCTCAATTATAATAGGTTTAATTTTTATAAGAGCTTACACTTTTTTGCATTCATTCGTAATATTATCTATCTAAATATATAAAATAACTGTGTTTAGAAAGAACAAAGAAACAAATTAAAGTAATTTGTCCATCTATCTGTCTTTTTGTTTGTCCTGGCTTATCTTCAGCATTCGTATAATTCCACTAGTTCTAAATATTATATTTGTATGGGATCGAACCTACAACTATCGCGACTACAGTCAAAGCTCTAAGCTAAAAGGTATTAAATTATATGTATATATATTAAATTACCTTTCGTCACAATCCATTAAACCTCTAAAACGTATCCAGTAGTTGTCGATCTCGTTGTTAGCATCTAACACGAAGTCGTAGCGCTCGCCCGCGTATGTGACGAGAGACGTTGCTGGAATAATAATACTTATTTATATATATTATTAATAGATTAGGAAAGGAAAAGTGGAAATACATAAAAATAAAATGTTAACGACCAAGTACTTTAGCCAATTTAGTGAAATGTTAGATTAAAATATTTAGTAACTAATTGTCCCTTACAAATACTACACTTGTTGAAAGGAAAAAACGTTTTTCTCTGATAAGTATTGGAAATCTGAACCTGTCAATTTTAGTGTCAAGACACTTTGTTCTTCGCTTTCCACGTAAATTGACACACTACACGTTGAATGATAGAACTACCGGAGCGATTCTATGATCGAGCCTACAACCATGGCTTCTACAGTTAAAAACTGTCTGAGTACACAACTATGACCTTCATTTTAATCTATAATAGAAATAAAATAAATATATCGTACAATTTTTTACGATTAAAATAATTACATTATACAAATAAAAAAATAGATTTACATTTCCAACCAACAGGAAGGAGTGAGCCACAATTCGATTATTGTAAAGAAATAAGATTTCTTTTCTCAATCTTTGAATTTTCAAAGGAAAACCCCAATCCGATATCGAAAGGCTAAATGAAAGAGTTTTTGTGATTGCTGATTCGGTCTTATGGAGTTTGTTCACGTAAGACGACGTTTCACTGTTCAAATTATTATATAATGCTATGTGAAGCGACTTTTTTGTGAAAAAATATTGTATGTTACTTATAGAAGATACGGGCGGACGGAACCTAGTGTTATGACACTCCGTTCTTAACATTCTGTTTAATTTTCGAGACAATGAGTATCAGAATTCAACGCTGTTTTGTTTTGTTATCAGAGCGAGAGGGAATCGAACCCACGCCCGTCGTAATTACAATCAGATGCTACATCGCTGCACCACTGGACGCATCAAATGATTCAATAAAGAAATGATGACTTAAGATATTTCTTTATTACCAAATCTTTTAAAAACAAATTTCCCCTAAAATTGAATATCAAGCCTTAAAGGTTTTCATTCGCTTAGTCAGCATCTGACTGGTAGGCAAATGATTGTTTGTTTTTTTTTTAGATAACGGATGCGCGGATGGATATATTCAATATTTCCATTTTTCTCTTACGTTACGTATACGAGATTAGATTACGTAAAGAAATATGTCGAATCCAAGTCCCTTTATAAGTGAACTGTTGTAAATTTTTTTCAAGAAGATATTCAAGATATCGAGGTTATTTTTACACGTGGTTAGCTATTTAAAATGGTCCAAAACTTTTATTAAATTAGTAAATAATTATGATACTGACAAATGCACGAAAGATCTCTAAAAACGATAGAAGAGTGAACAGTAGAATGTCTTATAAGAGGAGAAAACTCGAAAAAGATTGTGCGCGTAGCTATATTAAATCGGTCAAGTGTGAGTAGGGATAACTTAAACCTAGGATCCCTTTGCCTACCCAGCTATTTTGGGAATACAGCGTAAGCTCATTTATTTTTTTAATTATATATAAGTATCTGTTGAGCAAAGTTTTCTGTTTATTAAGCACGATCAATGTGGGACCAAGTTAACGAAATATATAAAAAGAAATTTCTTTTATTTCTATTTATTAATATTTATAGACGACGTCCCTCCCTCTTTACTTCAATAGAATTATAAAACACTTGAAATTAACTTGATATAAAGTAAATGTTATATAATTAATATTTTCCTTCGTCACATAATTACGGCGTAATGTTTGCTAATAATCTAAATGGAATGGAGAAAAGCACGACGCGACAGAGCTGATGAAAATCAACATGAAACGCGGTGTGCCTGTTAATTTTGTATATTCACCTGAATTACATTATTTATATAACTTTAGCTTCGCGCTGTATCCTGCATAATTAAAGCAGGGTACGTAGAGGGAACCTGAGAACCTAGTGTTAAGACATTTCTGTTGCCTATTTTCCACCGAATTCTGGAGAAATCTCGTTACCAAAGCGAGGAAATAAGAATATTAAATATTTTATTTTGCTCGAGTGGCAGTTGGATCAAAACCACAAAGCATTGCGTTCTGGTCTCTAGAAAAATACAGGTATATTTTTATTGATAAATAATATTATTTATCTAATAAAAAGCGGTTATTATCAACTTATTTAAACTTTTATTATTAATTTAACAAAAAATATGACTATGTTTATTTAAAAAAAGCTTTGGAATAATAAGAAAACAAAAAAACGGGTTTTACAAAGGTTTTGATATAAAAATGGACACAGTTAATTAAGTCTCCTACTGACTGAGACTCAGTAATACTTGAATATCTGTTCAAATTTGGTTAGGCAGAGGGAGGAGGTAGGATAGTGGAGGCAATTTTCAATGTTCGCACCTACACCTAGTTCACAAGTCCCAGGCACCGCTCTGAGATCCTCACCCCGCAACGCGAAAGGACCGGCAGTATACCGCAGTGGATCCATGGAATGACAAATATTCTCTTCTTACCTCTTTAATTTACACAGTAATGGTTATGGCTGAACTAACAAACATACTCACAGATTAAATTAGTATATTAATCAAATATAATCTATGAGTATGTTTCACGTTTAATAACCGGACTAAATGCAAATTTGCATGTACTAACCGCATACTAAAGCTTATTATTGGAATAAAATTGTTTTCAATAGTAACAATGCATATTGTTAGACAGATCATAACCAGTTATTTAAATTACTTAGCTAGGTATTTAATATGGTCCTTTTTTTATATAATGTTAAAGAGAAAAATTATAATATATGACGATAGCAGAGCTTAACTCCGCACCTAATAAAACCGTGGATACGTACACTCAATGTGGTCTAATTGTATACAATAAAGTAAAAAAAAAATACTAAAAAATCTTTGAATATAATTATTTTAAATACTAAAGTAGGCATTTAATATAAGTCTTATTGTTTTTTGCATTATCTAATGTAAGCAGATAAAAACGTTAATATGAGTTGCCTTTACAGACATTGCGTGTGAAGTAGCGGAGCTTAACGCTTAACTCTACCTAGTAATACCTTGAATGTCGATTGTGAATTAAGCTCGCAATTATTACGTTGCAATTAAGTAAAAATATATAATTAAGTAAAAACACTTTGTATATAATACAAAGTGTTGAAAAGCAACCATTTCAGTTATAAAATTAATGAAACATCGTTTAAAATTCAAACAGCTGACGCTCGAACTTTTTTTATGAAGCTGTTATTGATAAACCATTAAATTGTTTTTTTTTTATCATAACCTTTTCTTTATAAACAAAGGTCGACTTTATTTGCATATAAATTTTAATAAAAATATAAACATAAATTTATATATATTAAATTATATTATTAAAATTTAATTTATATATTTGCATTAATTAGTAAATAGACAATATGAATTTAAAATAGTTGAATGGTTGAACATTGTGAAGCAGCCTAGTGTTAAGATACTCTGTTCTCCATTTTTCGTCGAATTTTTCGAAGCATTAAGTGTTGAGTGACACAACTCAATGCCGGCCTCAAACTTCAAATAATATAATATAATTTTCTAATAACAATATAATAAAAAATCGCTCTAATAAAGCTCTACCAAATCAAAGCTCTTTCAAAGTTCACAACTTTCCTTTTAATCTTTATCGGCAGGTTTTTAAATGGTTATGGTTAAATGGGCAATGTAACCCCGTTATATTCGAGTTAATTAATGATGTCATAGGATCACGACAGCTACTTGCTTTCGACTGGACTGGGATAATTAATTGAGGGAGGAAAAGTTTTCATTTTTGTTATATTTCTATGTATTATGTATATCTGCCTTTTAGTTTGTTGTTATACGGGGTGGTACTGGGTTTGAGGTACAAAATTCGAATATTAAAATGATAGAAATAAGTTTTTTTTATTCCTTTTAACTTTTTAGCTTTTTTTATGGAGAAGTAATCCGCATATAGCAAGATAGGCAGTGAATATCTAGGCTTCTACACACTTCCTTTTTTATTTTTTATTTCTGTATATATTACATGTTAAATTATGTACAATATTTTAAATATATTTTAATTTTATATATACATACAGTGTTTACTTAATTATTAATTAACGTTGCAGACGTTTTCTCTTTGCAGAGCACTTTAAGCAGTAAAAGACGGCTAATAAGCTAGTCATTCTTGGCAGTAGTCGGAATATATAAACAACCATTATAGACAGTATAGACAGTCACAAGTCAAGTGTAACTTTATAAAGTCGAGTTACATTATATAGTTTGTATAAGCTTAAACTTAATCTGAAATTCTATTGTTTTAAATAATATATATATACAAGTAGAAAAACAGTCGCTAGAAACTTTCCTTAATGATACTAAGAAAAGCTTTTTTTAGCCTCACGATGTATCTCGCACATAGCACAGTAGTCATAGGTAACCTGGGAACCTCGTGTTAAGACACACGTTCCCTTTAAGACACTTCCGTTCCTCAAAATAAAATTAACGAAGGAGTAGTGCTCCGCGCCTAATATTTTGTTACAACTTGTTTTTATGACAACAGTACAATAGTTACAATATTTTTCTATTATTCTAAATTTCACCCAACTTAAAGCCTACTTGTCTAGACTTTGTTTTTCTTACAATAATAAACTCTAAAAGTTTTTGATGTAAAATTTATATTTTAGCTTAAACAGTCCACAAATAAAATATTTTCACATCTGTATCAATTGAATATCACTGTTTTTAGATATATTTTTTGTTTTATTGTGCCTTAAAAGATTTTTTCGACAATCAATTTTGTAACGTTCTATAAATTAAAAAAATATATATATAATACTAGCGGAAGCGCGCAGCTTCGCTTGCTTATTTAGGGGTGAATTCTAATAAACCACGAAACATGTGTTGAATGATAGATTTTTAAGAGTCTAAATTTCAAATTTTATAAAAATCGGTGACGATTTAAAGATTTTTCCATACAAACTATCAACCCCTTATTTGCACCCTTAGGGGGTGAATTCTAGAAAACCATGAAACACTTATTCAATTAAATATTTTTAAGAGTCTAAATTTCAAATTTTATAATAATCGGTGGCGTTTTAAAGATTTTTCCATACAAACTATCAACCCCTTATTTGCACCCTTATGGGAAGAATTCTAGATTACGAGGTAACACGTGTTCAATTAAATACTTTCAAAAATTTCAAATTTTATAAATATCGGTGCTGACTTAAATTTTTTTCCATACAAACTTTCAGCCCCTATTTCACCCTTTAAGGGTTAAAATTTTTCAAAATCCCTTCTTAGTGGATGTTCAGATTACGACATTAAACATCTGTCTAAATTTCACGTTTCTACTATCAGCGGCTACGGCTGTGCGTGCGTCTTACCTCAGTCAGTGAGGACAAGTCCTTTTGTATATATAGATAATACACATAGTGGGCAGAGGAAACCTAGTTATACACTCCGTACCGCAGTGGACGACCAATACCTTTATACTCAGATAGCCCCAATTAGAGAGAAAATATATTCCATACAACAAACATTATCCTATTTATTTAAAACATTGCATTATAAATATTATTAGAAAATTAAATCCAAATATCTAAGTTGGCAAGCCGTCGCTTTTAAAGCAGGATTTCGAAATCCAAAGCGAATTTAGTTGGGCAGCTCTAACTATGAATTTGCATATTCAAATGCGAGATCAAAGTATGTTAGGAACTTCAGGGCAAAAATGTTTATGCTTCGAAGATGGTCGCTGGAAATTGAAATGAAAGGCTTGTGATATTCCGTAAATACTGTTAGATTTTTTTTCTGTTTCACGCTGTATCCCGTATATTGTAGAAAGTGAAACAAGTGGAATATGGAGTGTCTTAACACTAGGTTCCCTCTGGAAAATATGTGAAGCTGCGTTCTTAAAAATATATTTTTAATTAAAATGAAAAGGTACAAAATAAATTCTTTTCATACAAAAAACATAACATATATTTGTTCCCACATGTTATTTGTATGTCGAGATTAAAAACAGTCTTTCTTTAAATATACGAGATTGCTATATAATCCAAAGCGGATTATTGATACGAATGTATGTTCGATTTTATTGAAATATTTATTTACAAATAAATACTGTCCGTGTAAGGTTTTTAACAACTTAGTTAATGTCGGCTTGTGTTTGCCAATTTAATGTTCTAACGGAATACCTAAGCTATAACTATTTAATCCTTTTTTTTAAAGATAAAGAGTAGCAAGTGTCAAAGTCAGATACTTTTAGATTCTACTCAGATAGGAGCCTAGAGTCGCCAGTTGAGCGAATGTCCCGCTTATTTTTTTATGCAACGTGCAACTGTAAACGCGACGGTTTATTAGGGTTCAATTACCACTCGGGGGAATTAATTTTTAATCATTTATATTTCCTTGCTCTAATAACAAGGCAAAAGCACCGCTATGAGGTTGGCCGCTCCATACGCAACGCCTCGAGAATTTAACAGAAAGTAGCAAACGGAATGTCTTTACACCAAAGTTCTTCGGCCTACTTGTCTCATATTAAATAAATTCAACAAAAAATATATCCAAATGTTTAATAGAAAAACATAAATATCCTATATATATTTAATAATTTCAAAATATAAAATATTTTCTCATATAATGTGCATCGGCAGACCAATTGTATTATTAACGGTAGAATTATCTCGACAGTGCGAGTACTATAATATCTCACTGCGGTAATTAGAAGGCGACCACATAAACTATAGCTAACTGTAAATAATGTATATGTCCATTTGTATATGTATGTATACGATAATTATATATTTATAGTATAAGCTAAGTGCGTTTGCGTAATATTCAGTTACTCTGAATATAATTAAAAGATAGAAGAAATATAGAATGAAAACGGAGATATTTTCTGCCTAATATAGATTTAAATATGTGGGATTTGAACTCGATCCTTTTGGAAACCACCGAAAGACTAGAAATTACCCATACGTTCTTACAGTGCTTTTATATAAATTCTTTATTGCACTGAGTACTAATCTATAAATATAAAATCGAAAGGTCACTCATCACGAAATTCAGAAACTACAAGTGCTAGGAATCTCAAATTTTGCATAGGAGTTCCTTATAGGACGTAGTTGCTTGCTAAGACGGGAGTTTGCAATATTCGACTTCTAAGGGGTTGTTTTTGGAGTTGAAAGTTTGTATGAAGTCTCAAATTTTGCATGGACGTCACTTATAGGACGTAGGTACTCATGGAGACAGAAATTAATAATAACGTAGTTCACGCAGGCGAAGGCGCGGGCGGACCGCTAGTATTGATATATAGTCCAAAATATTGTTCGCATAGGTAAGTTCACCTTTATCTAACAGAAATTTCTTCCACTTCCGCAAAGTTTAAATTTTGCAGGCCTATAAGGCCCTTTTTTGCAGTTTATGTGCAAGGGCTAATATAGCTGTATTTTATTTAATGTTGTAAAACAGACCGTCTGTCTATAGCGCTAGTATTGTTTTTCTTTTCAGTATTGCGCAGGCAGCAGTGTAGGCAAAGGGAGCCGAGTGTTAAAACACTCCGAGCAGGAATCGAACCCACCCCCTGTTGCATTTGCAGTCACTCGCTTGTACCACAACTGGCCTCTAGTATTGATAAATAACGAATTATACAAATAATAATATATGCACCGTACAATAAACTTACACTAAAGCTTATACATAGCAAAGATAACCGCCAAAGCTTTCATTCGACAATTTCAAAAGTTTCATAATTAAAGTTTGGGCCGTGAACTCGTTCTATGTGAAATTTTTAAGCCGGAAATAGCTCGCGAAAATTTCATGAAAATTGTTTTGCTACATACGTCACTGAGTTAGGGAGATTGTCCACGCGCGAACGAAAATAACCATCGTTTAATATTTAAATTGTATTTTATGCAGATAACCAATATGGAGATTAAAATTTTATATTTTGATATCCATTATAGTGTGTTAGTTAGTTAGTTGATTGAATTTGAAATATTTTGGTTTTTTTTTTAACTTTGCCGCTCTATGGCGATTGTAGCATAGTATGGCCACACCTGACTGCAATTTAGTGGATGTGGGTTCCACTAAGGGGAGTGAATAAATCTTATTTTCTCACTGTAGTAAGATTAAATTTGAAATAGAGTTTCACAATTTCACACGCAATATCTATGATATATCTCTTGATTCTAAATTTACTTAACCTGCTCTGCTATGCAACAAACGAAAAGCTCTTTTTTTGCTAACTCTAATATTATAACCATATTTTACAATATTAGAGACTAATTTAAAATAGAAAATAAGAAACTACGATAACGTAATTCCACAAGCATAGATTCTTTGTAAACTTTAATATAGCGACGTCCTCCGGGAGTTAGATGTACAATGTTTATTCGAAGCAATTGGAAAGACATGAACATCTATTACACACAGATTGTAGAAGCGATCGAATTTACTTTATAAATTTATGTAAATATGTAGATATCTAACCAATCTTAATAAGATTGATTCGTATATTATTTCTTTTCAATTTGGGGAAATTATATATTCAATATTTTTCATTTCCTCGCTTCTGGTAACGAGGCAAAGCGTGGCGTAAGGTTCCGTCACTAAACGCATTGCTTTGAGGATTCAATGAAAAATTAGGAACGGAAGTGTCTTAATAGTGTCTCAACATAGGTTCCCAATTTCCCTCTGCCTACACTGATATGTGCGGGATACCGCGTGAAGCTAAAAAAAAGTGTTATTCCACATTTACTTCCATTCTTGCAATTAATGATTAATGTGAAACAAGAGTTTTTGAGTTTTACTATGAAAAATAACAAAATTGCATTCTTCTTATATAAAAGGTATAAATAATAAATAATCTTTCCCCAACATATTTCCCAACCAAAGCTGTCATTTTCGACAAAACAAAACATTAAATATACATTTCAAAGTTTAAAACGTTAAAAAGCACCACAAGTGCTGTCCTCAGTGCTTCCTTGATAGGATCATAAATCAAGAAGCGCAATGTAAAATGCTCACACATATAAAATACAATGTGTACAAAATAAACTATATGAAATATGATTAAAACCGTCATAGCGTCTACCAGCCTGTGGCTATAAATGGGACGGTGGTGGGTTCGATTTCCAATTGGGGGAGTAAATAATTTTTATTGCCTTGCTCTAGTAACAAGTTAAGCGTGACATTGACTTCTGCAACTCAACAAGCAACTTCTCAACAATTGGGGGATGGAGTGACTTGATACTAGGTTTTCTCCGCGTATCCCTGCTATATGCGAGATACAGTGTGAAGATAGAAAAAATAAGAAGAAAAAATATTATAAATTTTTCATGCGACGAGCTAACATGCAACGTTTGCTATATACAAAAAATAAATCTATTTTGCATTTTATAACGAAACAACAGCGGATTCAATTAACTCAGTCCAGTTTTTCCACCATATTGTCATATCCAATGTTTTCCAAGTAAAATTGGAAGCGTTTTTTATTTAAGAACCACGCGATGGAAGAAAAATATGGCTCGGGTATTCCCCGAGTCAAATGCAAAGTAGAAAAATCTTCGAAGAGAACTCGATTTTAATATTCCAAATACATGTATGTACCTACTCGTATATATTTGCATTTTGTTTGTCACTTGAAAATGTTTTATTCTTTTTGTTTATGTAATAAAAGTTAACTATGTTATATGAAATATATTTTTATAATTAACATAATATAAACAAATTTGGTGTTTTCGGAATCGAATCCACGACCTGTTGTGTTTACAGTCACACTGCCCCTACACCATGATGAATTTATTTTAATAGTATAATCTAAATATTGGTTGTATTCAATTATTTTATAAACTAAATATGACATGAAAATGTTAATTTATACAGATCATGAATCGCTTCAATTATGTTAATAACGATATATTTATCTTTTCAATTAGTTTTGTTCAAATATAATTGAATTAGTGGTTTTCAGATAGATTAAATATATGAATGCTAATAGTGAATTTTGCCATTTTGCTTAGTAGGACAACATGTAGCTGTAAACGCGGTAGTTATAGCTTTCATCAAATGAATATACCCTATTCATTTTGGCATGAGAAGAAATGTAAGCAAAAAAATAGTTTTTCTAAAACTTTTATGTAACATTCAGCGATACATCCTGTATATTAAACTCATATATCAACATTTTTGATCTGATATATACACACAAAACTCTTCCATTAATTAGTTATGTAGAGAAAACGCGCATATGAAACTGGACTTTGAGCCAAAGTTCCCAAAGTTCCCTAGCATTAGGTTATGGTGTAAGTGGGGTGTAATTGTTATGGGAAAAATGAAAACGAGATTTCCCGTCCACCGAAGTTAAGTCCACCGAAAGAACGTTGCGAGCGACGACTAGTTTTAGATAAAGCCTAATTTGTATTTTTTTATATTTATATTAATTATCAAAAAATAAAAAAAGATACTATAGATCGATTAATTAATGACTGAATTCAATTACCTCTTTCTATTTGACTCCAATGCAATCAGCCTTAATGCAATTTAAATTGAACTTTGAAATCCTCTCAACAATAAAATTTACATTAACATTACTTCTCTTTATACTAAGTAGATTGACTTTATGTGTTTAGTTCTTAAGTTTCGTAATAATATTATGTTTTTAAATGTATAGAATGATTACGACAAACGAATTGTGTTATTGAATATCGATATTAATTATGATTTTTATTACATTTATATTTGAGTGGTTACGACGAAAAATTGAGTTTTAGAAGTAAGTTTCCTCTCTCTGTATGGACAAAATGTAATAAAAAGAAAAGGAATGTCATTTTTTAAATTTAATACAATAACTTTAAATTATAATTTCAAATTTCTTACGGAGGTATGCTATATTTTTTTTAATTGTAGGAATAAGTAAAAAATACATTAATCGAAAACCCTAAAAAAAACCATAGCTACTTAAGCGTCTATAAAAAAGCAAACTTACCAGTAATAGGTTCCAGTTCGTACCCATCGGAAGCGATCACAGTAATGTTATGTCCGTCGATTGACATCTCAATGGGGCAATTCAGGAATTCCGCGTTGATCACGCGAAAACGGTACTTGTAGCCCTGCGGATAGAGGATAGATTGGTGTAACGTAGCTTTAGTATATTAGTAATATTGTGTTTATAGTAAGTTTGTACGTAGATTTTATTCAGAATAAAATCTATGTACAAATTTAGTATAAATAAATCTAAGATCTCTTATATACATTTTTAATTTGTGTAATTTATTAAGGTCGAATGCGGTCTTCCATAACTTTTCTCCGCAATGTATGGATAGACAAGGAATGAAGAGGAATGTGAAAAGGTAGTTCACTTCACTGTTCTAGCAAGATAAAACGTGGAAAAATGGTAACGAATGGAGTGTTGTTTTATTATTTCCTAGCCTCCCCTACACAAGATAAAAAGTGAAGAAGAAGTGAAGCTACAAAAGAATTATACCAATACTAGAATAATCCTATAAACCATAATACTATTATATAATAATAAATTATTATGCACTTTAACATGGTAAAGTAATAGTTAGAACAAATAATAGTTTAAATAGTTATTCGAAATGTCCAGAAATTTATTTGGAATGGTAGTCGCAGCTTAGTTGCGGTTTTTTCAATTACCATTTGGCTAATCTTCGGAAGTGTTCGCGCTGTGGTAGCTATTGGCTCTTGTATTTTTAGTACTATTTTATATTTAATCGTCGAGATTAAATTGTTTGAATTAATTTTCAGTAAAAACAATTTGTATTAAAAGAATGAAAATTTTCAATTAATAATGGAACATATTTTTTTCTTTATTTTCAGAAAATATATAGTCTTGTATGATACGATGTACGAACTCCACGATTCGTCCTTAGAAATGTATTAAGAAATAATAATGTAACCAGAGCGGAGAAAATTAATTAATATAATATATATAATTAGAAATTGAAATTGTTAGAAATGATGACCATAGAGGTTACATAAGGACGACTCTAATTACTGGCTGGCACTTTTATGGGCTGTCAACGGCGACCGAAAGAAAAGGATCGCTAACGTCACTCTGTCCGATGAATTCTTTAACCCAGATAAGCCTACTGTCCTATATTTAGGACAGTAGAAATAAAAAAAAATATCAGAATACCCTCTTTATCTAAGATTATTTAGTCTTATGATTTGCAGTAAGAAACGTGTCAGCTTTATTAGAAAAAATAAAAAGACAGTTATTTTAACAGTTTTTACCTTATATTTTACCTTATAAGTGTGTAATAAAAGTGCGTTGCAGACATGGCAAATAAAAGGTATGTATAAAAAGNTCATAAATGGTCTTTTATTTCCTCTTATTATCCTACTGTCCTACATATAGGACGGCTGTTTCCCTGAAAGCCTTACACTTAATTTTTTTTTCATAATTTTTTTTATGTTGCATAAGATCTAATAAACTAAATAATGTAACTTTTTTCAAAATTTTCAGAAAATTTTAGTTTCAGGCTTATCTGGGTTAAAATCGGATATTGTTATTAGGCTGCTAGATAATTTCCTTTAGTTGCTTAATAATTATTTGAAGCCTTGTTTTAATTCTTTACCTTTCCTACGTTATTTAATATTTCCTATAGTTTTTTAGCATAATGTATTGTGAGTTTCAATTCGTTTAATTTTTCAATAAGATTTTTTTCTTACCTAAGTGTGGAATAACACTTAAAAAACGTGGAATAACACTTAAAAAACTTTTTAAAAAACATTCAAAAATATTAATATGATTGAACCATTTTCTCGAAATGCAAATAATATATGTATTAAACTTTATATTCCCTATACACTAACACCACCACAAATTTACTAAAACACCTAAAATTCACAAATTTAAATAAATTTAGTTTTTGTTTTATATATATATATATATATATATATGGCAACCATATATTACTTTAGTTACGTTTATTTTAACGCTGAACTAACATCCAATGGGGATACATTAGAACTGTCAAATATAACGAGCTATGCAAATGTAGAGTTACAAATACGTACATTTTGTACGAATAATTGTATGTAATACGAGAATATTCGTTTCGAAAGGCAAATTGACGCCGTGATAACGCCAGCTTGCGATATTACTATTCATATAGCGATTGCTATGCATTAGATTAGATTGTTTTTATTAAACTATACAGGTTGTTCTAGGATTGCTTCCCACTGGGTGATTTGGTTATATATAAATCGTTTTCTACACACGGCGTTCGGTTCCGCCGTTTAAAACACTCGAAAAATAAAGTGTTTCTCTTCTCAGATCTATGTACTCGGGTGAATATAAAAAGATTTACAAATGTAACAAATCCATTAAATTTATGAGAATTCTACCAATGTATAATACTATCTTTATTTTTCTTATTTTTAAGCAATACATGTTTTTGCAATATTGTAATGTATTGTATTGAAAAAAACTAATAGTCTTTAAACAACTAAGAAAAATAGTATCAACAAAAACCACCTAAATAATAGTTCTAAAGTAAAAGAAATACAAGAAATAAAAGAAATAATTCTATATAATAGGTGAGTCATCAGACAAAAAGCTCTGAGTTGTAACGTGAACGGAACATTGCCATAATGAAAGCTGACACAGCTAATTTGAAGTCATTAAACGATCGATAAACGATTCAAGTGAATCACTGAACCTATTGAACTTAATTTCGATCACTCAAAGGTTATAACGTCTTTTCTAAGGCAAGCTGTTAGGAGATTTTCAACATTAGAAGGATTATAGTAACATTTATATTATTATTATGTAAGTTTATCCGTATCTGAGAGTCTTATCTGGCAAGTAATCAATAAATAAACAATGTTTCATAAGTCTTACATATTTGATTAATTAAATCATTAACTTTTTAAAGCTTATAACTGAAATTTAACAATCAATTAAATTTGTAGAACAAGCACGTAATGCACGTAATCAATTCAAAGAGCATTGTGGCGTATTGGCGTATTGACTCTAAGCATGACGGTGGTGGGTTCGATTCTAACTGGGGGGGAATGAATTATTGTCCTCGTTCTGGTAATAATATAGAGCGTGGTGTTGGAACGCTAAAAATTGAGGAAAGGAAGCAGGTAACCTCGACTATATATGGGATACTAAAAATTATTTCAAGATTCAGTGTTGATAGACATAGAGAATCAACACTCTATTTTCCACTTTTGGTCCGAATTTATGTAATAGCTTTATTTATGTTTAAAAAAGATATGTCAAAACAACTGTTTCTCCGACAACTCACCTGTTCTACATTAAATCTAGCAGATTGCATATAAACTGGTTTGGCGGTCTCATTGAATATTTTAAAACGTCCGACGCCGTTGATCAACAGCGTGGGCGGCTTGTTGTCCCCTTTGGAGTGGTGGTGGTCTGTGAACATGCTCACTGAGTACTCGTGGATCCAATCCGTTACTACCATCACGTGTTCTGATCTGGAAATAAATAATGGTTATATTTTTTATATATATTTTCACGCTGTATCCCGCAAGAGTAGAAGAATAAATCGATCGTTAAGACATTCCTTTTATCCCAAGTTTTAGTAATATTATATGTTGAGGGAAGGAACTCGACCAAAGGGTCGAAAAATTTAAAATATCAAATACCTACGGTATTCCCTCGAAGGAAATCGAATCTTAAACCGTCACGTTTTTAGTCACACGTCCTGTGGCCTAATAATAAAACTAATTAGTACGAGTATACAAAAATATAAACTTTTTAATACTAAAATTGGAACTCACTACCACCGTATTAAGTCAGACGCGTGAAAAGAATAAGTAAATGTAAGTTATTTTATCTAAGAACATAAATTGCAATTCTTTAATCGAGCGCATTGCTATAATTTGTGGTAACATGCTGGTTTCCTTTCAGTGATAAATGTATGACACAGAATCAAGAATGTGTAGAAGTGGCATCTAAATATAAAAATATTGAGATATATTAACCGTATTATATTATGTATATATCATATCCGGGAAATGATAATTAACTCTATACATATAAATAAAATTGAAGTCTGTCTGTCAGTCTGTGATTTCGAAATATCCGTGTTTTTCCAAGTGCATTTAGTTATTTACACTATACAAGAATACATAGATTTTTTAAATCTATCTTTCTGTTGGTCCGAGCTATAAGACTTTCATTGAAAGATTGAAGGGGTTGTGAAGTAACGTATAGTCTCTATTACTAGTTATAAACGTTATATATACGCTAAACCGGGATCTAGATCCCGGGGAAATGAATATAATTCATTAGTTCAGTAAAATTCGTAGATTTCTTCCAGTCAACACGCTTCACGAATTCTATCAGAGGACGGAGTGTCTTGGCACTAAGGTCTATCTGCCTATCCTGCTTGCTATATGTAAGATAAAACAGAAAACTAAAATTATAGTATAATAATATTATTGCTGAGCATGAGATAAGGCTGTGACATAACACATTGAAGTGAAAGTAAAATATACAAGTGTAGATTTTTATGTATATTAATTTCGTATGTTAATACAGTTGGCTCGTTGGTCTAGGGGTATGATTTTCGCTTAGGGTGCGAGAGGTCCCGGGTTCAAATCCCGGACGAGCCCAATTTCTTTTTATTATTTTTTTAACTATAGATAAAATATATTATGTAGAGACTGTCGTCAATGCAATGCAATAGCAATGACCTCAAGAATTCGGCGCAAAGTGTGGAACGCAGTGTCTTAGCACTAGATTCTCTCTGCTTACTCTACTATAATATATAGGATACAGCGTGAAGCAAAAAAAAAATATATAAAAAAAAATCAAATTCAACTCAAAGCATTATTTTGCTATTATTTTTCCAATATAATTAAAACAATAGGCAAATAATTATAAAGAAGAAAAAAAAACACTATATTTCCTTATACAAACTAATGTTAGCTGCATATTTAAATAATTATATGAGCATTTAATACTTTATGTCTAAATTATACGAAAGGGGCCCAACTCACCATTAAGGCAATCGACCGCATTACCACGTGATAGTATATCACGAGAAACATGACTCATGTGAATTAAACTAAATTATTACTAATCTATATAATATCTAACGTATGTATGTTTGTTTGAAGAAAAGGTGTAAAATGTTGAATGAATAAAGGATGGGCAGTGGAGACATAGTGTTAAGACACTCCGTTCCTTATTAGCTGCCTATAGGTATTTTTCGAGACATATTGATTTATACGTTTTGAGTTTGAGTATGAGAAGTTTATCTACTAGAGCGGGAAAATAATCATTGCTCCAAGTGGGGAACGATAATGTCTTAAAATTAGGTACCCTCTGTCTACAATGCCTTGTGCGGGATACAGCGTGAAGCTATTTTTTTTTAAATCGAAGAAATTAGAATAGATAATGACGAAGACCTCCAAGTGATAGTAACGCCTTACTAAACATTCCTAAATACTATGTGCCCATAAATATAATTGAAATGCAAAGTATTTATATTAATCAAATCTTATCGAAGCCAAATCAAGGCACATAGGATGCAATAAATTTAGTTACTCGACTCAAAAAGTTGTGCAAAACTTATATTTATATGGAGTTTAATGGCGTAATAAACTTAACGATTGCTGTTATAAATAAGGTAAGAATTTAATAAATTAATTAAGGGAACGGAGTGTCTTAACACTAGGTCATATTACAGTTGAATGTGAGTGATCTTTATTATCTCAGTTAATATGAAAATTGTTGACATTCAAAATGTGTTTTTATTATAACACCGAGTGAAAAGAAAGAACGAAGAATGAAGTTAATGGAATAGAAATACATAAACTAATTCATTCGTTTTTTATTTTTTAGAGAAATTTGTTTATTTCTCAAAAATCATAAAATAATATTATTTATGTTAATTAATATTCAATTAAAACCATCAGTTGCTAATGAATGAGCGGCATTAATGGATTATTTAAGCTACTTGCTGTATCCCGCACATATCAGAGTAGGCAAAGGAAACTTAGTAAGATACTCTGTTCCCATTAAAACACTTCCTCGCCAAATTCTGGAGCCATTGCGTATTGAGTGGCGGAACAATCAACGCCGCGCTTTGTCTCGTTACCAGATCTAGGAAATGAATATTTCACTTTCTCGAGTGGGAATCGAACTAACAACCTTTCACATTTTACAGTCCCTTCAGCGGCCTCTTTTTTGGGCTTGTTATTCGTTTTAAATTAAATAAAATTTAATATTATGTAGTTTGATTTTCACAATATTAAATAAGGCTACGCTTAATAAATTTGATTGCTATAATTTTAATTATTTACAGATGCCATTAATTACAGACTATGGAGTGCAAAGTGTCAGAAATGTTGATTTCAATAATGTAAATAAATACAATTATGCAAGTTTAAATTCATTTTAAACAATTATATATTATATATTATATTTAGACAAGCATTTAGCTGTGGATTCACCCCTGTTGACAAATGAAAATAACTAAATGTTATAAACTATTATAACTTACTAGCAGACGCGCGCTGCTTCGCTTGCTTATTTAGGAATGAATTCTAATAAACCACAAAACATACTGTTCAATGAAATATTTTTAAGAGTCTAAATTTCAAATTTTATGAAAATGGGTAGCGATTTAAAAAAAATCCATATAAACTTTCAACCCCTTATTTGCACCCTTAGGGGGAGAATTTTAGAAAACGATGAAATACGTGTTCAATTGAATACTTTCAAAAATCTAAATTTAAAATTTCATAAAAATCGGTGTCGATTTAATTTTTTTTTCATACAAACTTTCAACCCCTATTTCACCCCTTTAGGGTTAAAATTTTTCAAATTCCCTTCTTAGTGGATGTCCAGATTACGAAAGTAAACATCTGTCAAAATTTCACGTTTCAACGCACAGTGGATACGTCTGTGCGCGCGTCTTACCTCAGTCAGTGAAGACAAGTCCTTTTATATATATAGATTATAAGAACATAACCATCCTATAGATTATAACCATCCTAAATAGGCAAAACAATAGTAGTACTTTTATAAAATATATAAAAGACTGCTTGAACGCCTCGCGGCCTACCGTCTGTATGAGATACAGTGAAACACCCCATATTCACAAGACATGCAATTTCCGGTAACGCTTTAGAGGCTATGAGCCCTTCTTGTTTACTTTTATGTAATATAATATTTAAAATGAGATAATATTAACAATATATAAAGAAATTTTAAGGAATCGAAAAAAGATAGTAATTCTTTTCGACAGAAAGACAATTTGAGAGAGTATTAGAAATCCTCGACATGGCCGTAGGGACAAGAATGTGACTGTAAACTCGAAAGGTTTTGGGTTGGATGGATTTCCACTAATGAAATCCTATATCTTAAAAAACAAAGTTGGATTTCGCGTCTGTGTGGCATTTCTAACTCTTCTTCTTCTAAACCACCCAACGGATCTTGAAGGTGAACGGTTTTCACCATTAAGTCAAATATTTCTCAGGGAAGGTTTATATATAGTTCATTATTTGTACATTCTTATGTAAATTAACATAAAGAAGATAATTGAGATAAACTATAAAGATAAGATAATTGAGATAAGTGTATAAAGTCCTACCCGTCGGGACACTTTCGCGCATGCGCTGCTTTAATGGTAAGTATTATATGAAAATAATGTACTGGAGTATTGTTTCTCTTAATAAGATCTACAAAAAAGTCAGCGACAGCATATTCGTATCTCATTTTTCTGTCTAAAAATAGTATATAAAAATATAACATGTATTTTTTATTGTGAGGGATATTTTTCCTTAATGGTATTAATCCTTATCCTTTAAAATACTTTATTAACTTTCTACGTTAAACGAAGATAAAATTTGCTTTTTCTTCGAAATTGCGAATAGTTCTAGAGAAAAACGAAATTAATTGTTGACACATCAGCTGTATCGAGTCAAGTTTCACTTATCCCATGCTCTCAGCATATAAATAAGTATATTAGTTACGTTGGCCATTTAATGTAGATCAAAACCTGTCTTTTACTGTTTTTCATTTTAATAAGTACTTTAGAAGTTGTATAATATCAAAAAATCCTTGCTGCGAAACGGCTCGCCACTCGCCATGCGTCCCTTCGCCCGCCGCGACGTTTTGCGTCCGCCGCGCCCGCCTGCCTTACGCATCGGGGTTCAGTGCTAAAATGCTCGGTTGCCACACGGGCGGCCCGGGTTCGATTCCCGGCCGATGCATTCTATTTAATTTTCCTCACAGGCAGCCACATAGTGCTTGCTTTTCATCAGGGACAGAGTACCCTCTTCCCTACCCAACCGGTGTCGCTGTAAAAGCCAATAGAGCTAACAGCATTAACCGTCAGAGAACCAAGACCCTGATGTCGTTCGGAGCTACTACGGAGATGGCCGACAGAATGCTTCGATTCTGCGCCTGGCAAAGTAAATTTAGAAGTGATTGCACGTATTTTGGAGTTATCCAATAATTATAATGTATATCCACGCGACATAGTTGGTTACATCTTTCGTTTAAGTAATTTTGGGTAAGAGAATAGTAGGTAGTCTGTTGTTTATTATTTCTTTCGTTTAAGTTTTCTGTTGTTTGTGTTATTTATTTGTGTTTATTTTAAAACAATTGGAAAATCCTTATTGGAGCAACGAAAATGCGGGTTGCATTAGGGCTTAATTAATTTTCACATTATCTTAAGTGCTTTGCAAACATACATTATATGAATAATTTAATAGTTAAAGCGGGCGAAGCCGCGAGGGGGTCGCTAGTATTTAATATTTTCATGTTCTCATTTTGGTAATGAGACAAGCGCGGTGTTGAGTTCCACCTCTCAATATGCAACGCCTCCAGAACACGGTGGAAAATGGTGAACAGAAGTATCTAAATGAGAACAGAGTGTCTTAACCCTCCACGATACAGCGCGAAGTTAACGAAAAATAAATATAAAAAACCAGTATAATCTTAACTTACCTGTCATGATCGTACAAATTGCCATGAGGGTCTTGTGATTTTGGTTTCCGTATAATAAGAGCTCCGGCGGCCCCATCAGCTCTTTGCATACCAGAATGAGAGTGCCAGAAGTGAGTTCCCGAATGAGTAGCGTTGAATTGGTATCTAAAACAAATTATTAAAATCAAATTTCGTTAACTTAAATACGAGGCACAAGCGTGTAGACGCGACGGTTATGGGTTCGATTCCTAGTCGAGGGAATGAAATATTTCATATTTTCATTTCCTCGTTCTGTTATAGAGATAAAACGTGAAGTCTAGCCTTTCGACACGCAATGACTTCAGAATTCGTAGGAAAGTTAGAAACGAAAGAGCCATCACACTAGATTCCCAGGTTCCCTCTGCCCTGCTATACTCTGCTATTTGCGGAATACAGGTTGAAAGCAAATAAAAAAATAACTCATAAGCTACATACGTACTCGTATATACGGAGAATAAATTAATAATTTAAAAGGCATTTTGCCTTTATACTATAATAGTATTTATATTTCATTCATATACAACAACACAAAGGCGGGCTTAATGCTTATTAACATTTTTGAGCTATCCTTTAGGCAAGCAAAAATGTTAGAAACGTAATATGTTAAATTAGACAACGTGTTCTAAATTGCAAGGAGTTACCGAGTTAAAATGATTAAAATGAAAATTATATACATGATATACAATCCCGCATATAGCAGTAGGTTTAAGCTGAGGGGGAACCTTACGCCGCAATTTGTCTTTTTATATGCGAGGAAAAAAAAAAGTGATTCCCCTCTGTCGGGATCGAACTCATAATCGTCGCTCTTATCGGACTCCACCGCTGCACCACGAAGACTTCAAGAAGAGGACCTTCCGAAATCCAATAGTTTTCAGATATCATTAAATAATGTTTTAGATACGTATACAAGTAGAGTTTACCACTAAGATAATTTTTCGATTACTTTTTGATTTTATATTATATCTCAAATCTTAAAACCTATTTATATATAAACACAAACCTGAAAGTAGACTCCGGCAGGATAGGACACTGCGTGACATACGGCGTCCCGTCCATGTACGGAGTGCCGCGCTGATGCTGGCCGTGCCAGTGGACTGTGGTGCCTTCCGTCATTAAATCATTTTCTACATCCACTATTATTCTGTCATGTTGGCATACCTGTGACAATTATATTGTTATAGAAAAGATAGATGCTTTCGTGGCGCAGGAGAAAGAACGGCGGCGTTGAGTTCCGCCTTCCCTGCTTAGTGCAGGGTACAGTGTCAATTTAAAAAAGAAGAAAGAAACAGCATCTATGCGATGGTTATAGGTTGGATCCATGACTATATTTGAATTGTTTTTTCACGCTCTAGTAGGCAAATAACCAACGCATAAGGTATGCATTAGAAATATAGTGTAGAGACAGTCTTAACTCGAAAAGCAAAGTTTGTTAATAGAAAATTTAAAGACATTTTAAATATCTAATATACTAAATTATGTAATAATCATATAAATTTTAAATCATTTTTCTCTTAATTATTCATATGAAAATTAATTTATTTTGGGAACAAATAAACTATTGTGTACAATAAATAGTAATTAAATATCTCCTCACTGATATATTATGCGCTATCATTGAAACTTATATCACACAATAACAGCGTTTATGGTCAATTAAGTAATTTTTGCGTGATTTGCAGGAGCATAAAATATTTTTAATTGTTATTATATACTTCATTATGTTATTTAATCAAATTCAATGGCTGTGGGTTCGAATATGCTCAAAAATATAGTAATATATATATAATTTTACCTATAAATAAATCCTAAGAAACTGTACAGATTTTAAGGATTTTATTTTCTTTTACTTCGTAATATTCCGCCATTTAATACTAGTAATTTTATGGATAACAGGCAGTAAGTAGAAATATGAAGAAAATAGACACAAAACACAAACCAAGTAGCAAGCCGCTACTAGTATCCAATATACCGTACAATTGTAATAATAATAAATATCCTAATGAATCTACCAGCTACATCTATTCAAGTTACCTATACTTATATAATATTTTTTGTCAATTAAAACGTACAAATGATGATAAATTACTTTGTGGCGGGGGGTTTTTTGTGGTTTTCAAACAGGATTTTCCTTGTGCTGATATCTAAAGTGCCATTGAAAAGGGTGATACATCCCCTAGAACGGTTGAAGTATCTGTTTAATTATGCACTACTTGTGCTACACTATACCTACTTGAGTTTTCACTTTGTGTTTCTCTTAATATACGCTAATTAGCCGGATTGATAATACAATTTATAATTAGACTGTGATGAAGAAATATAAAGTTCTTAAGAATCTTTTGTTAATAGTCGCATGCTTATGCCTTGCTCCCTGATTGGCTTCTAAAAAAATATTTTTAAGGTTTTCGTAACCCGCACTATCCCGCATATAACAAAGTAGGCAGAGAGAGCCTAGTAGTAAGAAACATCGCTGTATCTTAACACTAGGTTTTTTCTACCTACCCTGCTGTAACCACACTGGTTACAGCGTTACACTAAAAAAAGTCAAAATTAAATGCATTTTTTTGCTCACCTCTATAGCAGGTCCCGGCATCTTCCTATTAATTACGTTGAGAGGTCTGTTAATACCGTCCGCTGGTATGCAATCCGGTCTTTTACAATCCGTCAAATTATAGGGACAGTCGTAGCACGCCTTACTCATAGTCTGATACCATTCCAGATTAAAATGGTAGTAACAAATCATAGGTTCCTCTCCTTCCATACATTCTCTTTCGCAAGGATGTTGTTCATTTATCAGTTCTCCAGTAACTTCGTCGTATTGTACATGTGCTCTTATAGAATTTTTCTTTTCTAAACGCCTTAGATTCATATTTCTTCTAGCATTCTCGAATACAATTTTCTTAAGTGTTTCTAGTTCATCTTGTCTTGTTTTTGTTTGGTATTTGATATCATTATCTACAGAAAGATTGGTCACTGGTAGTAATACTTTGGACGCACTTTCTGGTGTTTTCAGTTGGTCATAGCTACCAACAATTTTAACATTTGGGGATTCTGCACTTGAATTGTATTTATCTTCTATTACAGGTAAAAGTTCTGAAATCTGTTTGTTTTCAATGGGTGTGCTTGGTGTAGTTGCTTCCTGTGTTACACTTTCAATTTCATAGTCTGTGGTGGTCTCAATTTTTGTTTGTATTCCTATTTGTTTAGTATCTGAAACAAATTAATATTAGTTTTACTATATGAAAACGCATAACACTTTTAATATAAATTTAATGTTACTTATTTCCTTGCAGTATCTTATGATCAGCATAATTATCAACTATTCGTATTTTTTAAGAAGATTTTATCTAAGTTTGTTATCATTAGAGCTGTCTAAGCTACGAGTACACGATAAGTGAATTAATGAAAATATTTATTGCTTACTTTTGTATAGATATATAGATACACTTAGATCAAATAAAAGAACTCTGTAATATAAGGATAAAATCTGCAATTTTTTGCCTAATTTTATTATAATGTGTAACGAATTTTAAATTAAAATTACGCTATTATAAAGATACCAAAATATTAAACAAGGAATAGAATATAATTTAATCATCCAATTAGATTAATAATAATAATAATATAATAATATAATTTATTCATAAACAAAATTACAAAAAAAAAACAATTAATAACGATAATAACCGCATTAGTTACAAACTGTGTGGCAGTTATTAACATTTGCATCGCTTTGTACTTTTTTGTCTTTTTTGTCAGCTTCGTGAAATATAAATACCTATATACTCGTAACTGTACTATACTGCATATCGAAACCTAACGCCGCAACTTATTTAAGAAAATAAAAAAACTATATACTCGTATGTTTCAAATATAAACATTTGTTTAAGTGGATCTTGAACTTTTACTACGACAAAACGAAGCCAATTAATTTTAATTTTTCCGAATAATTTTTCTTCGGCTTTATAGTTTATGCTGCAAAGCAAAATAGATAAAGAGACGCAGTGTCACGACACTCTATTCCCCACTTACCAAACCCATACATAATCATCAATAAGCACTTACAGTCCGATGATATTCTACTAGGCTAGATGTAGGCTATAAATCCAGATATTCTAATGATTTCAAATGGAATAATAATTCCATTATACTGTTCTACATATAGAATTTTCTGTTGAGCGAAATAAATTTTTACAAGGCTATTCAAAAATATATTTTTCCCACATATTTTCCTCAAATTGTGATGAAAATAAAATATAAAAGACGAATAAGAATATATTTTATATTTAAAAAAAATATTAATTGTTAAAATACATTATTCTTTTTAAGTAGATTCACATTCGAATACTTCAGTCAATTTAATATACTATCTGTTTTAATTGATACAACAAATTAATTTATATATTAAGTCATTCGAATTCTATTGTTATTGAACAATTTTTATTGAATTAACTATTCGAAATCTGAATATCATTTATTCATTTTCATTCAATGTAGCGTAGCGTTCTACAAGTACACAATTACTACTACATTTTTTCTATTTAATAACCGACGTATAATAACTCAAAATAAAAATAAATCAGCCTCACGCTGGTGATACAGAGCAGGGTAAGCGCGGCGTTGAGTTCCGCCAGGCATTGCCTCTAGAAGACAGCGGTAACTGGGGAACGAAGTGCCTTAACACTAGGTTCCCGCTGCCAGCTACACGCAGGATAAAGCTTCGTAAGTATAATCGCGTATAAACTTAAATAATAAAATCAGATTCAAAATGGAGAAAACCCAAAACTATGATTTATATGTATAAATAATGCTCCATACACTTCCGTCCGTACTCCGCGTAATAGACTACAGATCATAAATTTCAAGAAGCTCCATGCAATACGTTTTCTAGGCATTAACGTCGTCCCAGTTTATTTACCGAGAGAGCCGTATCACTCCGCCATTACTACAAATTAAATGGACTATAGAGATGGGATATCTTGTTTAACGTTCGTAATACAATTTTCTTTAATGAAACTAAAGGAAATGGGATATATTTATGAAATACTGATGTTCTTGGGGATCGCTAAAACTTTTTGTACGATTATTGTCTTTCAATTCTCATACGTGGGAAGTTACGTTTTTTTTTTTTTAACTATTGTTAAAATTAAATACATATACAATACAAGAGACTTTGTATGCCCGATTGAAGCTACACCTACCTTAAAACTGTACGTAACATATATATCACAATGAAAATAAAGAAAAAAAACATTCCAAAAAAAACAACAATACGAAATCCCCCAACAAACTAATGAGTTAATATATGAAAAATAAAATTCAATGCCAGCAATTTTAAAACGAAACAAGGCACGTTCGACATACGATGCCGTAGTTTTAATTGGCGTCCGTACAAAAGCCAACCGTTTCATATACATTTCTATCTCCAGGACAGAATGGAATTGTCAAAGCGATGCGGTCTCTGGCGGTCAGCTCTGTATCTAGACACTAAATGCATAAGGGCTAGAATTCTTTAGTATTGTCACAGTAAAATTGGTCGCGATGTATTCTGGCTGGCCACAGCGCTGTTGTCACCGAAGTGGTACAAGTGCGTGAAATGAAACGTTGTCTTTTTAATATTATAGTTTTTTTTTTAAAAAAAACTAATGGTAAAGGTATGATAACAAAATGAAAGGATAGAATATAATGAGAGGATGATGTTTTATTCTATATTCGTAATTAAAAATCTTTGGAATCTTTACTACGAAAACTATACGAAGCCAAAGTTTNTGGAATTGTCAAAGCGATGCGGTCTCTGGCGGTCAGCTCTGTATCTAGACACTAAATGCATAAGGGCTAGAATTCTTTAGTATTGTCACAGTAAAATTGGTCGCGATGTATTCTGGCTGGCCACAGCGCTGTTGTCACCGAAGTGGTACAAGTGCGTGAAATGAAACGTTGTCTTTTTAATATTATCTTTTTTTTTTAAAAAACGAATGGTAAGCGTATGATAACAAAATGAAAGGATAAAATATAATGAGAGGATGATGTTTTATCCTATATACGTAATAAAAATCTTTGGAATCTTTACTACTAAAACTATACGAAGCCAAAGTTTGGTATATTCTAAGTCAAGTAAGGCCAAGTATTTTTTTTTATTTTTCGCTAACTATGGTTACTAAAGAACTCGAAAACATAGCAATGATAGAAATTGATAATTCAATACCCTTATTTCGGCTATTCACTAACATTTAATTGATTATGAGGCCAGTCGTGCCTTAGGGGCACAAGCGTGTGACTGTAGCGCGTGACAGTTTATGAGTTCGATTCCGACTCGAGGAAATGCCTTCCGCCACTCACCACGTGATGCCTGGAAAGGGGAGTGTCTTAACACTAGGCTCTCTCTGCCTACCCATACATACATATGGAATACAGCGTGAACCTAAAGTTAATAAAATATGCTCCATATACCATTTCCACAAAAAATCCCCAAGAATACAGTCGCTATCGTTTGATAGTCGCCACAATCACGTACCACCAATCAAGGCTGTAGCGAGTTGCTCAACCTAATCGTACCATTCATCTTGCACTTGCTGTTGTTGGAACGGAGCGGCTTGATATTGACTGTTGTTTTGTGTTGATTAATTGCTTAGTTGTGTTGATAGCGTCGTGGTGAAATGGTATATCGTCTGTGTGTAACACTACAGTTGTGTGTTCTTTTATAATTTGAAGGAATAAATTTTATCATCGCTCTGGTGACAAAGCGATACGTTAAGTTCCTCCACTGAACCCGTAATGTCTCGAAAAATGGAGAACGAATCGTCATAACATTAAATACCTCTGCTTTCCCTGCTAATATCAGGACAGAGTGAGAAGCTAAACGACTACTCAAAGAAATGTTTTATTTGTATTTTTGTAACATATCTTTTTCTTAGATAGAAAACTTATTACAAAATTTCTACTTAAATAAATACATAGAGACAGCGAGAGGTTGTCTTTACCTACAATCTCGTTTTCAACAAAATAATAACACCATAAAACTTTATGTATCGTATAAAATGTGTAACGCAACACTTATTTTAAGATGTCAGTTAAATAAAGATAATATACATAAATATATTTTACTAAATAAGATGGTAGAAATATAGTTCATTGAGCTCTAATATTTGGTTCATTTTAATAAAATTTTGTAGCAAATTGTGTTGCGGTCGTTGGCCGCCATAAAGTATTTACAAAAAGAAAAACATACAAGATGAATTCAGTATTACCGAAAAAATAATTTGCAAAACTTTTAAGCGTTCGATTTCACAAAACTCTTAAAAGATGAAAAATAAAGAACGAAGTCATAATTTCAATACAACCATCTCTAAATATTTCATGTTCATACAAAATATACAAAATAGAAAACAAAAATATATAAATATTTACAAATATCAAAACTTGATACAAGATGTACACAGACATATAAAACAGACGTAGTTTCAAATAGTAACCGACAAGTTCACAGCTTTTTGTTGACAGATGTATCGAGAAACACATATCTTTTTATACGTGTTTATCTGAACCTTCCATGTTGGAAGGGTGTATTCTGATAATAGCAATTTATAGTCGTGGATTACTATGATTATTGAAGCCCAGTATAAAGAGCTTCATTTCAGTTTATACAATATGCTAAGGGGAAAAGCTTCACATTTTTTTTTATAAAAAAAGTCTTTGAGTTGAGTATAGTTCATTTTATTATTGCAGTTGATAGCCTAAGCAAACTATAAAATTAATAGTGTGGCAAACAGAGTATCTTAGCACCAGGTTCCCTCTGCTTACCCTGCTATATACGGGAAACAGCATACAGCTGATTTAATTTTTTTTTAATTAATTAACGCCTATTATCATTTTATGAATTTACAATTTATTTTTTACATTTTGTAAAATCTATATTATCATTAAATATTTATTTAAGTGTGTGTAAAAAAATAAATATATATATATAATAACAAATATCAAAACCTCTCAGCGCGCACATTAAAGTTCATAGATGGGTAGACACCGAATCCGCAAACGCGTTGTTATTACGATTGACGGTTATTGCGGTAGATTAGTATTTGTTTGCGTTAATTATTATTATTATTTTAGTTTAGAATGTCCTTTTAGTTAGTTAGTTAGTTATTTATTATTAATATTACTTCAATTGCCGTCAAATCATGTAGTTAAATATCGATAACGATCGCATTAAACTTTTGTTCTTGTATGATTAAAATAATTAATTGATTTATTCAATTTTTTTTACTATAATCATAGGAAAAATAAACAAAATGAAAGTCAAAATATTGTTACATTTTTAGTTAGCTGCGCACTTTTTTGCGCATATAACAGGGAAGGCAGAGAAAACCTAGTCTCAAGACACTGTTCTTGTCTTTTCGTTCGAATTCCAGATATAACGAGTAGAGTGGTGGAAGTTAACGCTGCGCTTTGTCTCGTTACCAAAGTTAGGAACAGAAAATATTAAAATTTTTAATTCTCACGATTGGTAATAGTACCCCCACCATTGCGTATACAGTCGCACGCTTGCCCGCGCCACATCGTCCTCAACATATATTGTTATACTAATCAAAACCGTTTTAAACCAAGTAAAATCTATTTTCGCGAAACTTACACCCTAAATAACTAAGACTTTAATAATTAGACTTTAAATTGTTTGAGCCTTGGCACGTTGCAAACTCGTTCTAAAAGCGACATTTACAAACACCTTATGCAAGGCATTTGCCAACTGGAATGAGCAAACTGATTTGCATGATCTATACTTATACGTACACGAAAGGTTTTCTTTTTTTCAATTTTTAAAAAATTATTGCCGGATGGCAGAAGAAACATAGTGTTAAGACACTCCACTCCCCATTTTCCGCTGCATTTTACAGTCATTGCACGTTAAGTGGTGAAACTCAACGCCGCGCTTTTTGCATCGACACCAGAATGAAGAAATGAAAATATTAAATATTTCATTTCCTCGTAATTAAACACTGCAGCGTTTTAAAAATATATTTCTATAACCTACTCCTGAAGAACAAGTGAAAATTTAAAATCTGCTTAATTTACAACTTAGAGACTATTGCTTAGCGTTATAAAATAAAAACAGATTTGTTACTAGCAGTAATTTATTTTGAACTACGTTAAGCAAATATATTACACGAACTCCAATCCCAATCTTGTATGTAAACAGCCTACAGCCTTAATACTATACCAATTGAATATTGAATGCCCCAGAAATATCCATTCAGTGAGAAACATAACTGAGGTGTGAACCTTAATTAATATGTTAATTGCATTATATTCGTGTGGCCGATGAAATTTATATGTCCCTTCGTTGGGATTTGACCTGGTTTAATAATTTAACCTAAACTTCTTGTTAGATGTACCTATAAATATATTATGTTAGCTTTGGATAGGAAGCCTTGTTAGAAGGTTTCTTTTATACGCTTAGTAATATAACCGTATAAAAGATATAAATTTAATCTATTTTTTTGTTTTACGCTGTATTTTGCATATGGCTGGGTAATAAACGCAGTATCACAGGCACCACCTATTCTCGAGACATAAGACAGTTAAACGTAGGAATTTGACGCCGCGCTTTATCCCAAATTATATAAAATCATTCCTCGAGTGGTAATCGCACTCACAACTGTCACGTTAACAGTCTTTGCCCCTGCACCACGGAAGCCTCAAAATTAAAAAAATAGTACAATAATACTATCAAATAAAACATATCATTTTGCTCAGATGCGATTAAGCCTGAGAACTAGGAAGACTTAGATCTACATCAAAATCTATGTTAAAAATATTTTTATATATCAAATTTTATTTCTGATCTCTCATCAATTTTAAATAACAGAAAATTCACAATTTACCTACATTGCATAAATAATAATATGCATATTATATATAATTCATACTAACTTCAAAGACAACGGTGCGTAAAAAAGGCACTTACACGGTTCATCGAACTACCTTTCATTACGGAAGGTCAAGGCTGTTGAGACGAGATCGTTCCTTTTTCTCTTTGCAATTTTATATTTTTTCAAAGAATTGGTAGTTTATTAAAGAATTTCATCGTAAATCGCAAGTACTTTTGGACTCTCGAGTGTCATTTACTTAGCGTTTTCCGTGACTTTTACTTCTTCAAGTCCTGTATAATCAGACAGTCAGTCTGATGGCACAGTCTCACAGTGTCTGTCTGTAACGTGAAGGTTCTGGACTCAAAATATTCTCAATTTCTCACTCTGGTAAGAAGACATAACGCGGCGTTTTGTATTCACATTAAACATGCAATGTCTCAAAAATTGTAGACAACGAGACAGTAGACAACGAATTGTCTACTCTGATATGTGGAAGAAAGCGTGAAGGTGCCTTTTTCCCGTAAAAACTATCGTTTTACCAAAATATAAGTTGTTATACTTAAACAGTTCATTATTACTTAGAATTAGTTTAAAATACGGCTTCTCAAACTAGATATTCCAAGTAAAATCAACAGTAGGTATTCCAAATATTATTGTTAGTAGTTTAGTTACAATCTATAAATTAGGTCACGGCCGCTATACCAATAAACCTATAGAAACTTAAAGTAATTCTTAGAAATTTTTTTTTAAAGAATTTCAATAATAAAAGAATGTAAACAATAATTATGAATTCATTCGTCTTATTGTTTGCTTAGGGTAAATTAAAATAAATTATCTTTTGAGGTTACTTTTCCATAGGAAATATTAAGAAGTGCGCCTAAATAAATATAATATAATTAAGTTATAAGTATTCAGTCAAATAATGTAGAAATATTCATTGTTGCGTTGTTATTTCCTCATAAGATTTTCCTTGTAAGACAGGATTCGAAAAGTCCAACATAACAGGTTCTAGGGATATTCCCCAAACTTCATATGTATGTAGGATTCGAAAAGTCCAGTTTGACAGGTTCTAGGGATATTCCCTATACTTTATATGTTATAGTTTATACTAAACAGCAATTTTTTGTAGTAAAAGCATTGGAAAATTATTGAAATAGTTTAGAAAGAATTAATTTCTTTTTCCTTTTTTTCTTCAGTTTCACGCTCTATCCTGTATATATCAGGGTAGCCAGAAAAATAATGTTAAGCCACTCCATTCCCCACATTCCGCCAATTTATTGAGGCATTACGTGTTGAAAGGCGAAGTTCAACACCGCGCTTCTGGCCTTGGTACCAAAGCGAACAAATGAAAATATTCCACAACAATTCCTTTCCCCGAGTGGGAATCGAACCCTCAATCACGCTGCATCATAAATCATCCTAAGATTACCTACATAATTATATAAAGATAAAAAATATATCTAATTTAAATTATAGAATGACCTCGCTGAGTCAATACGTACAGACTGACGGGCAGACAGCCGCCAAGGCCAGGAGGCAGATGATATTCACGCTCGGTCGCATTGTAAATTCTGAAATTAACGAAAAAAATTGTTTAATTATTTATTTAATTCATTCAGTAATTTATAAACTTAATACTTTATTGACTATCCCGTTTCATCCCATATATAGAATGTTTTAACTAATTTCAGTTTTATATTGTAAGTTGCAATCAGTCTTAAAACAATATTAAAAATCGCTTTGAAAGTTTCATATTTACAAACTCAAAGTTAAAGGTGAAGTTGACATAAACAAATAGTTTTCAAAATAGAATTTCATTGACACGTTAAATTTAACAATAACTCAGTAACACTCACAAATGGAAATTCATCATGACAGTTTAAAATAGAACTTTATATTCCTTCGGAGAGCTTTAAATCATTTGCTTGGAACTTTCATATCAAATTCTATAAATCAAAGCACCTGTTTTATTTCACTTAAAATTGCACATTTTTCCTCCTCATTTTTGTGAATTTTCTTTTATAAATGTTAGATATTGCAATGTAAAAAAAATATGTTAATATATAAAATGCTATCATACATATTTTGAGGGTATAGTTTCACATAATACGTCACAATTTTACACGCAGGGTAGTACGCGANTTACTGCAGGGAGGGCCCTGCAACCCACTGTTGACGATAAGTTGACATTACCCGGATTGGTTATTGGCATGCAGGTTAGAGATTGGATAGACATGTCGAAAAATCCAAGATTGACATTAATTAAGAGATACATTATTAACATCGGCCGTAAGTCAACTGACAAACGACTACCACTCCACCCTACCTATGACCACGGACTACTGCAAATTGTTAAAAATTTCGTGATTCCAAAAACTATCCAATTAATCCGATTTATGACATATATTTAAAATGGGTATAGGTTTATTTCTTTATAAAATTTGAATAATTGTATTTGTACTTTGATGATAATCATGTAGGTATATGGTGGGTGAAAGGCAAATAGAATGTGGTAATATCACATTAGCAAAGTTTGTAACAACATTAATAAACAGCTTGAATTGAATTGAATGGAAAAATATATATAACATTTAAATTGTAAAATGAATTAAGAATAAAGTTATTTTTTTAAAAATATATTTTATATTACGAGTTCAATAAAAGAAACATGAACAAACCACCAATTCCAATTGAATTATTAAATTAATGCAAATATTTAATAAATATTAAACTTGCGACCTCATCCACATCCTTCAAAATAACTTAAAGCGTGTGACTTTTATAATTAGTTCATAAAAAAATATAATCAACGTATCATAAATCAATTTGAACATTAATAAAAAAAATAATCACTTATTTACAAATTAGCAAGAATGTGTGTTGAAATATGTTTATAGAAAAAAAAACCAAACAAGCTGTCACATGACAGTGCAATATGACATACGAGTTCCGTTGAATGACCTCAGTGCTTATTCTGTAATTTATTACTTAATAATATTTTTTGCTCTACATGTTTTCCGCTTGAGTCCGTCGTGTTGCAATAGTGCAGCACCTAACTGTAAATGCGATTCGATTCCTACTTTATAAATTATTTCGCTCTCTCTAATAATAAGACAGACCGCGGCGTTGAATTCCGCCACTGAACACACAATGTGTCGGAAATAAGAACGGACTGTCTTTACATTTAGTTTCCTAAAGTAAAGCTAAAATATTCCGCTCATAGCAAGGTAAACTACGAAAACCTAGTGTAAAGACTCCGTCCTCTACTTTCCGTTAATACTCCCTTCCGTTAACAATACCTATTATATTAATTGTCACAGATTAATCCATGTTTTAGAAATGAAATTCCAATGAAACTATTAATTTAAGTAAAATTAATAGCTTAATTGTATGTATAAAAAATAATTAATATATTTGTTACAAATTCATTAATTTTACTATAAAAAATAAACACCAACAATAAAAATTACATAGTTAAAAACCATTCATAAAACATTATGAAATAATGATACAATAAAAATGACTTACGGACAATATAATTTAATTAGAAAATTGCAGTTTTCCGTATACTGCTTCAAACGAAGCTAATTGAACCAGTCACGAATGTTCTATTTCCCAAGAAATAATAAATCTTATACAGATGCAAATTGACCCGGACATATTAAAAATATTATAACAATAAAACTTATGTTATAAATAAATACTGTCATTAATAAATAATTTATACGATTGAAATATAAAATGCAATTAAAGTTTTCACAAAGCTTTAATACGAATAATTGTTTCACTTCCATAAAATTGACAAAAAGCTATATTTTTTTTCAGATATTTAGGTTCATTCATTTCATTGAGTGGCGGTGGCGTGTTGAGTGGCGTAACTCGACGCCGTCTTTTATCGAAAATGAAAGGATTGTTAGGAATATTTTACAATTTTTTTGTGTCTTTTTCTTTGTGACTTTTAATGTGGAATACAACTTTTTTGTATTTTCAAATAATAGTAGAAGAAGTGATATCAACCTCAATGGCTAAAATACTGGCTGTTTAACATTTTGTAATCTATTGCGGTAAAATTATTCTGCTCTTAATAAAATTAAAATTGTACAAAATTAGGCTGATTTCAACACAGAATACAAAAAAATAAAGTAACGTACATTGTAGTATGAATGTCAGATTATGAAAGTACATGCCTTATTAGCATTTTAAGTTTATAGAGCTTTATAGTGGTTAAAAATTATATGCTTTCTAAAAAATATATTTGTTTGTTAAATATGTTTTGATTATTAGGTTCACGAAACTCCTTAAAATAAAAGTTAGCACGCAAATCTACTCCTACTAATGCCAACTTTTAGAGACATTGCGTAATAAATTGGGGAACTTAACGCCTTATCATATCAGAACAAAATAAATAAAAGAAAAAGATATAATTTCTACAATAGTGATTCGAATCTGTGATTACTGTGAGTATAGATACTCGTAGATATTATCAAACATATTGTTTTAATTTCTATAATATATCGTAAACGTAATACGGAATAAGGCGCTATCGTCGTTACGTCAAGCAATGTGTGTCAATGACGCTCGCATACATTACCGTGCGATCAGCTGTTTGCTGCATACTAGATGGGTGTAACTTATTTAACAAATAAAATATTTAGGAGGTTTATTATGGGAATGGAATTTTTAAGTTATTTTATATTTGGCTTTTATTAAATTCTTCCAGCCTATATCTTAAGCTTAAATATATTAAAATATATGAAATTTAGAATTTAACTTCAATATTATATTCTTATCCTGAATAGAGATTTTTTTTTATATTTTTACTTATAATATAAGCATGAAAACCAAAAAAAATTGGCAATCTAATTTCAATTGCCAAAATTTCACCGAAAATCCTTTATATTTTCTATACGTGAAAACTTTTAACCACTTACAATCAACTCCCGGAAAGCTTTTCACTTTTCGTTATAAAAGCTTAACAAAAGTCTCGTCTACATTGAATCAACTCTGTACAGTATAGTATACGGGATATATGAATATTATATATATTATTATATCTAGTTATAGCCTTTTCCCATTTGGGATGGATGATTTTTTCTATTGTTTGCAAATTTCTTTATTTACATTTTTTTTAGAAATTACTACTTTTATTTTATGTATAATAAAGAATTATTTTATTATTATTAATCTAATGTTGAAGTGTCTTAAGTGTTTAAGCACCGCTCAAATTTTTATACAACGTGTTGAGTAGCGGAACACAACGCTGCGGCTCCTCGCTTATCATAGAGAGGTAATGAAAATAATTCATTGCTTCAAATAGAAATCGAACCTACGATCATTGTATGTATAGTTAGGCACAAACCAACAGCGCTACAATAGCGTCATTAAATCTTAGACGAAGATACGAACCTTGAATAGATTAACCTTTGAGTTGAATATTTTTTGACTTTAGGATTCTTTTAAAATCATATACTGCATATGAGTCATTGGTTAAGTCGATGAAATATTATGTAATTTTGTTTAGCTACTAAGTTCATAATATAAATTCATATTCGTATCGTTAAAAAGTCAACTTAACGCTTATTTCCGCATATTTTGTTATGCAGACAACCGTAACTAGAGTTAGTGTTTTAACCCTCTGCCTACTCATTCCATATTTTTTGCAGTATTTTCGAAAAATTGTGTATTTGTGGCGGAACTCAACGCCTTGCCGCCGTTTGTCTATCAAAGCGGAGAAATGAAAATAAATAAAAATAAAACCAATAAAACTATATCAATTAATACCAGTACCAGTTAATATGAATTTAAAGCTGTATGTTGATTGATCAAGCGGGGAAAAATCTTAATTATGAACTTCCGTTATATGAAGAAGAATTTTTAAATTTCTTTATATAGAAGATAATGGCATTATATTTTACTTTCAAACAAGGAATTTTGAGAAATTTGCATTTTTATTACTATATACGTACGTGACAAAATTATAATTTTAAGACGGAAGAATATTATGTTATAACATAATATTCTAATTTAAAAACGAATCTACGTAATTATAGGCGAATATGAAGTAGTTTTCTGCAATCTTTGAAAGTAATTTTAATATTAGTTTACCCAAAAGAGTCGAAATATAAACGATGTTCTAAAAAAGGATGAACTCTGTTTATCTCGATCATTAATTCTTTTTTTAACCGTAGGCAGATATAATCTATTTAAACTTAGAGAAACTGTTTTAGCTTCACGCAGTATCTTGCACATAGCAGGGTAAGCAGAGGGAACCTGGACAACTAGTTTAAAGACGCTTCGTTCTCTTTAAGACACGTAAGTTCACTCACTACGTTTCGCCGAATTCTGAGCAAAAAAAAGAAAAATTGAAATAATCTTAATTTTAATATTTAAAATATTAAATATCTTATTTCCCTGAGTAGGAATCAAATACCGTTAGACACACAGTCCCATTTATTTATTATACATGATCGAAAGATTTAATGTATGCAGTCCACAAGAATATTTTACAACAAAATGTAGAGTAGATATGAAATTGAGAAATGCTTATCAAAAACATTTATTTATGCCATTTTCATATAATATTGTTAAGTAAGACAAAAACATAAGATTACAATACAATGAGATATAAAATTAGAAAAATATATTGGAAAAAAGGTCCTTGGCATTCCTTCCATCATAAACAATCAAATACATACTCGTACATATATCCATGACTAAATCGAGTATGGATTTATAATGAGCAAAAAGGGGAACTAATTGGCAAATTAACGGTCAATAGATTAGCCGAGTGCTATTCTTTGACAAGTTTGTATCTGTACTTGTTATTTTTTTGTACGAAAAACATATTTTTGTAGTTAGTACTGTAAGAAATGATATATTTAAAGAGGATTTCTTATATCTAAACAAGATGGTACCTGCTTACTATACATCCATATCCATATACATCCATATTTTTATAGTAAAGTGTTATTGACATTGTCAAGTATTATTCCAAATTTAGGATGAAAAATACTTTTTTAAAAACATATAAAAAAATTGTTTTGAAAACTTTTAGATAATTTCGAAGAGTTTTTGTAAACGAAAAATCTTTATAAATAATACTCAAAAAATCGAAACTCGAAGTTTCTATTTTTATTTGTAGGTCTAGTTAAATATAACTGAAAATAAATATGTAAATGACAAACCTTATTATTAAAACGCACTGTTCCTTTATAGAAGATATAAAATTACACTTTCACTAAACATTATCGAATATCACCTAGAACACCTAAATATCACCTAATACATTTAAATAAAATTTTTGTCAGAGACAAAATTCATTTGTCGATACCATTTACTTTTAATTACTAACTGATAATAACTTCGCAAACTTGACCTCAGTATAAATGAAGCGTGACGTAAATAATTGCTTATACGACAGTAGACATGTGAAATGTAAATTCCCATGTCTACTGTTTGTTTATATTATTTTATGTAAAATAGCAGCAGGGTAGATACATTTGTATTTACCCTGCTGCTATGTAGGTTATTTAACCTAGTTTCAAAACACTTCGTTCACCACTTTCCGCTTTGATTAAAAATATTGCGTGTAAAATGTCGAAAAATGAAAATATTAAGTAATTTCTCTGACTAAAGAACAAATTGCGTTTATAGTCCGACTATCCCACTACGCCACTGGCCTCCATATAATAATCATTATAGTAAATATCTTTTTATTATTTTTTATTATAATATCAATAATTAAATTTAATTAAATCAGTGCTAATAAAGAAAATAAAGAAATAAATACATATTATTAATAATAATAAATCTCGATTAAGTTTAATTAAATCAGTGTTAATAAAGTAAATAATGTGATAAATACATATTATTAATAATAATAAATCCGGATATACCTTTAACACACATTCTAGATCTAGATCATAAATTTATGACGTACTCGTAGCGCAGTGAGAATGTGAAGGTACTAAATATTGTGGATTCCAGCAAGACTAAATGTGGCGTTATGTTCCGCTACTCAAGACGATCCATAAGCGGTAGCGGAAAGTAAGCGCGGCAAATTGAGTGTCTTGTCAATAGTGTGTTTTTGTATCTACCCTGCTAAATGTATATGGATAAGTTCTAAAGCCAAAAGTCATCGTTATAGATAAAAAGACAACTTTCCTAATTTCAAATAAGTAATAAAAACTTGTAAGTCACGATTATCGACTTTACACAAGAGCGATAAAACAAAACCATTACTCACTTCGACTCCAAATTTTATTATTTTAAACACTTTACGAGCGAATCATTCAAGTTTTGACATTAAATTCTAAATAACGATAAGATAAAGTTAAATCCTTAAGTAATTGCTTGTGAATTACATTATTCAATACATTCTAGAGTTACGGATTATATAGATTTATACATATGTTTGTATGAATCTGTTGATTTGTCGCAGCTATGCTTATTATTTAAAGAAAATTCGGTAATGGTGTAAATATGTGTTTTGTATATAACACTTTTTTCAGGTACTTTTTTGCTTATATAGCATTGCAGATGGAACCTGGGAGTCTCGTTTTAAGACACTCCGTTCCCATTAAGGCACATCCATTCTGCAACAAGTGGTGGAACTCAACGCCGTGCTTTGCCTCGTTACCAGAGCGAGGGAAAAGATTATTAAATATTTCATTTCTCCGAGTGGAAATCTCTTCGAAACCAGAGCCAAAAAATGGAAATATACATTTAAATAAATATTTTCTTTCCTCGAGTGGGAATCGAACCTACAATCAGTAGATTTTGCTGCACACTTTCCGTCCCTGCGCCACCACTGGCCTCATTGTTACAATTAAACCTATTAATAACAGTACCTTAATAATATACATTTTTTTAGTTACACTAACTAACTAACTAACTGTATCCATCGCAGTCACTGGCTAGATGCATAATAATACGCAAAAAGAGAAATAAATCAACAAGTTTGCAGTCTATTGCGGACTAACGGATATCTGCTCTAGCGGCACAATTGAATCAATTACTCTTATTGTTTGTATGAAAAGTATTGATAGTACCTAGTAACTTAGTGAACTTTTAAATTAAAAATGAAAAACACTTTTTTAGGAAACGTATTAAAATTTGAATGTAATGGGATTTGAACCCGCTCTTCTTGGAAACCGTTCAATTGGAACTTGTAACAAATATTGGCAGTTAAAAAGAGAGGCCATGAGTTTCTTTGCCTGGATCTTCTCATGAGCTCAACTATATGAACGGGCTTTTTTCAAGTCAAAATTGCACATTTTTTTGGTTATTTTGTTTTGTTTTTTATTATTTTTTACTTTTTTGACATGTCCAAGTAAATGTTAAGCATTTTTATGGAATAAAGATATTTTGAATTTTGACTAACGACGTCCAATTTCGACCAAATCATATTTTTATTTCTTAGCTCTGGTGTCGAGGCGAAAGCGCGGCGTTTAGTTCCGCCTCTCAAAATGCAATGCCTCCAGAATTTGGTGAAAAGTGTGGAGCGCAGTCTCCTTTAGGCTCCCTCTGCCTACCCTGTTACATACACAATACAGGATAAAGCTTAAGAAATTATAGATAGAGAAGTGTACTTCAAGCGATCGAAGTCAGGAGCGTAATACTACTACATAATAAATATTAATTTAAAATAGTTTCACCCGCAACAATTAAGTTCTTAAAACAGACAATATCAATAGAAAATATTTGTTCTAAATATAAGCTCCACAATGATTCATTCGCAATTCTGAAAATATTGTTTTAGTATATAGTATCGTTAACCTATATTTACTTAAATTTATTTTTGTTTATTTTCATGTGAAACAATTAATAATTGTTATTTGTTTAATAATTATTGTTTACCAATATTGTGTGGAATCAATTATTAGAAAAAACTTTAAATATGAGGCTAGATAACTAGAAATATATATTTTTTCAGTTTGAGGTTTATACTGTTAGCCCTATCGGCTTTTACAGCGACGTCGGTTGGGTAGGGAAGAGGGTACTCTGTCCCTGAAAAGAGATATTTCGCCCAACGTGGGACACGAACCCATGACCCTGAGTTTAAGAGTCTCATGCTCTACCGACTAAGCTAGCCGGGCTACTTCGATTAGGTTTTCTCAATCGAGTAAAATAAGAGAACAAAAAAGACAATCATGAACAAAAATTCATAATAAACTGGTATTTTTACCAATATTGTTTGTATAAATAAAAAGATAATAATAAACGTAATTTATCATTCGAAACTTGATGGGTTTTTACTTACATCACAAGTGAATCATTTAATGTTACTGATAATATTAAAATTGCAACTGTTATATTGACCTTATCTCAGAATGACATTTTGGTAATTTCCTACAATTTTTAGCCTACTTTTATAATATTTTTTTTTTCAACTATCTAATATTAAAACTGGATTGTCCAGAAATTATCTTTTAACCTCATCCTCTCTTGAAAATAATTATCTCTATATATTTTTTTTCTAAGCGTGGAATAGCATTTTATTTTTTCGTTAGTTTAGTTTTAATACATTTTTAATTTAGCTCCATTTGTTAGATAAGCTTTATTTGTAATAACTGTAATATGTTTTTAAACTAGTACTTATCATTTGAATATTTATTTTTTTAATGTTAAAATAATTTCAATGTTTTTAATTAAGACGACTCTATCGATCAAATAGTTGTAAGAATTGTTGTTTTTTTCTTAGATTTTTACAAAACTACAATATTTTTTATAGCACAGGGTACCAGGGGAACGCAGAGGGAACCTAATGTTAAGAGACTTCATGCCTACTCTGAGCCAAAATTTAAAGATATGGCCTATTGAGTGGCAAAACTCAATGCCTTCTTACCAAAGCAAAGAAATTAAAGCATTAATCATTTAATAACCTTTGCGCTTTCTCTCCTTTGAGCGTTAAAAGCTCACTCTGTGTCACCGTGCAACTTTGGCCTCATAAAAATACCCTTCTTATATGATAAACCTTAACAATAGGTTCCCAGGTTCCTTCTTCTTAACACTAGGTTCCCAGGTTCCTTCTTCTTAACACTAGGTTCCCAGGTTCCCTCTAACCCTCCAACCTCTATAAATAAATTATATTTCTTTTAGCGAGCAGGTAAAAGAAATATAATTAATAACTATAAAAATATATAACTTATTGCCAAACAAATATAGTGATACTTAAACACAAATGAACATATTTTGAGATTTCATAATTTACATGCATCACGTATAACATTAAAACGGATGGTATCTTAATAGCTCTGTTTATTCTCGGCCCTAAGTTTAAATCACGTAGTGTTGGGAAACTACAAGGTGAAGTACCTACTTATAATATGATAACCTTAAGACATACCTACTTAGGAACCATGCTTCAGAGTAAAAATCCCATACTTTTTATTGTGTTCTTTAAAATGCAAAGCACAACTGTTTTTAAACGCACGCAACGAACGCGGCTACGCCCGCTTGTACTCTACGAATATTTATGAAATTATTTTCAGTTTTCAATAGAGACATGCGTTAAGCAAGCTCATTTTGGGTGACGTTTTCTAACAACAAACTTTGCAAATCGTTGCATCGTAGCAACGGTGTCTTAGCGACGGTTGTTATTAACATGGCGGAATAAATTTCATGTCAAATTAATAAGTATTTTAATATATTGGTATATATCGAAAATATTACAAATATGTGTCCTATGTTCATCCCGAGACCCTCAAGTATCTCTATATGAGAATTTTATCTCAACTAAATAACCGGTTTGGCCCTGATTGCGTAAAAGACAGACAGACAGACAGAGTTACTTTCGAATTTATAATATAGGTATGGATATTATGTAAAACAAGCACTATATTCCTATACATAGCAGGGGAGGCAGAGGGAACCTGCGAACCTAATGTTAAGATACTCCGTTGCCATTAAGAAACTTTCGATTTTCACTTTCCGCCGAATTATGAAGTGACGGATCCCAACGCCGCAGTTTGGCTCGTAACAAGAGCGAGGACATTGAATATTTTAAATATTTCATTTCCTCAAATGAGAATCGAACTCGAATCGAATCGAATTGTGTCCTTGCGCCATGATTGTCTTCAAATAGTAAGTTTATGAAAGTAAAAAAAAAAATATATAAAAATTATAAATCCAGTGCGAAACCAGAACAAAAATAAATATGATTTGGAAACAGCGGTGCAGTCTAACTTGTTCTCGTACTTTGAAAATTGCATTTACAAACAAATTCAATTTTATTAGAGCTTTGAAGTTTTCTATCGAATAAACTATATGGAACTAAATGTAAAAGTAATAAAACTTATTAAGAGTATTTTAAGATTTCCAACTAAATATTTCTTACCTTAGTGAGAAAATTTTCATTTTCGAGTTTTGCAAAATTGTAAAATAAAATTAACAAAATAAAGTTGTAAAATACATTTCACTTTTTGTATGTGTTTTTTAATTAAATAAACGTTTTTTTTTTAATATAAACGTTTTTTTATAGGATTCACACCAACACCAAAATATCTATACAAAGATTATAAAACGTAAAAAAATATTGATTTTCAAAAAAAATATTTTACACAAGGTTGTTAAACCAACACGAATATTTTAACACTGCTTATTTACTTTTTTATAACTAGACTGACGATCTTACTTAATATTTACTCTCATAGTAATGTTAAATATTGCACGAATGGGCCGTCATATCGTTCATGTGATGCAACAACGACGTAATTGGACCAAAAATACTTACCTTTTTTATTAATAAAAATATAATTTACAAACTTTAATGTCGTCTCCAGCAATATCGTAATAATCGTCTTCATGCTAGATATGGTGAAAAATGGATGAGAGTGGATGAGAATGGCGGAAGCAAATGGTTATTAATTTGAATCCCTCTCGAGGAAGAAATGTTGGATTTTTTTCCTAATCTTAAAGTGTATGTGCCATACACATAACTATTTTAACAAATTATTAGATTTTACGTCCACACTAAAAAGAGAAACCTGGCATGTACGCCAGCAAATTAATCTCACACTTTAAATATATAACATACTAATAAGTTCTAAAATAATGGTTTCTAGAAATAATTAAGTTATTTACGAAACTGTTTATCAAATCAGTTTAAAAGCCCCTGGGGGCTTATTTGCGGAACCCTAACTAGTTTTAAAGTACTGTTGATTTTGAGCACAACCATTGGACATGAATTTCCATGGAAACGTTATAATTGCTTATGACTTAATTACGACGATTAAAAGGCAACACAGTGTCTTATAACCATGGGTTCCCAAATTTCTTCTTAAAAAAATATTACTAACTTGAATATGTATTACGCTATTCAAATACAAATAAAATCTATACTAATATAATAAAATTAAAGAGTTTGTTCTAATTTGTTCTAATTGAAAAAATATTTTGGTACTCGATAATGTATTTATTGAAAAAGATCAGCTTCACGCTGCATCCCGTACACAACAGAGTAGGCAGAGTGAACCTAGTGTTAAGACACTGGGGAACGCCTGCCTACTTTCTGCCGAATTCATTGCGTGTTGAGGGACAGAACTCAACGCCGCGCTTTGCAATGAGAAATATAATATGATTATCTTATAAAATAATTGTTCATATGATTAATGTTTTTATCAGCCAATGTACCTTCTTATGTTCTGGTCAGCGCTACCTCTAGCGTTTAGAATATACAATTCTAAGTAATGTTTACCACACTACCATTCTATTTGACAATTGTAAATCTATTTGTAAAAGATAGATAGTAAAAAATTAAAAGTAATACGTAAAATATAATAATATAAGAAAAAAAATCATAAATAGATAAGTTACACGGTTAGTTGAATCAAATCAGCTGAGAAGGCAACCCAGCATTGGGACCCTTCGTTCCCCATTTACTGCCGAATCCTGGAGATATTGAATGTTAAGTGGCGGAACTTAACGCTGCGGCTAGCCTCGACATTAGAGCGAAGAAATTAAAATATAAATTTAAATAAATATTATTTAATAGGTAATAAATAAAAAAATAAACTATAGTAAAATAATTATTGAGTGAAATATGAATTCTTATTATGGTGTTACCGGTTTCCTTTCTAATCACGTGCAACACACGTTTGAGCCAGAGCAAAGATGCAATACTTTGTTTTTGTAGCTTCACTTTTCTAATATATTTTTTTATATTTTCATTTTCATCTTATGGGGAAAGTAGTGTCTTAATACTAGCTTCCCAGACTCCTTTTACCTTCCCCGCGAGATAGAGCTTAATGCTAAAAAAAGAAAATTAAACACTTCAAGATTTAAAGTTCATAAAAGTGAATACATCCCAAAGAAAAAAAATATATAAATAAAACAATACATTATATATATTACGTTATTATTGAGCAATATCTAACATATCACGTGTCAAATCGAGGAAAAATATTGTAATTAAATTCTTAGAAAATATTCTATGCTAATAACTTTACTTCCTATGGGTCACGTTACTTCGTTTAGGACATGGCTTTCCCCTTTCCAAGGTTATGGAAACTATAAAAATGACTCCTCGGTCATAATAAACTAATATATAACATATACCTACATATATATTAATTTATACAGTAATGTTGTTTTTAAATTCAAATTCAAATTCAAAATATTCTTTATTCAAATAAACTATAAAAGCACTTTTGAATCGTCGAATGTACGTGTCAACAAAAAGCTGCCACCGGTTCCGAAGGCAGTTCTGCTGAGAAGAGCCGGCAAGAAACTCAACAGTTGCTCCTTTCAAAGTCAATGGTATACTTTACTATTACATTAGCTGGCAGCTATCCTGCTTGACATTCAATAGACATTAATTCTGAATTCTGATTTTAGAATGTTTATCCTCTAAATATTCTTGAACAGTGTAATAAGCTTTACTTGTAAGATTTTTTTTTACAGATATTTTAAATTTTGGTAGTGGCAAACTAAAAATACACAGCTGAATTTTATTATATACACGTATACTCAGCCCCATAAAAGATTTATTAACTTTTTTGAGTTATATTATAGTAAACACGTGTCCTATATGGAAAACTCACACTCAACGAAATATAAATTAGCTTCACGCTTTATCCCGCACACAGCAGGGTAGGCAGAGGGCACCTAGTGTTAAGACAATCCGTTCCCTGTTTTCCGCTGAATTCTGTTGAGTAGCGGAACTCAACGCCACGCTTTGCCATGGCATCAGAGCGAAGAAATCAAAATATAGACTTAAATAAATATTTCATTTCCTCGAGTGAGAATCGAACCCACATCCAGTCGCGTTTATAGTCAAACACTTGTGCTCCTGTGTCACAAATGGCCCCAGATTATCTTAGTAAAATTAATAAAAAATATTTCTTTTATATTCATTCATTCGCTAATTTTGAATTGCGCAAATTAAGTAAGACGTAATTTTAATTGAAACGGAAATCGAAATCAAAATTACCAGCCTTAGAAAACGAATAAATTATACTGACCCACTTTAATAGAACCATTATCAATTTAATTATCATAAACAAAATAAATCTAATCGCCATATTAATCTTGAGATGAATGAAATAAAAGTTTTTATGGCAACCGCAGAAGCCATTAAGAAACTCCTACATTCTACATACGGGGGAATCCCCCGAATGGGAAATTGTAAATTTCTTTCGCGATTAACGAAAGTCGTTAAACATTCTTAAAGTATGCACTGGAGGATGATAATGTTTGTTAATATATTTATTGTAATTTTGTTGACTTTCGTCTAATTTGGATAAAAATTGTAATGAGCTTGATATATTTAAAAAGATGTACCTATCAACTACTAAAATATTTAAAGTTTTCCCGTGGAATAAATAACAAATAAATAATTTTAGTAAATTTGATTACAATTTGTTATTTTCACATATTACTTATTACATTTAAGGAGATTCTAATTTCAAACACTTATATTTTTAAAAAATATAAAAAATAAATAAGTTACCAAACTAAAAAATCGAATCTACAATTATTACAGCATTCAAACGCGCGATAAAAACACCACAATGATTAAAAAATATATAAATCAATAATATATAACCTTTACCTTAAAACCCCAAATATATTCTACATTAGTACCTATGTTCTAAACAAAACAAATCAATTCACTCTAGTCTATTAGAAACCTTGACACAGCTAGTATGTGATAAGTGATGGGACGACCCTAGCAAGTCTCGTAACAATAACAATAGGGAGGAAGGTAGTCAAATTATCGGTTAATGGTCATCTAGCTACCTATATAGTCGTAATGGCGACCAATGGCACCTAATATGTATCGAATATAATTTGAAAATTTGAGATTCAAATATTATTTGAGGAAGTCTTAAATAATATTTGAATTATTTAGCTTGGCTTCGATTCCTAGTCAGGAGAATGAATTCATTTTCACGCTCGTCTAGACAAAGCGTAGCGTTGAATCTCGCTAAAATTGAAAGTGGAGAGCAGAGTGTTTTAATTATATACTATGTGGGTCTAACAAAAATTCATTTCAAATTTCAAAGAATTTTAAATAATGAAATAAAAACTTTTAAAATATTAATTTGATGTCTAAAAATATTAAACTCATGTTTAGTAGTTGTAATATTTAATTTTTCATTATAATCTTATATACTTAATCAAAGTATTTGTTAACTATACCTGTTATAGAAAAATCCAAGATGAAAGAATCTGTATAAGAATGTAAACGTGAATTTTAATATACATCCTTTATTCAATATGAAAGGTAATTTAAATACTTTTCTATTTCATTACATCATCTTCTAATCTGACCACGTTATATAATAACGATGGGGTCTACAAATAAATTAAATTTGTTAATTAACCTTTTTGACCTATAACACTATTGCTATATTGAAGCTAGTAGTGTAGCTGCGTGCGAATGTAAACGCAACAGGTTGTGAGTTCGATTCCCGCTTGAGGAAAAGAAATATTAAATATTTCAGTTTCTTTGTTCTGGTAACGAAGCAGAGCGCAGCGTTGAGTTCCGGCCCACATCACTCAATGCCTCTGGAATTCGGTGGAGAGTGGAGAATGGAACTACCTTAATGAGAACGGAGTTTCCTAACAGAGAGTTAGACAACGTGAAGCTAAAAAGATTATTGCTCTATGACTGTCTACTTGCAAAATTGTATGCCTTAAGAAAAAACGTTAGTACGTAACAGGTTACTCTCTGTACTTTACATGGTACTAACTTAAACTCTAATTAATATTTGGCTGTCTATAATCAATATATCTATAACCTACTTAAATTATGTATGAACATAACTTCAAATTAGAACATAATATTTAGCGAGAACGGAAAATATTTGAAATAAATATATTTTATTAAAACAGTGACAATGGAGCAAATACCTTGTAATCCGTTAATTGTTAACATTGTATATTTTAATAATAATAAAATATTTTACGCCAAGGCCGAGGCCGTCGTAGCGCATTGGAACAGCATTTTTCAGCAAACAATTCCCATACAGAGGAATGATTATATTTAATTCATTGAAAATGAATGAAATTAATTATTAATTAAAATTTTCAGTCTCATGTGAGGTGTTTTAATGCGTGAACCTGGTAATAGAGTATACTAATCGTATACAATGCTATATATGTTCAGTAAAAAATATACGAACTACGGATAATTGCTATAATTTTGCAATTCAAGTTAAAATTTGAAATTCAATTGTACGTAATAACAACTGTCCTTTGGATGTTTTATTCATTTAAATGTTCTATAAATAGCGTTTTATGTAGATAGAGAAGAATAAGGAGCAAAAAAAAATATACGTTGAACTTTTACATGAATACAGATATTTTTTTTCTGTGTAATTTTAGTTTAAGCTTAGGTACATTTGAATATATTTATTATTTACTAGCTTTTACAAAAAAAAAATTTAAAAAAATGAATAAATTGGGGTATATTATATTAATAAATGCCTAGTCATAGATTTTCCCGTGTCAGTTTAATTATACATAAATGGATTAAAGATATTTTTTTAAATAATTTCACTAGCTTATCGTGAACTTAGATAAACGATTGTTTTTTTAGCTTCAACGTTGTGTTAAGACACTCCGTTCTAACGCATCGAAATAATTCATAGTGTAATTCGAGCGGAGAGCTGAGCCTACCTGCTTTAAAGTATTATTCCGTATAACACTTAGAAAAAATATTTTTTTAGGAAACGTATAAACCTCCCTACAGAGTTGTAACAACTGTTGAAGTATTTCGACGTAGCTTAATGAAAACGTATGGCTTAGTGGTCAGCTTGCAGGCTTGGACGATTTCCAAAAAGTGCGGGTTCAAATCCCACCACATTCAAATTTGTATACATTGTTTAAAAAAATATTATTCAATATCTTTGTATGAACAGCCTCTTTGCCTAAAATACAATAAAAGTATATAAATATAAGAAGTTAATTTAAACATAGGGTTAATTATTATGTAGACACCTACAACTAGTCGAAAGTGAGAGTTGATTTTGTACCGGTTCTTTAACTTTAAATCATCTATCACGCTTTGATTGATACTGAATTAATTTGATGATTTATTTTTGTATTTATTAATAATTGATTTCTCATTTAGTGACTATTAAAATAATTAATAAAAAATATATTAATTTGTATTTCAATATTTATAAATTAGTTTTAATTGAAAAAAAAAATAAATATATTAAATAGTAAATCTCTTTTTATATATTTCCTTAATAAAAATATATATTTTAATTGATAAATAAAAAAAAAATAAAAAAATGTAACTTACATATTATATTTAATTTAATAAGTATCCACAAATATAATAATCCAAAACACTATTAACTAACCCACAGACACAATTTAATTCAACTAATTGAAATTAAACTTATCATACGAGTATACCGCGAACATTTTCTCTCGCGAACGCCACAAGTGGATGGTAAACGCTAAATGACCATATCACCTGTTGAACGCATCTTACGTACTGTTCTATAACAAAAAATAAAATCCCATTCAGAGTAAAATATACTCTATTTCATATATTAAAGGTTGTATTTATTTTTAATAATATAATGTAGATCCCCGTCTCATAGATCATTAATTGATCTATAGATCCGCAAATTGTCACAAGCGTACAATAACGTTTGATTAATAATATCCGTATGTTTTGTTGGTTATATGACTAATATTTTGGAAAAGGATCGTTTACATATATTATTATTATGTAGTGCTGAGTGGCGGAATCCAACGCCGCGCCTCATTGTTAGAGCGCGAAAATGAAAATATAAAATATTTCATTCCCTGAATGGCGACACAACAGTCGCGTTTACAATCGCACGCTTGTGCCCCCGCGCCATACCGGCCCCTGCATTGAAATAAATAATATTTAATCATTTTACGTTAACAGTTTTGTCGATAAATGTCTATTAATATTTACAATTTAGTAGTCATAATAAATGTAACTAATTACCGACGTATACTTAAATGTTGAATTTTTCTAGATAAAAATTGAAATTTTTTGGTTAATTTTTTTCTAGAAAATAAATTTCGGGGCTGTTATATATTAAAAAAAAACACGCATTTTTAAACTTAGAATGCAAGATGCCATTTTCGAAGGAAAGTTAAAAAATTTTTTTCACCGTTTTCCGCTAGAATTAGGTACTGCGTGTTGGGTGACGGCAATCAATTTGTCTTGTCGAGCAGAGAAATAAAAATAATGCATTTCTGAATGGAAATCGAACCCACTACCACACATTCACAGCCAGCTACAATATAAAATTCAAATAACAGGATTCCCTGGAGTTTATTACAGCTAGATACATTCTATTTCTATAAACAAAAATTATATTATTTTAAGACATAAACATTACGTGCAAATCCATACATCATCTTCAACTTACTTACGTTATAAGTAACTCATTTTATTGCAGCAAAGTCCTTAAAGATGTCGTAAAATGTCTTTAACGTTTTCAAAGTAAAATAAATACTGATAATATGGAAATATTAGTTTTAAATAATATTGTTGCTCACGTAGTTCACTGGTGTAGTGGTTTTTTATATTATATATATTTCCCGTTTTAAAAAAATATTGCGTCGTAGTATATTGATTGTCATAACACTAGGTTACCAGGTTCCCATTTACGCTGCTATGCTAGGGATACAGTGTGAACCTTTTAAATTTTTTATTACAAAGCTACAAAAAAACTCGTTCAAAGTACAATTAAGAAATTTGACATTCTATAATAATGATACCTCCGTATAGACACAGATATTTACACTATCCAAACAACGCCTCTAAAATATATATCCTCCTATATAATGAAAAAAATATATAAATGAGGAATAAAAATAAATTATAACATTAATAATGAAAATATTTTATAAGTACCTAGCTACATGTTATTATTTGGGAAAAAAATGCTATGAAAAAACCCAATTACATACGTTAAAGTAATTCATTATTTATTAAATAAATGTAGCGCTACAATATAATAGACATTTTTTATAGGAAAGACGCATGTAATTCTTGTATATAAAAAGAGCTACTCTTAGTCTTTTTACCTACTTAGAAAGAAAAAAAATATAAATATAATAAAAACACATAAAAGTGAAGTTACCGTACCGTATCGTAGCGCATCGTAATCAATTATTATTTATTGATATTATCATTTCTTCGCTCTTCGCCCTTGATGCCCAAGGGAAAAAAACGCAGCGTTCAGTTCCGCCACTCAACACGCAATGCTTCGATAATGTGGCAGAAAGTGGAGAAAGAAATGTCTTAACACTAGGTTCCCTCCGCCTACCCTGCTAAGTGCTTGATACAGTGTGAAGATGGAAATAAAAGGAAAGCTATTACTCTTATATAATATGCATGTACAATACATATAGGTTTATATGTCCTCTTAGATTCTTCTGTCTGTCTGAATTAGTGAAAAATGACTACAACAAAAATAAAAATAATACAAAATTAACTAAAATATTTTTTTATCGGGGCCTGATTATATACAAGGTAGGTATAATTAAATATCAACGCTAATAAAACAGGTTAATAATATACGAAGAGTGTCTTTTATCTCATTTAGCGCTCTTCCAATCCTTCACTTACATTTGATATCCACGTGATGTATTGCAACATAATGTTACAAGGCCAAAATTATAAAACTATAATATTTTTTTATTATTTCTTAGCTTCACGCTGCATCCCGCTCTTGGTAGTAGACACAGAGAACCTGGGGACCTAGTGTTAAGACACTCCGTTCTCCATTAAGACATTTCCGTTTCCTCACCTTCTGCCGAATGTTCCAGGCCTGGCATGTTTTGTAACTGAACTTAATGCTGCACTTTGTGTACAAGAAAATAATTTAATTATAATCATTCCCACCAATGGAAATCGAACCCGTAACGATAGCGCTTACAGTCAGCCAGTCTTGGTTATTTTTGTAGGTTAGCTATGAAAAGTGCAATAATAAAAAACTATTATTCCAATACCTGTCAAAAGCCCATAGATAAGATATACGAGACTTAGAAAGGTTTTTACTTAGAAGGTCTTTGAGATTATCATGTGACCCTTTTCATGAAAGCCGCTTATTCCTCATATAGGTCCTACTGGGATATTCGTAAACGTCAGGTGGGTAATGAAAGATATACTAGTCATTATATAAATATAGTTTTCTTTAGGTTGTAGGTTCAATTCCCACTCGAGGAAATGAAATATTTAATATTTTTATTTCTTCACTTTAGTGTCTATGTAGTTGATTTCCGACACTCATCAAGCAAAGTCTCCAGAATTCGGCAGAAAGTGGGGAACGGAGTGTTTTAACACTAGGCACTCTCTGCCTTGGCACCCTGCTACATACGGAAATGGGAAATGAGAACTGAAAAAAAATGGGATTCTTTTAAAATATATAATAACACTTTTAATTTCTTTTTTAAATAATTTTAAAATTGCTATCAAATGACTTTAACGTAATTATAAATTGAAATACTCCATAGATACTAGCAAGGAAGGTCACACCATGGCCTCGACAGATCGCATATCGATGACGTCCACACAGGCATTGACGGAACTATAGTCTACACGTAACGTACGCGGATGTACGGGTCCTTGGCGTTTTTTAAGGTCTAACTTAAGGTATTCAATTGTAAAAAGTGGTCAGAAAATCTTATAATAATACTAGCGTAGATACTGTGTCTTATTCTGATGCATGAATAATGCTAGTAAAGTTATATTACTGTAAAGTTTCATCTGAAACTATTTAGTAGTTTTTACGTGAAAATACAATAAACACCCATTGTGACAAGCTTTCACAGTTATTATATAAATAGGATTATATTTATCCTTTATTATTTTTCAACTTTACTCTTTTCCTGCAAATTAAAGTCAAGGGAACTTAGTTTCATGACACTCCGTCCTCTGTTGTCGTCTCCGTCTGCCCGTCCGAATCGTAGTATTGCGTATTAATTGAAGGAACCGTGCTTTATCTTGCGGACTAGAGCGGGAAAATAAAAATAATTTATGTGAATGAAGATTGAACCAATAATTATCTCATTTTCAGCCAATATTACACTGCGCCAGAACAGCCTAACCTCGCCTTTATAATTATATCTATATGTAGATTTTTTTCGGAAAGCGGAGAACGGAGAATCTTGATAGTAGTTTACCTAGCCTGCTATTCAGAAAAAAAGGATGAAGGTGCAAAATCAGTCGTAACTAACTAATTGAATTTAATGATTTTATTCTAGAGCTTTTAATGATTCCGTGTTGAGTGTCGGAACTTAACGCCGTTCTTTGTCTTATTACTAGAGCAAGGAAGCAAAACGAAACAGTTACTTCCCTCGAGCGAGAATCGAACCTACCACCGACGTGTTTACAAGCCTCAAATACTAGATTATATACAAAAGTCACAGGATGCGTGAAAGCGTGAAGATAATAAAAATTTGAACTACTATCTTTTATTAAAAATTCACAAATATGTAATCGAAGTACTCGCCGAGGCAGCTTACTTGTTATACCTAAGGTCCGGACTAAATTTGCCCAGAAAAACATTACATTTGACGGTATTAACTCTTTATACTTTAAATACTTATTAAATCTAAATTATCTTAATATAATTACATAAACTATCCTAAATACAAATATAAAATGTTACTTTAAAAATATTATAAAATCACTCATTGTAACTACAACTTTACACTAAAAGGACATTTCTACCTTATTGTACAAAGTTAAATGAAGCAAGAAGAAGCAAGAAAGGAGAATATTTTGCAATTATAAAGGCTGACTTTTTAAATTTTTAAACATTAATTACACAAATCTCGTGTGTAAAAGTGACTGTCAAGTCTTTTTTGAGAAATCTTTAAATCTAAAAATCTTTAAACCTAACTTCAAGCACCCACAATAAGTCGCGTTATCATTAATAGAGATTTCGTTATCTCATCTTAACTTTGAAAGTCATAGTAACTTCTATATTTTTGGTAAATAAATTGCAATACCTTTTGATATATAGGTACTAAAATCATCACAACTGTGTGGGGCAGAACACTGTTTGGCATGTAGGTTCCCTGGGAAATATAGGGAAATGCTAAGAGGATTTCTCAAACTTTCTAAGGCAACGGTAAAAGAAGTTGCAAGCGGTAACTAAAAATTAATAATAACAATACATAAGTAATTTTATCAATACATATAATGATATACCATTTTTTAAAAGAAAATATTATCTGTTTAACTCAAATATGCAAGACATATATTATTAGTCATATAAACTTTCATAATAACCGATCACATTACCTTGGCTATCGCCTTTTGGCATTATGCATATACATACATTATGCGTGTACATAGCGCAAACGCTAAGTACACTTCAAGGTGTCTATTTGTATGTACTGAGCAAAACAGAAGAACTAACATTTGGTAAATAACGAACCAAATTAATATATGAAATATATAATATAGAGGCCAGTAGTCGCGTAAACGTACAACTGTAAGCGCGATAGGTCGTAAGCATGCGTGATTACTAGAACGGGAAAGTACTTTGAATAGGAAATACTAGATTCCCAGGTTCCCCCTGTTTACCCTGATATACGCGGGTATAGAAGTGTGAAACAAAAAAAACCATGAGCGGGAATCGACCCCGCAAACACCACGTTTGCTTTTTTATATATGTAAGTATGTACAATATTATGAAGTATAAAGATCTAACCACCACCAGCCGACCCACAAAAAACAATAAATAAATATACCACTGGCTACTTTCAAGAACGTAAATAATGCAAAACAATCTCACGGGATTAAATATGCCATAACAGGATGCAATTAAAATTCTCATGTAAGATTTACTCAAAAATCGTCGCCATGTCACAACTCTTGGCGCCAACATTAATATGTGAAATATAGAATACACTATTGTAAAGGTACATTTATAAAGGATTACTATATTTATAAAGGATTTTTTTTATTTATATTAATATATTTTGAAAAATGGGACGCACTGGAGGTATTTTGAAATATTGGAGACCTGTGGTCTCCATTATATTATCTCATTTATATATGTACTAATTTATTCATTGTAGATGTACAATGTGCGAAGCGTTGTCAAAGTGTGGATAAAAATATTGTGATAATTATAATGAAATAAATATAAATCAGTTCCTTGCACGAGAACCCATTACCGTCGCGTTTACAATCAAATACTGCACTGCTGCACCACGATGGATGATTTCTAAAGTATATTAATTTCATTTTGTAAAAGATATTATAGCGCAAAGAAAGAGAAGAATATCTAAAGTCACAAGTTTTAAAATATATATTTTTAACGTTTACTTCAAAGGTGCAAATGCTTACTATTACGAGAACATTATTTGCTTTTCTTACTTATTATTCACTACGAGCGAGCAGTAAGTAGATGATGGCACACGTAAAGTTTCACATAAAATTTTGAATTTAACTTTGTATTTTGTAACAACGACAGTAAACCGCGATTTGACATTTAAGATAAAATTTAAAACGACTAAAAATCTTTATATATTTTGGTTTTTTGATTTATTTATTTATTTATCAGTGAAATAGAGTTCTTTATGGCTTCAAGTATCGTATTCTTAAGCTTTATATTACCTATATTTATAATATAAAACATATTAAGATCAAACTGAGTTCCGCAACTAATGAAACTGCCCATCTACTTAAAAAATCTTAATAGACCATATCTACTAGAGAAGTTAATACGGAATACTTAAGTACCTACGGAAATTATAAGAACTCATTGAAATCCTAACAAAACTCTTTCATCAACATTTTTTTTCATTCTTTCACATATATGCAATAGTACATCGACAGTTGTTACTCGTTCTAAAGTGTTTCACTGAGGTCCTACAAAATTTCAACAATAATAACCACTGCGCCATAACTATTAAAGTAATAAATTCATTTTAAAGTATGTAGCATTTTGAAAGTCTACTCTATGATTTTTCTTCGCAGAAAGCATATTTAAGATGAAATAACGTTAAATATGAGGCCATCTTTTTATACTTAAAAGTAAAACTTCGATAAAGAGAACTTACACCAGTGTGGAAAGGACTTAATAGTTAACAGTATGCAAATTTTTAAGTTGCGACTTAAGTGTAATAAAAAGTGCTTAAACTATTATGAAACTTGCAACCAGTGGAATAATTCGCGAACAATAATAATTTAAGTAGTATTATTACGTTCGTGCTGTGAACAGTTTAATAAGTTCTATAGAAAATATGTAATATTTTAAATAAAGTTGTTTATGCTTTTTTCTCAGTTAGCAGGGTAGGCAGATGGAACCTTGTGTTAAGACACTCCGTTCATTATTTCTTATTACTTCATAATTAGTGAATTAGTAATGAGAATACACTAAAAATAAAAGGATAAATTTAATTTTCGACATCTATAGGTTCTTACAAAATGATATCCATGTCATCATAAATATTTTTAGCTGCATGTTGCCTCGTATATACTATATTCTACTGAAGAGGCTCAAGTGTTAAGAGCCTCCTTTCCCCAACCACCGCACAATGTTCCAGACATTGCAAGTGGCGGAACTCAACGCCATGTCTGTTCTTGTAGCCAGAGCGAATTCATAAAAATAATTAATTTCAAAAAAATTATAATCGAACCCACTAACGTCACGTTTATAGTCATAAATACATTACTGTTTATTACACAGTCTACCCGGACGATCATTTCAGAAATGGACTTGAGATCTCTAATAGGTACTTCACCTTTACCTCATCATAAGAAAAAACTAATAATTATTTAACAAATGACTAACTGATGACATTTAGAATAAACATTGGCAGGAAGGCAATCGGTAAAATATAAAAGACAAGGGATTTCCGATGAGTACGTGATTATATAGTGGAAAAACCGTGGGGTCTTACTTTAGGTTATTTTAGGTTATTCTTCTTTAGGTTATTCTATTTAACCACCATGAAAAAAAGAGGTTATAAGATAGACATTTTTGTGTTTTTGTACGTTGTTGGAATGGGATAATTTTTCAGTATGTATAACTATTTTTAGGCTTCCAAGAAAGAACATAGCAGAGTAAGCAAAAAGAACTTGAAAGAAATAAAAAAACTTAATGAAAAAGAGAAAAATTATATTCTTTTCTTCATTAATTCAAGACGTAAGCACGAAGTCACAGTATCTAGCGAATATATAGCGTAATGAAAAGCTGTGTTTGTGTCGCCAGAGTTTTGAAATAACAATATTTCATTCTTCTGAGTGGTGGAACCCACAATGGCATTTACGTTTGACTGTAAATCCCTTGGTTGTTCCAGTGATGTTGGACTTGTGTTCATCTATATAAAGTTTCCATTTATGTTATATCATTTAAGTCGACTACAATGACATCAAAAAAGTTCTAAGATAAATATAATATTTCTTTCACTACTGGCTGTATCTCACATATATATATAGTAGTAAAGGCAAAGGGAACCTAGTGTCAAGACACTCCGTTGCCCACTTTCCATTGGTTTTCGAGGCACTGCGTGTTGAGTGGCCGAATTAAGCGCTTTGGCTTGATACCAGAGCAAAGAAATGCATATAAATAACTATCAATTCATTTCCCCGAGTTTTCTCTTATTTTTAGGTTCAGATCTCACCCATAACCGCAGCACTTCTTGTTACAGGCATATTCCACTGCGCCACGAAGGCTTCCAAAATTCTCCCTCTCCATAATTTATTAATAAAAGTACTTATTATTATTTATATTCAGAAAAGTCTTAAGAGAATATCTTTATGTCCTAAGAATACGTGACTAAATACCATTGCCTTCATATTTTCCAGAGTGATGCACGTGACGAATACAATTAAGGAATAGCGCCATTAAAAAATAATTCAAGCAACTCACGTAGATACCTATCGATTATTATGGAGATTAAATAAACATGGCGGTTTGGCTGGTTGTTTAGAGAATTTTTTGATGTTGCGATGGTCGTAGATTCAAATAACACCTGTTTTACATATCTAGGTTCCCTCTTAACACCGGGTTCCCTCTGCCTACCCTGCTATTTGCGGTATGCAACGTGAAGCTAATAAGCCGCACACAGCAGGGTATGCGGAGGGAACCTATCAACCTAGTGTTACAACAACTGTGTGTGACAATCTGTTCCTTATTTTCCTCCGAATTGTGGAAGCATTGCATGTTGAGTGCACTCAACAGATTGGCAGAACTCAACGCCGTGTTTTGCCGTGGGGATCGAGACCCAGTCGCGTTTACAGTCACTTGAACCCTGTGCCACTACTGGCTTCACTTCACAGTTGTCTCCAGGATGCACTATTGTAGAACAATCAATGTAATATCCAAATGATATCACTGTATAACATAAGATGCTTAATAGTTCAACCGCCAGCTTTGTCTCCAACTCACGTTGTATTATAATTTGAAAGGCGAAAGTTAAAGTGGCCTAAGCCATATTTAACGAAAAAATGTTTGAAAGTTACAAAAAAAATATTGATAATTATTCCTAATTTAAAGGACTTATTTTTTAGCCTCATGCTGTATCCCATAAATAGCTAGGTAGGCCTAAGGAAACCTAGGTTAAGACAGTCCATTGCCATTGACACATTTACGTCTCCCACTTTCCGCCTAATACTCTAAATAGGTATGGGGAGATAGGCACAGCATGATGATGCTTATGGGTTCGATTCTCATTCTGCGGAATTCATTATTTTCATTTGGTCACTCTCATAACAAGACCAAGTGCAGCGAAAACTTAGAGTAAAGTCGGAGTGTCTGGACGTTATATTCTGGCCTGCTTATGTGCAATAGAGTTTTAACCTAGACAACATATTTAAAAATCCGGGTGGTGACTTACGACTGATGAGAGTAAGGTAGAACCTATTGATGCTCATATCATTTCTTTGACAAGGAACTTGAGATTACCACTTAGTCCACAGTCTGTAGTGCATTAATCAGATATATGATAAAAACGACATATCTATGAAATATTTGTAAATATATGCAAAAAAGATAAAACATTGGATTAAACTGCTTCACACTTCACGCACAATTTTTTTATTTTATTCTGTTGTTTTTAAGTATTTGTTATTGTTTCTGGCGGTAACAGAAATATATCAACTGTGAATATTAATAATTAATAGGGTCCTATTTAATTCATTTAACCTATGGAGTACAGCACCTTAATAAAATACGAAAATTAATTTGCGGTCGGAAATTGAACCGAGAACAGTCAGTCAGTGACTGTCCCATGCTTCAAATGCGTCAGTCATATTCACACATGATAGGTACTTAAGTGAGGACAGACGTCTTAAGTGTATTTGAACTCACAATCGTTAATAAATCAATAGACTGTTTTTTTGCTTCTTGTCCGTAGATCTGTTTTATTTTTTTGCTATTTTCGTATAGTAGGATAGGGAGAGAAAACGTAATCCTAAGTATCTGTTTCCATAATTTCCGGAACATTGCGCGTTGAGATGTGGAACTCAACCCCGTATTTTGTCTATCAAATCCGTACTTAGTAATAATTGTTCGAAATAAAAAAAATAATCAAATACAATAAGATTTCTTTCCACATCTTTCTCTCCAGGGAAAGTTAAATAGTTAATGAAACTAACCGTCTTCGACGTATAGGTAACTTTAAGTAACTTATAGCCGTCGCGGCATAGCAGCACAATGTCTGGTACAGTGTAAACGCGACAGTTGTGAGTTCGATTCCCAGCCGTGTGAATAAATATTTTCATTTCTTCGCACTGGTAAGAGGAACACGCCCTAAAAATATTGTAAAATTTGACGTAAAGTAGGGTACGGAGTTTTCTTTTGGGTCTCATTGTCTATCTTTTTGAATGTGGGATACAGCGTGAATTAAAAAAAATCTCAGTATCATAATTATAAGCAAGAATCAATGTAAAATAAAGTTTGCAATCCCAAAAAAAAACTGAAATTATACTAGGTTTATTATATTTGTATTATCAGTCGACGTTTTTATTTAGAGAATTATTTTAAGTACTACCTGCTAAGCTACACTCTCATGAATGCCGTATAATAAATCAAGTTTATGTGGCGGTAGAAATATTTATTTAAGGAAGTTACCGCTGCTAACTTAGAGGATCTCTGCCACCGAGTTTGCATAAAATCTTCTTAATATACGCTTTTCTTGCTTAAATTAAAATAGTATAACTTAATGTTTGGGATAATTCAATTACTTCTATAGTATTTCAATTGACCACAACTAAAAAACATGGTCTAAAATTTAATAAAGCACTGTTTTTTTGGTAATCACATTTACTTTTAAAATAATCTTTAACAGTATTCTGTCTACAAATTTTTATGTAATACGTTACGAGTACTGAATTTTTAAAAAAATCCAAATTTTGGAGTAAATTTTAAATTAGAAAGAAAATCCTCGGTACCTGAATAAAATCAAATTAAAAAGGAAGAATTTAGTGATATGTTGAAAAGTTCTTTAAAATGATTTAAAAATATATTTATATAGTAAACGTAAAAAAATATGTTCATAATTTTCTTAAAACGTAAACCTATATAACATTCCATTAAAAGGATAATATCCAACAAGCTATAAGCTATAAGCTACTTTATATTTATATATATACTCGTATATTTGACTAAAATTCAGGAACATTGGAATGACCTGAAATTTTTTCACTTCACATAGTCTGAAGCGTCATCCACCCAAAAGGGGTTGAATTATAAAGGACCCTTCCTTTGTACTCGCTTACATTATATGTACAGGGAAATTTTGTGAAAAATTTGAAGTTCCTAGATTGAGTGGCAGACATTTTACATTGACGTCTCAGTTACTTTATATTTTTTTACATTAATTCAACTCTTCGTTTGGAATGAATCGTCGTCAATCGTCCAATAATTCTCATACCATGTGATTAGGAGGACCTGAGTCAATTAATACTTAATTACAGTTTAAAAAAATAGCAAATACAGTTTAAGACGTCGTGGCTAATTTTACAGCAAGGGACTGTAAACTCGACGTTTGTAGATTCCAGTCCCACTCTGGGCAATGAATTATTAAAATTATTATTAATAAATAACATATAAACAATATAAAATTGAAAAAACTATCATAAAATCGACAATATAAGTTAAAATGAAGCTTAACGTAATAAATTTTGAAAATAAACAAAAACATTATGAAATAAAGAGCGGCGTTGAGCTCCGCCGCCAAAGACAACAAATGAAACTAAATTAGTTCTTATAATCTTATCAACCAGCAGAAATCATATCGTATGAGCTTGTATAGAATAATATATTAGACAGAAAATTATTTATTGTATTTATTTATATAACAAAGTAAACAGTATGTTAAATGTAAATATAACTAATTGGCATCGTATTCAGAATATAAATTTAAACGAACGAAAATATTTTATATTTTTAGCGTTATTAAAATATTTGCACGCCTTTATTTGCTGATGTAACAATTACTCTAAAAAGTTAAATAAAATTTATTTTAATTTGCACAATATTATATTGCAAGTGAATCCATTATATTTTTTGAGCAGCTGCACAAGGGTGTGACTGTAACGCGACGGTTATGGGCTCGATTCCCACTCGAGGAAGTGAAATATTTATTTACGTTTATATTTCCATTTCTCCGCTCTGGAGTCGAGGCGCGGCGTTGATTTCTGCCACTCAACACGCAATACCTGTACCAATGATGGACGGAGTGTCTTAACACTAGGTTCCCTCTGTCTACCCTGCTGCTTTTATGTAGAATCAGATAATATAATATAATGCCCCGATGGCCTCAATACTACAAGTTTTGTATAATTAGAACGATCCATAAATGATTAAGCTTACGTCACGAGTCACACGAAGAATCAAGTTTCATACTATCTACGTATTTGAACATCTGACCTATATTTTAGTACAAATATTATGAATGTATCAAATTATATTGTAAATCTTTATATCTTTGTCTATATATCATTGTATATACTCATGTATAATGTAAGCACAGTGGTTGTGAGTTCGATTTTCACTCGGGGAAATGAATTATTTTCATTTACTTGTACAATATCCAGAGAATTGGGCGGAAGGACATACAAAGTGTCTTAACACTAGGTCCTCTCTGCTATTCCCTCGTATCTTGCTGCTGGATACATCAGTAAAGCTATATATACTAACTCTATATACACATATAATATGTGAATAGTTTGGAAACATGGGAACATAGAATTAAGACACTCCGTTTCCATTAAGACTGAGACTGAGAGAAGAACTCCAGAGACTTTGCTTTGAGTTGAGTTTGAGAACTCATTTACATATTATAAGAATTTTATCTATTATTTCTTTAGTAAAACAGAAAAATGTTTGTTCTATCTATTAAAAAAATTAAAACTTTTCAATTATTTTATTTTAACACCTATAAAAAGTTATACAATTAAATATACAAAAATGAAGAAATAATACTTACCTTCTCCTTCTTCTACCTTCAATTTTCTACTGCATTCACATTTAATATAATACATGTATAAATTTTCCTCTAAGTTAAACTGAAAATCATATGCCAGGTGAGCAGATGTGACTGGCAACGCGCCTAATTTGCCTTTTAAAACATACCACGTTAACATATTTAAGTGGGAGAAAATTAACGTTTTACTAACTATATACAAGGCCGCGTAAATTAAATAGTGTGTTGTTTTTTATTCAGGGTAGGAATAAGGAACCTAGTGTTAAGGAACCGTTCCCTAAGCCCCGAATTTCGAGACATTATTTGTCTTATTACTATAGCTGGGGAAAGAAATGTTTTCCCTAAATGGAATCCGAACCTACAACCGCTGCGTTTACAGCCAAATACTGTACCATCTCGGCAGCCTCATTGGTGTATTTTTTTTCTTAACATAACATAATATAATTTTATGATTATCAACTGAACTTGGCATCTAATTGCATCTGAATTTTACCGCGAATGTAGTAACTTCGCATTTTATTATTGTTGGAACTTGGCTACCATTTCCTATGATTTTAATCGTTTTTAATAGAGATGAAGCATTTAAATCCAATTATAATTAATCAAGATGCATAATGCTTGTCCACTCAATTAGCCACTCCCGTTCGATTAGGATGTTTGTTCAGGGTCCTAAAGGGTGGGGATTGTCACTCCTGACTTCACTTAGTGTTGATTATTGTCAAATTTAATTAAAATAGCTGTTGAATCATACTTAAAATGTGATTTTAGTGACACAATGGATGAGTATAGGAAAGCCTTAGAACTAACTGTTAGGTAACAACAAAATTGCTGTATTATCAATAGTACCAACTTATACTATAAGTTTTACACTTTTTCCATATGTAATGTAAGTTTAAGCTTATAAATTATTTACAAGCTTAAACTTTGCACATATGTACTCATTTTAATGAGTTGAGAATTTGAAATGATCTATTAATATAAGTTTGTAAATACTTTTTCTGTGAATACCTATAAATTTTCCTTTATTTATATTGAAAGTACTCACTTCACTTCATAAATGTAGGTCTACGGGAAATAGGTAGTCGATGGGTTTTGATTATGTGATTCAAGAGACCATAGACTTGATATTACGATTATTTGAATTTCAGCTTAATATGTCTTCGCAATCCCGAGATAAATTGTCTTCACAGACGGATAGACAATCAAAAAATTGACACTATAAGGGTTCCTTTTTTACCATTTTGAGGTACGTAACCGAAAACGCAGCATATAATTATAATCTCACCAAAAACATTTACATGTAAAATATATTTGTTAAACATAAGAGACTTAAGTGTAACAAATCTAATATATTCCTTAAGTCGATTTAGAATAATTAGCGTTACAAAGAACATAATATGTAACGTATGGTAAATTGCACCGCAGAAATTAACTCATTAGTTTATCTTTATCGTTCCAATATGTAAGAAATACATAATGTCACGTACAAATATGTTTTAATACTTTTAAGACGGCGTGACAAACGTGTCACTGTAAATACGATGGTTGTGAGTTCGATTCTCATTCGGGGGAATAGATTATTATTTATGAATATTTTCATTTCTTTGCTCTTACCAAGGCAATCTTTCGTACCAAGGCGTTAAGTTCCACTACTCAACACACGATACCTCGAAAATTCAGTGGAATGTGGGGAAATTATAGGAAGTAAATGATAATTCCTTTGTAAATAACTTCATATTTGAAGTATAGAAATGGCTACTGTAAGTCCTCAGGGGACTTAAGAACTTAGTCCTTGCGACCGTCGCGGTTTATATGTAGGCTTTTGAAGTAAACCTTGAAGCTTAGCAACTAAATACTCAGTTAGACATAAAAACATGTTAGTTATTACGTAGAAACTATTAGTACCTTTAAATTGTTTTAAAGTTAATATTATTTTTATTAAAAAAAATATAGACGACTAGTTGAGTAGATTGAAAATATAGCATGGTGCAAGGGCACAAGGGTGTGACTATAACGCCATGGATGTGGATTCGATCCAGACTCGGAAGAATGAGAAAGGTAGTTATTATTTACTAATATTTTCATTTATACGCTTAACAAGGAAAATCCCGGCGTTGAGTTCCGCCACTCAATATGCAATGTCTCAAAATTCGGCGGAACGTGAAACTAGAATAAAATCCTGACCATATATCTTTACTTCCTACTAAAAACATAGAAAGACACGTGGCTACGGTCTATAATATATTCTATATCAATATCCCTACCAGACTCCCGTATGAATCGGCGTATAGTGCTCTATCACGGCTAGCCACGTAACTGAGCTCAGTCAATTGCACAAATTGACTGTAAGTACAACGTGAACAATCATCTTGGCATTCCTCTATATTCCCACGTTCGGGATTTAGTGTGGGTGGTTCATGTTAAATGGGATACATTTGGTTTTGAAAATCTGGACAAAAGTGAAGGAAGAATAGGTTGAAATCGTTTTTTTGTTAGCATCATGCTATATCCCGCATACAGCAGGGAAGGCAGAGGGAACCTAGTGTTAGACACACCGTTCCCCCATTTTACGCCGATTTCTGGTGGCATTGCGTGTTGAGTGACGGAGCTTAACGCAGCACTTCATCTCGTTACATGAGCAAGGAAATGAAAATCTTAATTCCCCGAGTGCGAATCTAACTCAGAACGGTCGCGTTTATAGATGCTATGCCGTGTATCACGACGTCCTCAATACTAAATGTGCAATGTAAATAAATAGTTATATTAAAAACAGTTTTTTTAAGAGAACATCTAAATAAAATCTTTAACTAACGATGTATAACTAAACAGACTAGAACAATAACAAAAAGAAAATAATTCAATAATTTAATTGTTTAAGTGTCATTCGAATTCCACATCCGAATAGCCGCGTCGACAATAAAAGCTATTTACTTCTAGACAAATCCATGGGATTAAACTAGTGAGATATTAAAGAGGAATCCTATTACAATATCGTGAATCCTTATCAAAGACCTTAGCTCTTATTAATTTCAATGTCTCGACGTCATTCAAGTTCATTGTGGAGTTCTTGTTTTAATATGGTTTTAACCGATAGCTTCAAATGCGATATGATAAGATAATATTTTTTTCTTTAATATATTTTTCTTTATATGAATGGTAATCGTTCGAGGAATTTCTTGAATAACTGCTATCTAGATATCAGAGGCCAGTCGAGGCGCAGGGTATGGCTGTAACTCTGGGGATTTGTTTCCCATTCGAGGAAATAAAATATTTTATAGTTTCATTTTATCACTCTGAAAATGAGAGAAAACACGGCGTTAAGTTCCGCCATTCATTTTAATTGTTTTTTAATTGTCAATTAATTGTTGTTGAATGGCGGAACTTATGGCAGAAGGCTTGCAGCATTCACCGGAAACTGGGTAACGGAAGTGTATTAATGGGAGTGGAGTCTTGACATAGGTTACATAGACTAGATTCCCAGATTACCTCTGCCTATCTTGCTATATGTGGAATACTGCGTGAAGCTAATAAATAAGTAAAAAAAATACAATTTCAGGTAAGTATTGTAAGAATAAAACCTAGCCTTATTATTTCCTAGAGTTTACTTGCGGTTAAGACCATTTTAATATAAATTAAAATACCTTAAGAGTTGTATAATATAAGCAAAACACACATCCTAAATACCCGAGATAGCTCCAACGACAGGTGCCGCCGGTTACATCGAAATGATCAATTTAATCTAATATCATCGATGGATATAAATGTGTGACAATACAAAAATGTTTACCATTAAGTAGTTCCTGAGGCTAGATCGTTCAATTCAGTTTAAAAAAAAACAGTCTATTCACACAGCGCAGCGGGGCAGACAAACTCTCTCCATTTTTCTCCACTTTCAACCTAATTTCGGCTCGCTTTATCTTATTACCGATTAAGGAAATGAAAATAATTTATTCCTCCAAATAAGAATCGAATCTCCAACCGTCGACAGTCAGACCACGACGATTTTGAAATAAATAGAATAATCTATAATCTCTCGAGTTTTCCTGGAGCTGTTACAAAGACCAGTCTCTCGTAGGCTTACATTAATAAATAGCTAACTAATTGAGTCTTATATCACCTACGTCGCAGTATTGTGTGGTGATCAGAGCAATTGATCCATTGTACCGCTTGTTACAGCATAATCTGAAGGTTATCCAAATTATATACTAAAATAGCTTCATTGATGAGGAGCTGGAGAAGCGTAGTATATCGGAAAGTAGAGAAGGCGTATAGAAGAAAAATACAGAGTATAAGTGTTTGTTTGCGGGGACTTTGAAACATGGAATCTCATTTGTTTCCGCTCCCGTATAAATTTCGGGAAATTGTTTTTTGGTTCTTTCGAATACAGGCCTTAAAATTTTTGACTTAAACTAAATTGTTAAACTTACTGGTTTGATTCTCGATCGGCATACAAGAGTGATTTATTAGTTTTAAAACCTCTAATAATTATTTTATATAATCAAAAAGCTAAGGTTTTCAGCTAGTATCAATGAATTAACGTGATAGGCATATTACAGTAAAAATATATATGAAATATTTATTATATTGGCTACCCGTAGTAAAAGGTATTAAGGTAAGGTCTATTCAAAGAAAATAATTAGAGAAAATACCATGAAACCATATCAATATAGAGCCATTGAAATTTGAATGGATCGAGGGCATATCGTTAAAGATAATATTCTAAGAACGTAACTACACTCTACTAAGATATCGTATTACAATTACGAAGTCTTACAAAGTACACACTAGCGTGTGGGTGTATTAAAAAAAATGTTTCAGTTTTTAACGACCATTAAAAATTGTTTTATTTTATGAAATATAAAATTTATATTTGAAGCCATCGTGGCACAATAGATATTGACGGATAAGCGCGATACTTGTGGGTTCGATTCCCGCTCGGTGCTTTCTTTGTTCTGTTATTATTAAAATTTGCGGTTCGGGCAGACAGCGGAAAATGGAGAAAACACTACGTTCATCTTAGTTTATCTCTTTCTGCCCTGCGATGAAGGACGAAGCTTGAAATTTGATGAAATATCATCATTCGGTTACAGAAGATAAATATTTATAACGTATAAATATACAATGTGTGTGAATAAATAAATGAATGGCCGCGACGGTCGAGTGTATTGAAATCCTTTTCAAACTTAAAAATTTTCGAGTTTCGAGTTTAAATTTTTATACGAAATTTCGATATTTTTATAATGTTAAATACATGAAATAGTTACTTATTTATACATAAAAATATTATAAAATTATAGGGCTATAGTAATAAGTTATTTAAGTACATTATATGTTAAGAGAACGAGGTACTTAATTAGTAAGTTTATTTTTTCACAGGTTTAGAAGTCAAGTAAAATGACTTCTAATCCAGTTTTTTAAGTCCTTAAAATAGGGGGTTTCTGTTGATGATTTTAATCACATACAATATTGGAAACGTGACATGCTTTGAATCTGACCGGAACTAACATTTGTATAGTCCCTTCCTACGTGGTTTAAATATATAAAGAACTCTCAGCTTCTTAAATTATATTTAATTTTTGAAGAGTTGTTCCACATTAATTATAGGAAAACATTTTCGGTCAGCTTCACAATATATCCCGTAATGTAATAGGAAAAAAAATTAGAAAATATTTTTAAAAAGTACTTAGCGGCATAAAAACTCACGTCTCTTAGAAACCAACATTTAGAATTGTATATGTGTAAGTTATTGTAATATGTAACAAATTAACTTTATAATTGTTGAAGAAAAGAATATTTTTAATTACATTATAAAATGTCAGACACTATTAAAATTATTTGGAAGAATTATTAGAGTTAGGATTAGGGATTTCATATCATCATCCATCACTTATTCATCCATCCAGCTTCACGCTGCCGCTGGATCTAATTCAAATTCCTAACAAAATATCTCATCTCGCAAACGATAATAGTAAATCTATTTTCCTCAGTAAATATATACAAATGATATATAAAGGTGATAAAGATAACAAAATATTAAAATTTACATATTTGTATAGTAAATGTATAGATAACTTGTCTGGTACTGTGACGTCACGTCACGCACTGTCTATATTTTGACATTCTAGATATTTTATACATCTCTCGAAATGAAAGTGGCCTAACTCAAAAATCGCTATTTTTTGAAAAATACCATTTTAGAATACTTGCTTACTAGGCTTTTTAGTGGAATCTGACTTGCTTACTTACTAGGCTTTCTAGTGGTTATAGAAATTTAGATTTAAGGCATGTTCTTTCTAAAGGTACTAAATAGATATAATTTGAATACATGTAATTTTGCTCTAAAATAAGTTATCTTAAATGAATATGATAACAAATAAAATTATAGGCTTACAGATAAATAAAAAAAATCATACCTTGGTAGTACAGTCGCTGTTGATATGTGAAATTCTCTCAAAAAATAAATTTTAAACAAAACTAAACTAAACAAATCAATCTAATTACACGTAGCTAGATTCTATCGAGAAACGGAGCTTCTTCTTAAAAATTTTCATCTTCCTCTTCACAAAGGGATCCACTGTGGTGATAACTGCTTCTTATGTCACAGAAGAACAAACTAAATATTACTTGGACTTATAAAATGAAAACTTAAATGTTTGGAAGAACGTTAAAAGGATATACTGGTGTATTATTTATATTGGAAGATTAGTCTTTTATTGGTGTAATGCGTAAGACATGCCCACGCTCGCGCGACGCGACTGAGCGATCCTTTCGTACTCAAATATTCGCCTTAATAATTTAAGACCGGTACGGAGTGTGTGATATAGGATTTGTATGTGGAACTCGGTGTCACTTAGTGTACACTGTAGGTACATCCGCAGGGATCTACATAGAGATGTTACGTGTGTGTATGTGTTTTTTTTATGTATTTTTTCTTTTTATTGTTAGTACGATACGTATAATTCTTAGAATTACCTGGTCATAATTATTTCCTAATAATTAAAAAATATTTGTTGATTGTATAATATTTTTAAAGTATCTACTTTTATAGTTTTAAAGTGGCGAAGTACTACTATCCTACTAATTCTACTAATATTATACATGAGAAAGTTTGTGAGGATGGATGTTTGTTCCACTTTTACACAAAAACTACGTAATAGATTTAGGTGAAACTTCATGAATATAATCATTCAGTATTATAACATATAGATTACAAGGTATGAAAATACTTCAGATAATTTGGCTATAATAAAACAATAAGCTCAAGCGGGCGAAGCCGCGCATTGGCCTTTTCTTTTTTATATACATATTTGTATAAATAAATACAAAGAAATCATATTAGTTACACCGCAGTATATCTCGATATAGGATTTATAGATCCATAGTAGAGCTCAATAATTTTATTGTGCACTTAATACGCCTACATATTAATCTTTGTTCTGTGCCCATTATAGTAGAAATTTGTACGGTCAGTTCCTCAATACTCTATAGAAGAGACGCTGTCGAAAACAGTCTGTGTCTGTGTCTGTAGAGACTGAAACTGCAATATCGTATGTAATTATTAATTGTATGAATCGATCGTCTGGACGGAACACTTATAATTGCGCTTCATATTGATTTTATTGAACATTTATGTAGTTTATTAGAATCTTATTGTTATGGGATTATGTGTGAAGTTTGAAAATAATCTTTACAATAAGGATAATAGTATTCTTATGTATATCCTGACTATAGTAGAATAGACAGAGAGAATGTGAGACACTTCGTTCTACATATTTTTTGCGAAATTTAATTGCGTATTAAATCAGCAGTTTTAGATGCGTGTTATCAGATTGTGCATGATTTAAATACAATAGAAAAGTAATTTAAATTTTATATTCTCCATATTATAAATCGAACCCATAATCATTCCAACAGTCGGACAAACAAAAAAATGTTTAAAACTATGTTAATAAAATATTTATTTTTGAGTCTCTATAATTGTTGGGTTACTTGAGAGCGGGACTGCCTTAAGATTTCCAGATTCCCTCTTTCTACCCTGATATGTGCGAGATGCAGCGTGAAGCTACAAAAAATATTTATTTTTACAAACACCATTCCTTTGTAATGCTGTATATTAGAAGCAAAAAAATGTAACTTTTTTTTTTTTAATGAAAAATAACTAAATGCTGATTACTAACTAACGTTTGAGTACGCAGTACTAAATTCATAAATCTCAATAAACCAAGCCTACAATCAATCATCACGCCTCAATCTAGATAAATACTTGTTATGCGTAAAATATAGACATATAAAAAACTATGAAAAAACAAAAACGATATTTGGTTTAGGAAGTATTGGTGTAAATAATTGAGTAGGTAGAATTTTATGAAGTAAAAATGTTATTTAGTATCTCTTTATTGACATGGTAACTTGTCTATCTGTAAACGTGACAGTTGTGGGTGGAATCTCCAATCGGATGAATGTATTATTTTCATTTCCTGTAGAAAGGGACAACACGCAGCGTTTATTTCCGGCACTAAACTGAAAATTGGGCGAAAAGCAGGAAAGCGGAGTGTCTCAGCACTAGGTTTTTTCAGTTTACTTATTGAGTAAAATTAAAAAAAGAAGAAAAACTATTACGCTTAGAACAAACAAATACGATATCCACATTTAAAAAGCAACTCATATCTTTACGATGCAAAAAGATAGCTGTATAAGGCCGGATGGACTTTTGTTTTTCTTCGTCAGCTTCGCAGGAACTGCACGAGTTACAGATGCAAGCAATAATTAAAGTCGAGTTAGATTATTAATCATGTTTAATTTGAATATTTATTACCTATTAGTCTTATTATAATGGATATAAAAGTTAACCTCTTAAAGATATTTTGAAAATAAGAAATTATTTTTATTTATTTTGTATTTTAAAGGAATAATAATAAAGGAATAATAAAACTTATTACGGTCTAATATTTTATAACATATTTTTAACCTTTTAATTTAAATAAATTGATATTAACAATTTTAATAATTTCAAAAACACTGCTAATTTCGTTCTAACAACTTTCATAGATAACATTTAGAAGAAATCCTTCAATTCAAAAATTCAGAAAGACAAATACGTAGCGAAACAAGCTAAATGACCTTTAACAAACAAAAAAAAGACTTAGTCGGATTTGCAAAATCTAAAGTCACAAATCCACCGAGACATATAAGAGTTAAAGGCTAGAGAAAACAAATATTCAACGCTAAAATCCAAAAATTTCCAAAATAACCTCGTTGGAAAAGTTTTCTATTCAATACTAGTGATTGTAACAAAATATACTGGACCAGACCGTTGAAACTTTTTTTAGTAGTTAGACCGTAGCTTCTGCCAATTCTATTTACTCTCTGTTGCTCGTAGTTTGAAAACTTTCTGCTTATCGAGCATGTTTTATCAATCAAAGCTTAAATTAAACTTCTGTTGCAGTTTAAATTAAGAATAGTTTTGTATATTGTGCATTTTAAGCCCCTTTTTGAAAAGTACGACCCGACGTGAGCTTTTCTAAAACTAAAGTTGAAATAGATGCTGAATGAAAAATGATTTGTTGGAACAACTCGTCGAATATAAATACAACGAACGAATGAAAATATCGAATACTATTTTTTTTGGGTTCTCGCTGCACATGTAGAGAAAACTTGAGAGCGTAGTTTTAAGACACTCCCAATCCCCACTTTCGGCCGAATGGCGGAAAACAACGTCGCGCTGTACTTCGTTACCAAAGCGAGTGGGAATCGAATCCACAATCTGTCGTGTTTACAGCCGCTCGCTTGTGTCATCTCCGTCACGAGCAGGACTGGTCTCAACTAGACTGGACTGGATGTAGTAAACTCAAATCTATTAAAACTAAAATTTTTATCATGTTATATTTGTATAATAAATATAATAGTGTATACATACATTATACGTTATGAAAATGAGAAATTAATAGAATTAGAAGCCACTAATAGTGTATAGAGATACCTACAGAAGCAATCATACCACGTGAATATATTTCCATTTGGAACATATATGTATATTTTTTTATATAGTAATATGTATTTTTAAATCTATTAATTTTACAATGCAAATGCAGAAAACAGTTTCAATATTTGTTTTATGGGTCCACCATTTTTCATTGAATCTGTTTTACTTTGTAGGACAATAACTTGGGAACACCGGATACGTCGTAAAACTCCCGGACTGATCCAGCTTATACGTATTTGGCAAGCAATATTCGAAGCCATATACCTTACTTACAAATTTCACAATGCTATTCAAAATAGTATTTATATCTACGTATTTAAAAATAAGATTTTCTTTTAATTTCAATTATTTTACTTTAGCGCCATCGGCAGCGTCGTGGTGCAGAGTCCAAGCGTTTGACTGTAAACAAGATAGGTAGTGCATTCGATTGCAACTCGAGGAAATTAAATATTTAATATATGTTGGACTCACAAGAGCAAACTGCATACTTGTATTTCCACCAATAAATAGTCAGGCGAAAAGGAAAGAAGGCAGAAAGGCATTTCTCTTTCAATGGAAACCTTTAATAATGGAAAAAAGGCTTTAGGCAATAATAAACATTATCATTTTTGTTACTTTAGATTATTTAAATATTTCAATAATCTATATATATACATATATATATATATATATTATATATATATAAAAGGACTTGTCCTCACTGACTGAGGTAAGACGCACGCACAGCCGTAACCGCTGATGATAGAAACGTGAACTTTGCACAGATGTTTACTTTCGTAATCGGGACATCCACTAAGAATGGATTTTGAAAAATTTTAACCCTAAAGGGGTGAAATAGGGGTTGAAAGTTTGTATGGAAAAAAAATTAAATCGGCACCGACTTTTATAAAATTAGAAATTCAGACTCTTAAAAGTATTTGATTGAACACATGTCTCATGGTTTTCTAGAATTCTTCCCCTAAAGGTGCAAATAAGGGGTTGAAAGTTTGTATTGATAAATTCTTAAATCGCCACCGATTTTTATGAAATTAGAAATTTAGACACTTAAAAATATTTCATTGAACACATGTTTCATGGTTTATTAGAATTCACCCCTAAGTAAGCAAGCGACGCTGCGCGCGTCCGCTAGCTAAGTATATTTAACAATTCAACTTTCTACTTGTAGGTGCTTTGCCCCCGCACACACAGAGACTAACACCGAAATGACTTCATGTAATGATGGCCTTTCTTTATAAATAGACTGTTCAATACAAAAATATTTGTTCAAATCGAACCAGTAAGTAGTTCCTGAGATAAGCGCGTTCATCCAAACAAACTCTTTATAATATTAGTAAAGATGAATCGTAAAATAAAGTATGTTAAAGCTATAGAAAGTATTTTATTAATTTATAAATATTTTAACTTTGAAGCTAACTTTCCTTTACGGCTAATGGACACGGTGGTTTTAAATGAATACTAACAAAAGAAAAATTAAAATAATTCTTGTATTTCTATTCATTGAACTAACTTTGTTGTTGGATTTAATAAGGTTTTATAAGATATTACGTAAGAATTGTAAAGTTATTTTTATGTAAAATTATAACTTACTAATTTCTTAAAATAACTTCTTCTATTTTAGTTAGAATTTTCTTACAGTAAATTGATTTTCAAAAGTCAGAATGTCATATTTTTATATATTTTTTTATATTAAAAAATACAGAACGAGGTTGACTTTTGATATTAAGAACATGGCTAATTTCAACTTTCGCCTGCACATGGTAAATTTCAACTTTCTTGGTTGAGTACCGCGAGGCGTAAGCTGAGCTTTGCATTTGTGTGAGTGTATTTTGTACGCACAAACGTGCGACTGTAAGCGTGACAAGGTGTGGGTTCCGTGTCGAGGCTAAGCGCGGCGTTGACTTCCGACGCTTTACACGCAAAGCCTCAAAATCGGCGGAAAGGGTTAACAGAAGTGTCTTTATTGCAACTAGTTTCCTAAACTAAAAAGAAAAAAATGTTAAATCTATGTTTATAGGTAGAATCAGAATCAAATGAAAAGAGCTCGACTATACTTCAGTAAATTCAGAATACATACATAGTTTGTTGAACATATTTCGGCGCATTACGAACACTCAATTCAATCCAAGTACTAAATTATAATTTATAAACTTGAATTTTACTACCGCCGTACTGCATTGGGTGAAAGGAAACGGCGCATAAAGTGTTAATGTTTAAACGTCATTGCCTATTATAGTTTATGATGTGAGAAAGATTATATTGCATACATACGTACTAGTAAATAGTATTTGTAGGTTCTTTCATTAGTTTTGGTTTTTTTTTCTTAGTTGAAAAATATTTCACTAAATGACATTTGGTGCATCAATGACGTAATTACAGTTGGAAAGTTACGTGAATACATTGATAATGCAGAAAGATAATTTTAAATCACACACTTAACGACATTGTAACAATTACAAGTACTTGCTTAATGTCTTTATGTGGATATTCTTGTAAGCGCTGGAATTATGAAACTTTTTAAATATGTTCAAATAAATATAAAGACGATTTTTTGGAGGACGTAATTACATATATCTTTCTCCGAACAACGTAAAAGATAAGTGAGTATATTAAAAAATATATATCTATAAGTTATTATATTTAAATATTATGTAAACAAAACGAATACTTCTACACAATTTATATAAGAGTGGTTTCTATTAAAAATAATTAACATAGACTTACCTTATTTAATGAATTCTTTCACAGTAACTGTAAGACATATCAACTCGCATACAACTATAATTATAAACAAAAAATGGGAAATTTAATGTAAATGTGACAGAACCTAACTCGTTGTTCGTTGGTGTGATAGCTTTTTAAGATATATCAACATCTTGATGCTATCTTATCACATCATATTATAATCGACAACTACTAAGATTACATTTAACATAGACTATCATTTGTCTTACCTCGCCTTTGTCGATTATTTCAAAAGACTTAATTGTTTAAATCCTATAGATAACTATAAATTTAATAATTAAAATATTTCATGTACTTAAATGAATACATTCTCTTACAAGATTTCGTTGTTTAAATCTTAGTTTCTTTGAATACGTGTTCTATTTCTGTCTTTCAGCTAAGTTAAGTTTACATTAAGCTTAATCTTCTTTTAAGTTTAACTAGATTATGGTAGAATTTAAAATTTAAATGACCCTACAAGTGACAATCGTTCAAAAACCCTTTATAAACTGTACCTCAGCAAATGTGCCTATGTACTCTACAAACTATCCCAAGTTGTAGGATAGACAAAGTTAAGACACTCAGTCCTAAACGCCGCTCAGTGGCGGATCTAAACGCCGCGCTGGCATACCAAAGCGGGAATAAATATATATATTCATTATCATAATAATTCTCCCGAGTGGAGATCACTTTCAACCATCGTTGTTTACTATAATAAAAAAAACAACAAAAAGTCATACAAAATGACACCATATTAACTGTACCATTTCTCCTAAAACGTTGAATGAGTGGCACTCACAGTGTTCTTGTATCAGATAAGATAGAAAAATTTGCTTATCTATTTTGTTTTACAATCTTATATTATTTACTTAAAGTACTTATTTTGTTTATATCAAAGGGGGAAATTTAATAGAGGTTACATAGTTTTATCTTCTGAAGATAATATCAATATCAAGACCAAGGATCTAGAAATTATTAAGAAGTTTTGTGGGGCTCATTTTGTATATAAATAAATCTAAAAAAAAAGTATTTACATTCTTTTATATATTTACTTAGTAACAAACTTAAATATCATCCACACCATCTGGATATGTGGCACTCCACTACTGTGCGGTTTCGTAGAAATTTCCTTCCACGCGCCACCGAACTGTGGAATGGCCTACCCGCGTCAGTGTTTCCAGGTCGGTACGATATGGGTGCCTTCAAGAAGCGTCTATCTCCACCTCAAGGGCCGGCAACGCACCTGTGGCACCTCTGGTGCTGCACGGGGTCGTGGGCGGCGGTGATCACCGCCATGTGACCCGTACGCTCGTTTGCCTTGTCCTTTTTCCATAAAAAAAAAAATTTCCGGGACAGCGACGAAAATGTTAGTTATATCTTTCCTTTCGTATTCGCCGTGCAATTTAAAGATCTCATTACAGATAAATTTAGATGCCAATTTAAAAGCTCTTATATCCCTTGATAGAGAAACACAACGGACGCCATTCGTAAAATAAGACCAACAAATAACAAGTGTATACAATTCTAGACGTCTTGGCTTAGTGGTCAGAGAAAATTGATGGTTTCAAAAGAGATGCGTTCGAGTCCCGCCACGTTCAAAATATTATACGTTTTGTTAAATATATTTCTATCCTTAGTGTGCACTAACGGCCTAAACGTGTTAAAAGCTAAAGAAAAAAGCCTAAACAATTTAATTATAAATGCACTCAAACAAAAAACAAATTATACAAATATTTCTTAAGTAGGTATGGCACTGCCAGTTAATGCCCCACTCCTCTCAGTAACTGCTAATATATTACATCTATATTACACAAATAATGTGTTTTAATATTTTCATTAAAAAATAAAAACAGTAATTCGTAAGTCAATCAAACGAAAAAATGCTGAAACCTTTATTTATACAGAATATGCTGCCCCTGAGGATAAAGAATTAATTCCTAGTAACTAGAAATAAAAGATCTTGAAGAAACCAAAGCAATTTAGACATTTTCAAGACTCAGATAAATACTGATAAATAATATAAAAAAATATAAGATATTAGATATTATGAATAATTTTCGAATAATAACCACAAAACTGGCCAAAACTTTATAAAAGTTTCTTTGATACAAGTAAAATAAATTTCTTTTTATATTTCACTGTTAGACTGTAATTAATGTCATCTGTGTAATTAATGTTTATGAAAATAAAGTAAACTTCGGACGACTATGTTTTTTATTTAAGTCCAAGTTATGCAAATAATGATAACACAAAAGAAAAACACAAAGTTTTAGTGCTTCACTTAAGTTGCTTTCTTAGCACTTAGAATATATTTGAATGAGCCCTACTGTTTCTTTATGAATTGAAATGCCCCGAATAATTGAAACAAAATAATTAGCTTCACGCTGTATCCCACACATAGCATGGTAAGCAGGAGGAACCTGAGAACCGAGTGTGAAGTCACTCATTTCCCTTTCAGACACGTTCCCGTTAAGACAGTTACTTACCATATTCTAATTTTCGCCGAATTCTAGAGGCATTATGTGCTTAGTGACGGAACTCAACGCCGAGCTTTGCTTCATGAGCAAGGCGATGAAATGAAAATATTAAATATTTCATTCCCACGAGTGGGAATCAAAACCACAAATTGAAATTTAAATAATAATTATAAAATTAATAAAAGGACTGATTAGGCTTCAAAAAACTAAATTTTAAGTATGAAAAAACTAATTTCATTTGCAAAATCAATAGGTACATCTTTAAGTACATTTGTAGATATTAGCTACAAAATATTAAATCCATAAATCATTCTTCAACAAAAAACGTATTTCACATAAGACATTTTATGTTATTACAAAGAAAAGAAAAATCTTTCAATGATAACGTCTGATACAAAAACCATTTCGATTTCATTATTGCTTAAAACAAAAAAAAAACCTTGTAAAAATAAAACGTCTTGACATTTTTGTCTCTTAAAGACAATTGTTCTTAACATTCGATAAAATATACCTATATGTATATATTTTTCTAAGACCTTTGTTTATTTTTTCATTTAACGTGAAATTGGAAGTCAAGAATAAAATCGCATTTTCTTTCGTCCGCTCGGTATGTACTGTAAATTTACATTAAGAAACATTGTATATTGGATGACGGAATAAAAACATGCTTTCTATTTCCATAAAGACGCGTAACTGTAAACTTGAAGTTGTCGGTTCTCTTCCCATATATGGGAATAAATTGAATTATTTTTTCTATAAAGTATAGAACTGACAAAACCGAGTGTCTTGACATTAAGTTCCGTCTTCTTTTACTACTAAGTATATGTGGGATTAAGCCAGTAACTGAAAAAATGTTCTGTAGAATAATATTATTGACAAAAACATTATCTAAAAGCTTCTAGATTTGCAAGAATATCTATGGTACTAAATGCCAAAATATTTCATACAATATATAAACACCTTATATATTACTACATAGATAGTGATTGCATGTTGTAACTTGTATATCAGTTAATTATTACTTACTCTACTTTTCTATTTTTCCATTTCTATTTACAATATTCAGTCAAGAGAGTCGACTGTAAGCACGGCGTTTGTGGTTTTCATTTTTTCGCTCTGGTAACGGGGCAGAGCATGGCGTTGAGTTCCGCATCCCAACACGCAGTCTCATAAATTCGGCGGAAAGTGGGCAGTAGAGTGCCTTGACACTAGGTTCCCAGGTTCCCTCTGCCTACACTGTATGTACGGCTACAGGTCAAAAAATCTTTGTAAACCTTTAAACGAAAATAGGCACTTATAACTATTATTTGTCTAAGACATTCGTTTTATTGTATTCCAGCATCCAGGCATTGTCTTAGCATGTTATACCTCTAGAAAGAAAATAACTTATCTTTTAATTAAGTCGGATCCACCTTTAATTAAGGAGGCTCCTTTGTGAGAACAATTAATGAAAGGGCTCAGGGTCCACCGTCCAGTACCAGTACAATAAATTTAACATGCGTCTCGTTCTAACATATTGTTTTTATTATTTTTTGTCTTATTCTCATTTGGAGTGGTAGACAGAACTCGTTGAGGTGGAAACCCTATTGAAAACTATTGTACTATAGTTTTAACTATCTAGAATAATATTAACAAAAGGCATAGTATAAACAATAATTGTTAAAAAACATATTAAAAGATCTTTAACATATAGCACATGTGTTGACGTCCAGATAGAGGATTTCAAGAATAATAGATTTGTTAGAAGTTTGCTGCAGACGGCTGCGCAGATTTTATTTTAAGATTTTTCTTATTTTTTAATATTTCCTTTCCAAGTGCGCATAAGTTCAGAAAACATAAGGCCAAGACTTGTTGACCGTACTGAATGCTTTATTCAAGCAGACCTACATACATTTACACTATAAACATAAACATTTTATATGTCATTTATATAAATATTCTTATAATTTTAATATATTATTATACCTATTGAATTTAAAATTGATATTAACTTAATTTAAAGCACTTGTTTTGACTCAGACCCTACAATAGATCCGCACAGCAATCATTGGATATCTGCGCACTGGGAATCTTAGTGAGATATCCAAGGTTCAAATTTTTGACATTCAAGCGATTTTCTTTGCCAAAAAAAAAAAAAACTTTGTAAAATTGTTTTGTTTGAAGTATTGTATTGATTGTAACATTCTATTGGTATTTCTAAATAAAATAATAAATAAATGAAAAATAAAATCGTCAAAGGACTCAATTTTAAGGAACCCTACAGCGCCACTGATCAAATATTTAAAGACAGATAGCATCAAATGGTTTATTGGCAGCGAACAATGTTTTAATAAAAGACAAATTATTATGAACTAATATTTATTCGAAATGTAATAAAATGTTTGTAGCGTGGCGGAGTAATGGCAACATCGCGTGCCCTCGCCCATCAAATAGAGCTTAATAAAAAAAGATAATTTTTAATTTTTTAATATCAGCTTCCATGCAATAGTGCAAATGCAAACGGTATATTGACAAGGTCGTATCTATCAAGAGATCAAAGCTAGCGAAACAAATAGTTTTAATTAATATAGAGCACTTTTTCTTAGAAGTTCAATTATTTTAAATCCGTTAATTGGTGATTTGCTATTTTTTTATCTGATATTGTCTAGACCGAAAATCTTCGCTGTACGTTATTGCTAGGGCCAGAGGCCAGTCGTAGCGCAGGGCTACAAAGGTGGGACGGTAAACGTGACAGGTTGCGGATTCAATTCCCGCATGAGGAAATTAAGTATTTATTTTTTAAATTTCTCCGCTCTGGTGTATAGGAAAAGCGTGGTGTTGAGTTCTGCCAATCAACATGCAATGTCTCCAGAACTACTTTTTTAACACTAGGCTCCCTCTGACTATCCCGCTAAATGCGGGATTCAGCGGGAAACTGAAAAAGACATATATATAATATTAACAGAAACTTCAACTAAGCTACATCTAAAGATAAACTAAAACTATTTTAACACTGATTTATAATAAAAAATATTCGCAGAACTAAGCGACAGTATAAAAATGTTCTTTGCACTTTATATTTTAAAAATATGCATTTCCTTAAGAAGTTCACAAAGTAGGTTTCTTATAACGTAACGCTCTAATAAATTTTAATCTAGCAAAATCTTGTTCCAGCTGCCATAAATAATAGAAGAAGAGAATAAAATACTAACTGTGAAAATTGTAAAAATACCTTTTTATAAAACAAAGCCATTGAGCTATTCATTGATCGCGACTACGATTTTTATTCGAATAGACAATAATATAATTATATAAAATACAGGTTGTGTGCTCCTTTAAGCTATACTGCAAATAATAGGTAAAACTTTTTAGTTATTAGCATAACATTTTATGGTATTTCGAAAATAAGAATAACAAGTAACGGACGTATTGCTTAGTTGGTCAGAGCGCTTGGTTTCCAAGAAGCGCACGTACATATCTCGCTAGGCAAATTCTTATAAGTTGTTTAATAAGTATTTTTCTTTCACAGGCGTGGGAATACTCTTTAAAAAATGTAAAATTACTGTGTTAGTTGTTTCGGAACCATAAATGCTTTACAAGTCTTAAATTTAAATATAACAAATTGTTTATAGGATATAAACAATAAAAAAAAAGAAAAAATAGAAATAGTACCTATATCACGTTATAAAAACAACCCAAAGCACTTAACGACTCTTCAATCAACGGAAATCGTTCTAGAACCTTTTTCCTTATACATTTAAGCTGTTAAGAAATTTAAATATCATAGAAAAATAAAAATTAATAAAACTGTAATGATAAAAGTTCTTAAAACTAATATATTTGCTAACAACATACGAATATAACCTATATGAAATTATGAATCTCTATCTCTATATTTATGTTCCTTACTTAGCCCTTTTAAAAACTTAAATCGGTACAAATGTTGCAGGTTATATATTTTTATAGCATTTAATTCTAAAAACTTTACTATTTACTAGCATTTGCTTGTAAAAACTAATACAGTTGTAACTTATAACACTCAAAAAATATTTAATCGTGCTATCTTCGCCTCGTTCCCCCGAGCTCTTCTTTGGATGACCAATGAAGCACTCTGAGAGTATAATAAATAACCAGTCGCTCAACTGGTGAAGATCACCTTATACCACCCATCATAGGTGTACCTCAACCACCGCTGGGCTGTAGCTATTGAGAGCAAAGGAGAGTTTGTTTCCATTAAGCTTATATCTTTGATTACTTAGATTCCTCAAAGATCGTTATAGGAACTACGCGATATATATGTAAAATAAAAACTTCAGGTAAATTCAAATAAACGAATGATTTCTATAGAGTTTTTTTTTCGTTGTTTTATAAAAGAATTTACGTTTTTTACTTTTTTAATATATGCAATTTAAAATAATTACAGGTACGTTATATAATTTTAATTTACATAGAATGCTTTGTCTGGAAATAACTTACGGTATGTTAAAATTAATTTACTACAGCGGCAACATTCTCAGAAACATCAAAGGTATGTGTGACATTTGGTCTACTATAGAATGTATTGTATTTTTCGTCAATTTTATTCAACTAACAAAAATTTCATGTAATGTCTTTGTTTGATAACGCGGTATTTAATTCAACTCTTTACGAGGCACTGTATCTTCAAATAGAGGATACACTGGGCTTCGCGAGAAATTTCTTCGAATTGTGCGTGTCATCTTTGCCGATCGAAAACTTGCCGAAAACCTTCGTGAATTTGAGCGATCTGTCGTTTTACGAAGAGATAAAAGCTATTTTTTATTTTAATGAGTTCCAATTTCTGTTATTAAAGACTTTTTCCCTTATTTTATTGTTCACTCTACTGTTAATCGTTATTTCTTGGAGGGTGTATGGGAAACGTATATCTGAACGGTTTATGAGGCCGGGTAAGTCGCAATATAGTTTTCTTTGTCTTTGTTACAATCTTAATAGAAATACTTTTTATATACTATAAAAAAATATATAAAAGTATTTCTAAATGTGAATTTGTTATTTCAATGAAGCCTTATTTATTGCATAACGATTTATTGATTCATAACTCTATTACACTCCTTATAATAAACGATAAAAAACAACCGTTACAGCAACCTCTGCAACAATAGAACAACTGAAGGAAAGTGTATCAAAGCTCAAACTACCAAAGGAGCATACACCAAGGATATAAAAAATGGCAGATAAGATTAAAAAGTTCTTTCAAAAGAAGAAAATAGATGCTAAATTTAAGTTAGCAGGACCTGGTCATAAATTGAGTGAATCTACATTCAGTCAGTCATCTAATATATCTAATGTATCTAGAAATGTTCCTGTTGTTAAGAGATCAGGATTGTCAGAAGAAAGTAAAGTGGCAGCTGAGGCAGCATTATCGAGATTACAGCAAACTAGGGAAAATCCTGCTTTCAACACCTCTTTGGCGGCTATAAAGGTATTTTATTATGACTATAAAGGTATTTATTATGTCAACTAATGCCACAACAACCTTACTACAATATCTAATTACTGCGCCTGTTTGTTTTACTTGCCACCAACTTCAAAATTATAAAATCTTTGTATAATTATTTTTCACTTTTTAGTTTGTCGTTAGAAGTCGGTTTTTCTTTTTGTTAAAAATTAATTTATTACAGGCACAAGTAAAGAAAGAATTAGAAAACGAAAATGCATCTAATTCTAAAACTTTGGATGCACCTAAAGAAAAGAAAAAGGCTGAATCGGAGATTGAGATTCCTAAAAATTTTGCCGCTTCAGGTGTTTATTTCAAGTAAGTTGTTTCATTTGTCTGGAGTTCTGCCTCTTAAAACTCAATGTCTCGTAAATTGGATTGCCCTAGCACAAGGTTCCCTCTGCCTATCCTTCTGTATGTGGAAGTATACACTGTGAAACTAAAAAATATGTTTTTATTATTTCAGATGTCCCATAATAAGTAATGATATTTTACCACGGGATGAATGGAAAAGGAATATTAAAACATTTTTATATGAACAGTTGGAAGAAGAAAGGGGCTTGACTGCCTGCCTTATGATACATTCATGTAACAATTATAGGGAGAAGGTAGATACAATTTTTTATTAACATCTTTTTTGTATAATAACTTTGCTTCGCTTCGCTATCGTTGCGTTCGTTGATTTCGATTCGCTTTTGGTAGTGATTAAAAACTGAAGGCCATTTTTAGGAAAAAATAAAATTAAAACAACTGTGGGTTCGATGCCCAATCCGATTGATTTGTTAATAAGCGCAACGTCTTGAAAATTCTTGAAAATTGCGCGCAAAGTGAGCAATGACGTGTGTTAAAACACTCTTCCTTCTACCTGCCCTGTTGCATGCAGGATACAGCATGAAGCTGATAAACTTTTTTTTCTTGCATAAATTAAAATATATTTTTAATTTTTTACAGGTGGAACTTTGTGTGGAGACATTGTGCAAATATTTAGAGAATATCGTAACTCATCCTGAAGAAGAAAAGTATCAGAAAATACGAATGTCTAACAGGTACTTTAGTTTTATTAGCATTTATACTTCAGTAACTTTTACTTGTGGCCTTATATTGTGGTTAAGTGGCAATGGCAATAACTAAGTTGTGCATGACACATGACACATTCAAGGAATAATTATAGCCCACAATTGCCTACCTAACTTGATAAATGGACTATTATACCATGACAAAAATATTTTTTCAATTCGAACCAATAGTTACTGAAATTAGTGCGCTCATCTAAACAAGTCGTTGGTAAATTAACATACATGCTATATATTGAAAGATTGTAACTAACTCGAAAATAATAAGTTTAAGAGGGCGAAGGTGCGTTAATATCACTAGTTATACATAAAATTCATTAATGTTTCGTTTTTTTAGAGTTTTTATGGAAAGAGTACAACCTATAGAAGGTTCTATGGAATTACTAATAGCAGCCGGTTTCGAACAACGAAAATTACTTAACAATGAAGGCAATGAAGAAGATTTTCTTGTTTTTATTAAAGAAAATGTACCGTCTGTTGAGAGTTTAGTTGTAAGTAATAGTTATTGCTGACTAATAATATAGGCTATTTTGTTTGTGGTTTCCTATTACAGCTTTATTGTCTAACAAGCTAAATTTGCTGTAATTGGTTTTGGTTTAATTGGTTTTTTTTTAAACTTTATGTTGTATTGTATTGAGAGTAGTGGAAGTGTAAAGACACTCCTCTTCCCACTTACCGCCAAATACTGTAGGTATTTTCTGTTGAGTTGCGGAGCTCAACGCCGCGCTTTGCCTCGAAACCAGAGCGAAGATATAGAAATGTTAAATATATCACATACTCGTGCGCCTCCGCCACGACTGGCATTTGATATCTGCACCTATAAGTAACGCCTCTATGAAGTCGCTTATTTTTTTCTAAATTAGACAATTTCCAAGAGGCTCAGCTTCAGATACCGCTACATTATAAATTTTATACATTTTCAAAGATATATTTTTCTTTCTTAACTTTGGAATATCAGTATAAAATAATTAAATAATACATAATTACATATTTTTCTAAATTACATACAGACTTTAATCGAAGCTCTACGTTCAGCGGAGCCTATACAATTAGAACTGGATAGAAATCTCCAAGTATTATTGCCGTCTCAAGCGGCTAATAAAGTACAATTGCCGCCATCTTTCTATGCTCTCACACCTGAGGAATTGAAGAAAGAACAACAGTTGAGGTAAATATATGTTGTTTTTTATTATTAGAATCCCGCATATAGTGGGTTAAGCAGAGGGAAGTTAGTGTTAAGACACTTAACATGTCACACACGTCCATTGGTCCAATAATTATCAAGCCATTATATAAATAATTTCTTCCCATGAATGAGGATCGAACAAGCATTTTTTTATAGTCAAATATTGTCAAAATGTCCCACAATGGTCTCAAACATCGGTAATATTTTTCACGCTGTATCCCGCATTAGGGTAGGCAGAGGGAAATAGTGCTTACCGAGACATTGCGTGTTAAATGGCCGTATTTATCGCCGTGTATAGTCTTTTCACCAGTTTGAGAAAATGAAGAAGTAATAATAAATACATTGAGAGATTAAGATTTAGTAAATCTTATTTCATTTCGCTTATTCATACATCTTCCTATTTACGAGACATTGTGTATTGAGTGGCGGAACTCAACGCCGCGCTTTGTTTTGTTACTAGAGCGAAGAAATGAAAATGATAGTAATAAGAATCAAATAAAAAAATATATTATTATTAAATGTAAATTTTAACGTTTTTCACAGAGCTGAAGCTATAGAAAGAAGTCAAATGTTACGCACAAAGGCTATGAGGGAAAAGGACGAGATGCGTGAAATGCGTAAATATAAGTTTGCCATCATCAGAGTACGTTTTCCCGATGGTATTTTATTGCAGGTTTGTTAGTTTTTAATTATAATTTATTTTATTTTGCTTTTCTTTTGTAAGTAGTTGCAGTATTAAATTATATTGAAAATTAATAGTCAAATATATACTAGGTTCCCTCTGGCTAACCTGGTTTGTGCGGGATACATAACATATTAACTTATTATATACTTTTAATTCCATAGGGCACGTTTTCGGTGTACGAGAAATATAATGAAATTCACGAATTTGTCCAAGAGCATCTAGAACATGGCGGATTACCTTTCGTTTTAAACACTCCTACTGGACACAAGTTAATATTTGACGAAGATGCAAATAAAACACTAATAGACCTGCGTTTAGTTCCGGCCACAATACTGACATTTGCGTGGCACAACTCCGTAGCTGAGGAAATCAGTAATAGCCCTAATAAAGATGTCTTTTTAAAACCAGAAGTTATGGTTTTAGTTCAAGAAATATAATTTGTTATGTTAATTGAGAGACTGTTTTATTTCTTTTAGCTAGATTTTGGTAAATGTATGATAAATTTACCGTAGCAGGATTTGAATGCGCGTCTCTTGGATGGCTTGTAAGAGGCGTGAGTTCAAGTTCCCGCTATTTTTAATTTTTTTCAGGTAAAGAACTTTGTTTACTTAAAAAATGTAGAACATAGCAGGCCATTTTATCGAATTTTTTGAAATTATTTTTGTAAGTTATCTTATTCAATGATGTTTTTGAATCGAACGAATTCCTCTTCAAAAGTTTGTAAATTCCTAATAATAATTTCCTAATACAATATACAACATCCTAATATAATATGAATATTTGTGATAAAGCGACATGTGGTTAAAAATAATAATTTATTTTTAGTGATATCAAATTTATTAATAAAATTGAATAGTGTATTTATTTTGATTGAAGCAAAATCGATGTAATTATCGAATAAAACAAAAAAATACTCTATTCGATTTAAATAGTTAATGTCCCTAATATAATACAACAATATTTAACGTCCCTAGCAATTATTTAAATCTGTATTATTATAACTTATTATGGGTTAACATGTAAGCATTTATTTATTGAAAAGCAATATTTAAGCTTATTTATTTCTTATAATTTAGGAAAAGAAATATCCACAAACTAATTCCAATTTTTCACCTTTGATTCCCTAATATTTTCTATTGCAAAATTATACTGTTGAAATGTATAGCTATTTTTTCCATTTTCAGTAATCGTTATAATACTTAAATTAAACAATATTTGTTACACACGACTTCTATACATTTGTAAAATTAAAAACAATAATTTACACATTATTTAATAATTTCACTTTATTATTATTGTGCACTTTATATTGATGTCGTCGTGACGCAGTGGGATAGCGCCTAACTGTAAACGCAGTGGTTGAGGGTTCAATTCCCACGCGGGGAAATAATTTCATTATTAAAATTTAAATTTTAAAATTATTTTCATTCCTCGCTACCGTAACGAAACCGCGCAGCGTTAAGTTCCGCCACTTTTCGCGCAATGTCTCGGAATTTGGGCAGTGCGAAGGGCCTGCCTATCCTGCAACGTGGGATAAAGCGTGAAGCTGTCTGCACTTTATATTTAAAACCTTAACTTATTTAAAAAAACATATTCCTAAACGCCTATACAATGGGTAATTATAATAATAAATATATGAATTTATTATATTAATAATAATAAAGGCATGAACTCGTATGTATGTTGATTTTATTGCTTTTAAGAAGTTTATATTATGTGGAATAAATATAATTAATGTTAAATTTTTTGTTTTATTTTTAATTGGTATATAAGAAAATTACATGTTTTTGATAATAGTAAAAAAGTAAACACAAAATTTTATAAACAAAAATATTTTACAAACTGCTTTAAATACATCTATCAAAAATAAAAGTTCGTTTATAATTAAAACTTGGGAAAATCAGCAAAATTCAATAAAAAACATAATAACAAATTATTTATTTACAACTAGCGAACAATATCCCTTAGTGGACGATGGACGTGGATTACGAAGGTAAACATCTGTCCAAATTTAGCGTTTCTACTATCAGCGGTTACGGCTGTGCGTGCGTCTTACTTCAGTCAGTGAAGACAAGTCCTATACATATATATATATATATATATATGTGTGTGTGTGTGTGTGTTTGTATGTATGTATGTATATATAGATATATAGATCGTAAGGTATTGAATTACAAAAATAAAACACATGACATTTAAGTAATTATAAAATGTATAAAAATTATATTTTTATGTATATGTCAAGAAATTAAAATTAGATTAAACAAAACTGTTGAATGAATGACATTTTAAAATCAGTTTTCAGTAATCAGGTCAATAGAATTTAAACTGAGAAAAAATCCTACTAATATTATAATTAATACATTTACCTATAAATTTTCAGTTTAGAATATTGGAAAGAAATCTTTCCTATCCTCATATAGCAGGATAGAAGAAATTAGTATTAAGACACTTCATTCTCCTCATTATAAAGATAAATTACATATGTTAAATAACACAATCACAGTACGGTGGACAAGTGGCTGCTCAGAAGTTTCTGAACTTCTGTCAATAGTGAATTGGGGAAGCAAATATACAAACGTAAAATAAATTACCATGACGACTCATTAGCATCGTACTGTACATAAAACAGGCCAAGTGCGAGTTGAACTCCCACAGGAATAGTTCCGTACTATAATATTTAAAAAAACACGTTTATTGGATGAGAGTCACCTTAAATATTTATTTTATACTGTTTTTAGTATTTGCTGTTATACCAAGAACCTAACTACATCGTATGAGAAAATTTATGGCCTGGTATAGTGAAAGGCAGACAAGGAAGTCTAAGTAATAGGGTCCCAGTTTACCCCTAGCGTACGGAATTTTAAAGACTAAGCCGTCAACCTAACATCATCAACATTTTGCTCAGGTAATTTATTCTCTATAGAAATAGATTTGGTGCAGTCCTCGGTTTTATAAATGCCGACGAGACGATTAGACACTTCAAACATGTTGTATCTTAACGATATTATTATAAATTGCGCGTTTTTCGTGCGTTCCTGTAAATTAAAAATAAATTGTTAAATTAGTACCAGGGCTTGAAATACAGGGAGATGGCAGAGGAATACAGCTTTAAGTTGAAAAGAAAATATATAACCAAAAATATAACAAACCTTAATATAATTGGCTACAATTGACACATTCTTGAAGTCCAAAGCTGCATCTATTTCGTCCATCACGTACAATGGCGTCGGTTTGTAATAATGCAATGCGAATACTAAAGCTAGAGAAGATAGTGTTTTTTCTCCTCCTGATAAATTTGATATGTTCTTCCACGATTTATTTGGTGGGCGGACACTAAAAAAAAATATATAAAATTTTAAATATAATGATAAAAGCCGTCGTGGTTCAGCAGCGGTACCACAGTATGTGTAATTTAAATATTTTTTTCTATAGAAACTAGTTTAAACTAAACAAACCTTGAAAAAGTTATGGTTAAGAGTTAAAAACAAAATATTTTTCTCTTTTCTTATTGTCAAATAAATAGATATTTACCTAAAGATAATTCCTTCAGTGAATGGATCCAAGGAGTCTACTAGTTCTAATTCCGCATCACCACCTAGTGTGATCATTTGGTACATTTCTTTTAACTTCGTTGTTATTGTATTGAAACCTGTAAGCAAATATATATTGAAATTTTATATACAATATAATATATGCATTTTTAGCTTTACGCTGTATAGCAAGGGAAGGCTAACTAGTGTTAAGACACTCCCCACACACATCCGAGGCGTGACGTCTTGAATGGCGGAACTCAATTCGTCCGTTTTTTTTGTTATCAGAACGAAGATACTAAAATAATTAATCGCCCTATTGGGAATCGAACCCACATCCGCTACGTTTACAGTCAGATGGTGTGCCTGTGTAATAACCTAAATAGAATTCTATAAAAAACCAACCGCTTAGAAAATCAGTAGTTCGTTTCTTTCTCAATTGATCATAAAGTGCTCTCATTTCATTTCTCTTTGTCGTTATATCATCCAGTTCCGCCGCTCTTTTTATATATAACTCTTCTTTTGTTCTATAATCCTGTAAAAATATTTTTAAAAAAACAAATTAAATAGATTATGCGTGTTTAAACATAAAAAAAAACATTTAAAAAATCATGTTAAAAAGAGAACCTCCAATTTATTCTTAAGCATAAAAAAAAATAAAGGCGCCAAATAAAGAATCTCCTAAGGTCTTGCGTCAGATAAAAAGCTGTACGTGTTAAAACATACAAAATATAGAATAAACAATCTCCTACGTTTTTGTTATTTATGTCTAAACAAATAAAAATAAAAAATAACTAACCTGTATAGCCTGTACATTAGGTTTATTATCACCAATTCTAGATTTCTGAGCGGTTAACCTATTTCTTAGTTCTTCAACTTGACATTCCTCGAGTTCTTCGTTAGTGTGTTTTACTAAGGGGGTAGGACGTTCGATTCCCGGTACACCATCGAAACCAGGGTCTTCGAGTTTTAGTGATGTTAGCTGAAATTTGTACACAGGATGAAGGATTTAATTTTTGTTAATTTTTGAGGTAGTTAGTAGTTTAGACGTATGTTTTACTAGTTTATTTAAGTAAAGTAAATTAACAAAATTGATAATTCTGTGGGTTTGAAAGTTACTTGTAAAGTAGCAGAACCCAACGCCACAACGTTGATGTGTTGGCAATACTAGGTAAACGCAATTGTGCATAGCTAGTCTGGCAATAAACGTTAATTGGAAAGCACGTCTTTGATTTACTAGTGGCGACGAGGACAAACCGGTTTAATATATTAAAAATGTCGGTCGGTAAAATCAGTGAATTTAATTTAACAACCGGGAACTGGTTAGCATATACAGAAAGAATGGAAATGTATTTTGTGGCAAACAATATTAAGGAGGAATTAAAATTACCAACGCTTATCTCGTTAATGGGTGAGGCTGCCTACGAGCTGTTGTCGAGTTTAGCGTGTCCGTTAAAACCATCAGCGTTAAAATATTCGGAAGCTACAAATCTTCTGCAAGAACATTTACAGCCGAAGCCTTCAGTAATGGCGGAGAGGTATAGATTTAGACAACGGAGACAGTTGACGGGGGAGTCCATTGCGGAGTACGTGGCAAATTTAAAAAAACTATCAAGATTATGTGGGTTTAAAACAGACTTAGAGGAGAATTTAAGAGACCAGTTGGTGTGTGGCTTGAAAAGCGAGATGACGAGACAGAGGTTATTCGCAGAGGAAAACTTGAACTATGGAAAAGCAGTTATGTTAGCCACAACACTTGAAGCAGCAGAACGGGACGCCGGAGCGGTGGAGCAAACTGGAATTTTTACGGAATTGTCAGAAGGCGTAAATAAAATTAATATCAATTTATGTACAGTTTGCGGAAATGCAAATCATAAAAAATGGAACTGTAAATATAAAGAATACCAGTGTAGTTACTGTCATCAAATTGGTCATCTTCGCAGAATGTGTCGGAAAAAATTATTAGAAAATTCTCAACAAGCGAAGCAGGCCGTGCAATTAACGGAAAAATCATTTCTTTTAAAAAATAAGAACGTTTTAACGCCACGTGGAGAATGGCGGGACAGCGCGGGGAGCCGCGGCGGGCGGGGTGACGCCAGCGCACGTGGTCGCGGAGGCCATTCGTATGGCAGGTCGGCCAGTACCTACTGGGTGACGCAATCTGAGGATGATTCGTTGAAGATGCATGCAGCGTCAGATAGGGGAGGACGGAGTCACTATAGGGTACAGAGTAGTGACCTTGAATGCTGTGAAGAAGAAGGCGAGCCAATGTATCAAATGTCGCTAACGCAATACAAGCCGGTACATATCACTGTTTTAGTTAAAGATATTTTTTTAAAAATGGAAATAGATACGGGAGCTCCGTTGTCGTGTATTAGTTTTGATATTTATAATAAACATTTTAATAATATTATGATAAAACCGTGCCGTATCAAATTGAGTTTTTACGACGGATCCCTTGTAAAACCATTAGGTTATATAGAAGTAAATGTGAAGTATAAAAATGTAACGAAAATGTTAGATTTGTACATTTTTAATAATGGAACAACTAATTTACTGGGGCGGCAATGGCTAGCCGAGTTAGGTATTGAAATACCTAAATTGTGTGTAAATTCTCTAAAAACAAATGTTTATGATAAAGATAAAATTGTTAATTCTATAATTTCCAGACATAAAGCATTATTTGATGACACGTTGGGGCGGTTCAATGGTGGAACGGTGAGCCTATGTGTGCGGGCGGGAGCGCAACCCGTATACTGTCGCGCGCGAGCGCTGCCGTACGCGCTGCGCGACCGGGTCGACGCCGAGTTAGATGCCATGCTGTCCGCCGACGTCATCGAGCCGGTTGACCGCTCCGACTGGGCCACACCTCTAGTCATAGCTCGTAAGGCGGACGGGGGCATTAGGATATGCGCCGACTATAAGGTAACGCTCAATCGTGTTTTAATGGTTGACAGGTACCCGGTTCCAAAATTAGATGATTTATTTAGCGAACTGTCGGGGCAAGTTTGGTATACAAAGCTAGATCTCTCACAAGCGTATAATCAGCTGGAGCTCGATGAGTCATCTAGGGATTATACGGTCATAAACACGCATCGTGGATTATTTAAATATAAACGTTTGGTATACGGGCTATCTTCGAGTCCCGGTATTTTTCAAAAATTCATGTCAAATCTTTTAAAAAATATACCTAACACGCTTATATTTTATGACGATATTTTAATTACAAATAAGGACTTGAAAACGCATTTAGAAACCATAGATAAGGTATTGCACATTTTAGAAACTAACGGGTTGAAAATTAAGCGCAATAAGTGTAAATTTCTTGCAAATGAAGTCAAGTATTTAGGTTTTATAATAAGTAAAAACGGACTTGAAGTCGATAAAGACAAAATAGAAGCTATTGTTTCAATGCCGCCTCCTACTAACATTAGTGAACTTAAATCTTTTTTAGGGATGGTCAATTTTTATGGTAAATTTTTAAAAAATCTTAGTTCGTATTTAAGTCCATTGTATGGGTTGCTCAAAAAGGGGAAACATTTCATATGGGGTAAAAGTCAGAATATAGCTTTTGAACGAGTTAAAAAAATGTTATGTAGCACCGAAGTATTGGCACACTATGACATGAATTTGGAAACAATTCTCACATGCGACGCGAGCGAACACGGCATTGGGGCCATTCTAGCACAGCGTGAATCGGGAGGACGGGAACGAGTCGTTGCGTATGCGTCACGAGTCCTCACATGCGCGGAAAAACATTACAGTCAAATACATAAAGAGGCGTTAGCTATTATATTTGCGGTGGATAAGTTTCATCAATATCTATACGGTCGTAAATTTACCCTACAGACCGATCACAAGCCGTTAGTGAGCATATTTGGGCCTAACATGGGTATCCCGAGTACAGCTGCGAGTCGTTTACAGAGGTGGGCAATTAAATTGTCAGCGTATGATTTTAAAATAGAATTTGTGAATACGAGTAGGAATGTAGCTGATGTACTCTCACGTTTGATTAGATCGCATAAGGAGAACACAGTAAATACTGAAGAATTACCAGAACAGACATACCTTCATTTTGCAACCGAAGCTCTTCTGTTAGATTATAGACTTTTAAAAAAAGAGACTTCCTCCGATCCGATTTTGAGTCGTGTTTTGAGTTTTATTCAAGACGGGTGGCCACACGAAGTAGACATAAGAGAATTAAAACCGTTTTTTAATCGTAAAGAAGAATTATATACCGAGTTAGGGTGTATTTTATGGGGACATAGGATAGTAATACCTTCTAACTGCAGGGACAGAGTTCTGAGGGAATTACACGAACCCCACATGGGAATAGTGAAAACTAAAGCGTTAGCTAGGAGTTATGTATGGTGGCCGGGAGTGGATGAACAGGTGGAGGCAGTGTGCCGTGCTTGCGAAGTATGCGCCACCGTGGCGGAGGCACCGCGCCAACAGGCACCACACTCCTGGCCTTACCCTAACCAACCCTGGTCAAGATTACACTTAGATTTTTTAGGGCCTATAGCGGGTTTAAATTATTTAATCATTGTTGATTCTTGTTCTAAGTGGATCGAAGCTATAAATATGACACGGACAACTTCGCAGGCCGTGATAGCCGTATTAAGAAACATATGGGCGAGATTCGGTCTTCCCCGTCAAGTAGTCAGCGATAACGCTACCGTATTCTCGAGTGATGAATTTCGAATATTCCTACGTAGTAATGGTATTGAACAATTATTCTCCGCACCTTATCATCCAGCTTCTAACGGAGCTGCAGAAAATGCCGTAAAAATTTGCAAACGTGTTATTAAAAAAGCTCTGTTACAGAAATTAAATCCTGATACAGCTTTGTGTAGATTCTTGTTATCTTATCGGAATACAGAGCACTATACAACGGGTGAGAGTCCTGCAAAGATTTTACTAGGTAGGAAATTAAGAATGAGATTAGACGTGTTAAAACCGGATCGGGAAGCGCGTGTTCAGACTCAACAGGCTCGAATTGAGAACGCATTAGGCGGAGCGCACCGACAGATGGCACCAGATGATGCAGTATGGTACAGAAATTATAGGGGTCCTAACAAATGGGTGGCAGGACGGGTAGAGAGCAAATTAGGTAGTTCGGATTACACAATTAGATCGGAATTTGGAACCGACGTACATAGGCATGTTGATCAATTGAAGCGCAGATATGAGCTGCCGGTAGCAAGGCAATCACGGGTAAGTAGCGGTCGTAGTTCTTTGGGGGGTGCTGTGACTAGAGAGGTGGTGTCGGAAGGCGGCACGGCCGACAGTCAAGTGGTGCACGAACAAAATGAGGTTCAGTCGTCGGACTCGCCCGGTTCGGGTGATAACAACCAATCGGTAGAATTACCAACACCGAGCCCCGATGCATCATGTAATAAAAATAGTAGCGATATTCCTCAATGTTCACGGGAATCACCTAAGGCCATTAGAAACCGTAAACCTCCCCAACGTTACGGCTTTGAATTGATTAATATATCTAATTAATTTAAGTATTTATTAAGTATTATTTGTAATTTAAGTAAGTATTAATTTAAGTATTCATTGTTATATGTCTTTAATTTAGGGTGAAGGTGATGTGTTGGCAATACTAGGTAAACGCAATTGTGCATAGCTAGTCTGGCAATAAACGTTAATTGGAAAGCACGTCTTTGATTTACTAAACGTATTAACAGAGCAAGGAAATGAAAATAATTATTTTTCCTGATATACCATCACGTCAAGTCAATTAACGTCCCACTATGATACAATTGCCACATTATGATGGTAAAAAGACAAATTACGGCGTTGAATTCCACTACTCTTACTGTGAGGAACGGACGTTCCCTGTGCATCTACATACCCTTCTATATGCAGGATACAACGTGGAGCCAAAAAAGGTATCTTTCAGAATGGTTATAATAGTGGGTTTATAATTTGTAAAACAGTATTGGTTTCCTATATCTAAACAACAACCATCTCATCACAGATTGACTTTGACTTATGGATTTTATCCCGTTTATACTAATCTACATTTTTTTTATTATAACAAAAATTGATACAATAAATACAGCATAATACGGAATACAGTCAAAAAATAAACAAAAAGAAAAACATATAACCTCTTTCTCCCACATTGGTGTTTTCTTATTACAATCTTGTATAGACTTCTCCATTTTGTTAACGGCGTTGTTTGCTTCGAGACGTTCCGTTTTCGCTGTGTTCTCTTTACTCTGTAATTTTGCTATTACTTGGCGGAGACCGGAGAATTCACTTGTACCTTCGTTTATTTCGTTTTCTAACTGAAATATGAATAAATATATAGTAGAAACTCTATGAACATGAATAAATGTTGTCGTTAACACATCACAAATCTATTTTGTTAATTATGTTATCTTTACAGAAGGATTACTTTGTTATGACTAACATTATTGTTGAAGTTTAAAAACCTACTTTAAAAGTACATAGAAATAAAAATGCTTCGTCATCTAATTTCTGCTAAATGTAGAGACATATTAGCGGAATCTAATGCCGCACTGCGTCTTAGTAGCATCGAGAAATAAATAAAATAGTTATCACAGAGAGGTTCAAAACTTTAAACATTTTTATATCTTTTTTTTTTTATGGAAAAAGGACAAGACAAACGAGCATTCGGGTCACCTGATGATGATCACCGCCTATACAGAGTTACTTATTCTTACAAGAATTATTTAATTAAGTTTTTAATCTACGGTCAGACATTGTACTATTACACCACAACATCTAATAAAATATCGATTTTCGACATAAATGTTAGTTTCCCTTAATATTTCTATCTATATACATACTTACTTGGTCACATTCCTTCTGATACTGTGTACTATCTAATGTTAGTGTACATTTCTGTTCCTTTAAGTTTTCTAATTTTGTCTCTGTTTCCTTCAAATCTCCTTCCATTTGGTTAATTTTGTCTTTGGATTTTTTTGCATTTCTGAAAATTGTAATAACATTTATTCTGTGTATTACAAAATTTCTATATACTGTGAATATTCAAGTTTTTTTTACTATATAATAGTGGGCTAACAAATAAATAAAACAAATTGCCATACCTTATACTAGTATTGATGGCGACCTTCAATTTCGACATTTCAGTTGATATTTTATTTATCTTTTGCGTTAGTTCGTCAACATTTTTTTGTAAGTCTCTAACTTTATTTCCCGCGACCGCCGCTATTTGTGCATCGACACCGTGTACCTCTTTTTCTACCTAAAATATATAAATATGATATTTGATATAATATTATCATTATTCTAACTTATTATTATTCAATTTATTATCTTCTTCTACTTATCATATTATTCAAATATTTATTATAGTTAATAACAAATTCGTTCGTTGTTTTTTTTACATTTTGTTTAGATACTCCGTTCCCCACTTTCTGCCGAATTCCGGAGGCATTGCGTGTTGAGTGGCAGAACTCAACGCCGCGCTTTGCCTTGACACCAGAGCGAAGAAATGGTAATATAAACGTAAATAAATACGTTTCTAAATACATATTTTTGTTTTCTTAGTATTAAACATAAATTTAAAGATCTGCAAAGGATTTAAAAAAAACTGTAATAACGTACTTCACCCGCATCGTGTTTCGCTTTTTCTAATTTTTCCTCAGCTTCCTTCAAAACCTTTTCTAAGTTAGCTTTTTGTTTCGCGTCCACTTTACTTGACGAGACTTTATTTTCTTGTTGTTTTATTTGTATCTGTAAATATAAAATATTTTTTACTAGCTGTAGCTCTCATGATCAGAATAGGCAGAAGGAATCTTTAAAGAAAATTAACACACTTTATTCTCCTCGCACAGCACAACTTCCAAGACATTGTGTCTCAAATGGCGGAACCAAACGCCGTTGTTCCAAGTCAAATCCAAGAAAACTTTTACATGCAAGATACAGCGTGAAGCTGAAAAAATATATATATTAAAACTCCTCAATAAATTACCTTCAAAGCTGGTACTTGATCGGCCAAACTCTTCAATTCTATATCTAATTTATGTAATTTAGTTTTTCCTTCTTTGACACTCCTTTGTGTTGAAATTAAAGAATCTTCTAGTGTCGATTGCTCTGTACGTAATTGTGTTAATCTGAAAAAATATATAATATAAATTATATATCTATAATAATCAATTGAATTACGTAAACGTAACGGTTGTAGGTTCGATTCACACTCGAAGGAATGAATCTTTTAATTTTACCATTTTCTCGCTCTGCAAGGCACTCAATACGCAATGCAATGAAAATGGGATACGGTCTGCCCGTTGATTTTGACAAAAGATAGCACGGCGCTAAACATACAATATATTAAATTCTGGTCTCAACACTAACTCAACTTTGCTATACCGCTATACAGGACGAAGTGTGGATCTATAAAACACTTATATATCCTACCTTCCCTCCAATCCCGCTAATCGGCTCTCACTTTCCTGCATAACAGCGGGATCCACTTCACTCGTGTCCTGTTGTACAGAACTGCCCATACGACCGCGCATCGTTGATTTACCACCACCCGACATTGTTCCTAGGGAAATATTTATTATATTATTGTATTTAATTGGGTATTTTATTTTGTAGATTGATCTAAATTGTGTCTATATCATTTATGAGATTTTTTTTATATAATATCATTAGAATAAGAAAAGAACGAAAGTTTAATCTATATATATAAAAGGACTTGTCCTCACTGCCTGAGGTAAGACGCACGCACAGCCGTAACCGCTGATGGTAGAAACATGAAATTTGGACAGATGTTTACTTTCATAATCTGGACATCAAAATTTGAAATTTAGATTTTTAAAAGTATTTAATTGAACACGTGTTTCATCGTTTTCTAGAATTCTCCATCTAAGGGTGCAAATAAAGGGTTGAAAGTTTGTATGGAAAAATTCTTAAATCGCCACCGATTTTTATAAAATTTAATATTTAGACTCTTAAAAATATTTAATTGAACATGTGTTTCATGGTTTTCTAGAATTCACCCCCTAAGGGTACAAATAAGGGGTTGAAAGTTTGTATGGAAAAATCTTTAAATCGCAACCGATTTTTATAAAATTTGAAATTTAGACTCTTAAAAATATTTAATCGAACACATGTTTCATGGGTTATTAGAATTCACCCCTAAATACGCAAGCGAAGCTGCGCGCGTCCGCTAGTATATAAGTAGTAGTAGTATAAGTAGTAATATAAGTAGTAGTAGTAGTAGTATAAGTTCAGAATTTTTTACCTAATGTCATTAGAAAAAAAAAGTGTAATATAATATTAATTCATTCAAGACATTTTTATCATAAAAGCAATCACTTCGCTGAAAAACCCTAGAAAACCTTTTTGCGTACTCTGAATAAAATGTTTTTTTGCAAATATGGGATCGATGGAGACTTTTCATAATTTCATTAATATATATTAGGTATCTATAAAGTATATCATCATCTCGACATAATGAGCAAAAATTGGGGAAGATAGGGGGAGAAAATATATAATTTGAACAAAAAACATATATTTAGTTATAAATATATGGTTTTTTTTTTAACTTCGTGCTGTATGCCGAGTGCAGAGGATTCCAGTGTTAACACTTCGTTCTCCACCAAATCCAGCCAGATAATATGAACCTTGATCTCAAAAAATCGCTCAAAAGTGGAGAACAGGGAGTCTTAAGTGTCTCATGTGGGCCACAACGTGAACATGAAAAAAATATGAACAGATTTTTAATATTCACCTGCAATTTCGATGACATCTCCCTGAAGCGAAACCACTCTGTACCTAGTGCTTCCATATGCAATTCTCGATGCCTGTTCTAGATCTTTCGCTACCAATGTTTCTCGTAACGCGTAGTAGAACGCCGGCAACACTCTTTCGTCTTTCACTTTCACTAAGTCGAAGAGGCGTGGCGCGTTTTCTGGACTGGAATAAGAAAGAAAATATGAACACTTGCAAATTTTTGCTATAATAGTAGGTACGTACAATACGTACCTATTACCGAAACAAGAAGTTTTATTAGAAAAAAGTTAACAAAAATTAAATTATATAAATGGACGACACACGATTCTCCGATTTCTGGGAGAGTAGGTACTTACGAGGACAATCGTGGCACCTGGGACAAGTGTGTAACTGTAAAACATGTTACGGGTTCGATTCCCACTCAAAAAAATTAAATATTTAATATTTTCATATCTGAGCTTAGATATAGAGACAAAGAGACGAGACAAGCATGGTGTTCCGCCACTCAACACACAACACCTCCAGAATTCAAAAGTGCAAAACGGAATGCCTTAACACTATGCTCCTTCTGCCTACCCTGATAAAGCACACCCTGGGTTACAGCGTGAACCTTAAAAAGAAGAGAAAAGAGAAATATACTCACTAAGCACCGGATTTAGGACGACAATGCTGCACTAAATGCGTCTGCTTATCTAGAGCTAAGAACGTAGCACGCCCCACGTCCCCTCGCTTCAGATGTTCCACACACGCCTGGGCTGTCTCTACCGTGTCAACCACTATGTTATCTAAAGCACCGCAACAGGTGGAGATGGCAACGTCGTATTTTGCGTCTATAGCTCCGAGGTCTCCCTATTTTAGTAATATACTATTTTGTTTACAAAATAAATTACAGGTCAACGTAAGTAAGAGTTGTTGTGTTAGGAAATTCGTCGTTACCACATATTTTTTTTTGTTTAATATATTAAATTGAAATCCGGATCATCGAATCTCCACTGCAATAAACAATTAAGTTGAGATATATGATTGAATTCTCAACTTATTACTAATTTATAATTTATTTTCTTCCATTTTCCCTGTTGTTAGTTAGTCAGGAAATTACTTTTATTTTCTATTAAAATATTATGAATATAGCCTCTACATGTAATACAAGCAGATAAGTCGCAGTAAAATAAATAATTTATTACACTGTAGAGGCCACCTCTACATTTTGAAACTGTGTAATCAAACAACCAAATTCACAAAATTAATATTTTTTTAAATTACAAAGTTATTTCAAAACGTTTGACGCCAATCGTAGCAAAGAGAGAGAGAGAGAGCGCAAGCGTCCGACACTATACGCGACAGGTTGTGGTGAATGAAAGTATGTAAGGCAAAGTAATGTAGGCAAAGTGGCCAAAGAACACAGCATTCAGAGAATTCGGCGTAAAGCGCGAAACGGAAGTGGCTTAATGGGAACGGGAACGAAAACGAAGCGTTTTAACCCTGGGGAGCCAGGTTCCGTCTGCCTACCTTGCTATGTTTGAGATACAAAAAGATGCATATTTTCCTGGAGTGAGAGTTATTAAGTATAGTTTACGTCATGATAAGCCAATAAATATGTGATAAGATAATGAAGATTGTAATTTTGTTTTATATAATTGTCCTAAATATGATTATTTATTATATACAAAAAATATTCCATTTCCTCTAGTAGGAATCGAACCCACAACCTGTGGCGATAACAATCGCACGCTCGTGGCCCTGGGCCACGCACGACTATTTGCAAATTATCTATAAATAAATTAATCATAATATAAAACACCGTCATAAGCAAAACTTAAATAAATAACTTGGTTGGTGGACTAAAGAGTGTCGGCGTATTATCTAAAAGAGCGTAGGTTTATATTATAGCATGCTTGACATTTTAATGTGGAATTTCAATACATCTACATTTATAAATATAATAAAAATGTAAGTGATCGCTGTCTGTACATAGAAAATATATGAAAAAAACGATTATTTGAGTCTTTATTTAAATGTTATTAGAAAGCGAAATTAATTCGAATTAGTAAATAAATAAATCTGTAGTTCAAGCGAAGCCGCGACCAAGGTCTTAGTTAAATAATAATCGTAGGCGAGATACGTCGATCCATATAGGGTGACCATTAAACATGTTAAGATATTTGTACGTTTTACTTATCGGGGATATAGCTCAGTGGTAGAGCATTCGACTGCAGATCGAGAGGTCCCCGGTTCAAACCCGGGTGTCCCCTAATGTTTCTACTGATTAGATTTTGTTTTACAAATATATATATGTTTTATATATATGAAAATAATTTATACTTTATATTCTTTTTCTATCTCAATAGATTAAATAAGTTATACTTCTCAATGTTCAGCTTTTATTTGATTATTTTTAGTGTCTTAATATAATAAGTAGTACTTTTATTTATTATTTAATAAGCTTTTTAATAAAAATAAAACGTTTATTAATATGTCTATTCTAGTAACCCATTTTGAAAAATTTATACATAAAATCAATGTATGAAAAATAAACTTACCAATCTACCAAATATTCCAGGTAATCTTCCAGCCTTTTTTTCTTTCATTAAAGAATCTAATACTCTACCTCTTGATCTATTTGCACTCATTGCTTGTCTAGATTCTTCTAATTGACCGCTGAAATGTATTATAAGTAATTATTAAAACATAATTTCATATTAACATCATTAAATTATGGTTGAAAAGTGTCTGACTGTCAATGCAACAGTTGCAGGTTCGGTTCTAATTCAAGCTTATATAACGTTTAAGTTAAGAAAGCTAGGTCTTCAAGGAAATAAGTTATTCCAAAAATAAATGACTTAAAAAAAGAACGATATGAGTAAAACATTTTCAATATTACTAGAGAATGCGTGTATTTTTCGTAAAAAGGCATATAAAGCTTTTGCTTCTCATATAAACATATAGATTACCGTAAGCTCCGCGCTTCTCTAGAAACACTAGTTTCTTCTTCCTTCAAATCTTGCAATTTTGTTCGTATGGATTTGTATTGATTTTCTTGCATTGGAATTGTTGATGATAGATCTTCACGTAATCTATAAAAAAATAAAATATTTTTTATTTCTTTTTTTTGGATTCATCATGTATCCTGAATATAGCAGGTGAAGGGAACCTCGATTTAAGACACTCCATTCTCCACACACCTTTTATCTTTCGAAACATTGCATGTGAAATGGCGGAATTTAACGCCACAGTTTGACGCCAGTGCGAAGAAATTAAAATAAATATAATTAATGACAAAAACACAATATCTCCAATTAAGTTAATAATGGTTCTTAACACTAAGTTGCCTCTGCCTACCTAGCAGGATTGCCATATGCGGTATACAGCGTGAAAAAATCTAGTTTACTCACGATTTCTTCTCTTCCAAATCACTCTTCGCTTTTTCGTATGTGTCTTTCATTTTTCCATACTTTTCAGTTTCCTTTTGTTCTGTACTCAAATATATTTTTAATTCCGATTCTGAAAGTTTAAAGTTTTTGTTGGCTTCGTCGACAATTTTTTTTAAATCTATCAATTTAGATTGTAATTTATCTTTTTGTTCTTGGAGGCCTTGTGTTTGGCATCTAAAAAAAATAGTAAAATATTTATTTGTAGTATTTATTGTTTTTGAATTAGTCATCAGTTGCGCATAGGTCTTTAACACCAACTATTTTCTTTTTGAATTATATCTCTCGCAATGCTAAGCCACACCGTTCCCCACCCATTCCGTTCCGTAAATACCCACCCATACCCGTTTATTAAATTTGAGAAGTGGCGAAACGCCGGGCTATGGCTCGTTACCAGGTTGAAGAAATGAAAATATTTCTTTGAATGGTAATAGCACCCACACATGGGAATAGAACACACACCTGTCACGTTTACAGAGGCGCTTATGCCCCTGCACCACGACTGGCCTTTAAAAAAATACAAAAGTAATGAATTAAGTTTTAATTATACCTTACGCCGGCCATGACAGTTTCCAATTCTTTTTCAGCCTTTTCTTTATTCTCCTGATGTTTCACTAAAAGCCTTTCGCAATCTTCAATTTCACGCCTATTTTTATCTGGTATCTATTATTAAAAAATAATTAAAAATTAAAATACTGAGTCAAGTGTTTTCAATTTTTAAATTATATTAAGAAAAATGTTACATATTTTAAGTAAAAACTTACTAATTCCAATTCAATAAGTTTGCTCTTCTCCTGTTCCAACAATTGTTCTACATTCTTCTTTTTCTTATTAGCTAGTGTTGAATCTGCTACTACTGTTACCATTTTTTTTTTAGAATTTTGAAGTTTTTCAACTATATCATTCTTTTTCTTTGCTAAATCATCATATTTTCTGTCAAAAATAATATAAGATTAATATAATTAAATAATTTAAAACAAAATGTAACAATATAACTTATAACTTTTTACTTTTTTCTTTTAATCCACAATGGGTTCAATAAAAAAAACATTAAAAAAACAAAAGGCAATACATATTTACATTATAGAATAAGAAATATTTAAATAATATTCATTGAAAAATTCTTAAATAAATAGGAAAAATCTAATATAGGGTATTAACATACACTAAATAATCATCAGTCAGTAGAAAGTGGGGAATGGAAATGTCTTGGTGGGAATGGAGTGATTTGACACTATGTTCCCAGGCCCTATCTGCCTACCCTGGTGCACAATACAGCGTGAAACTAAAAAAAATAACTTTATAAAAATATACTCACTGTGTCCCATTCTTTAGTTCAGTAGTTTTAACTTGTAAATCTTCCTTTATAGTGGCTAACTTTTCATCAATTTTCGCCAAACTCTCTTTAAGTTCCTCCATTTCCTTGTTTTTCCCTTCAATTATTTTGTTTGTCTCAAAACTTTAAGAAAAATATTTGATTTTTTAGTTCAATTCAACTATTTTGATAGTACTAAAGTTTTTATTATAAATTTTTGAAATAGCACAGACCTGTATATTGTCACTCATTTCATTCTTGTTTTGTATAATTAAATCCATTAACATTTTATTAAAATACATTTTTAAGCACATAAGTTATATTATTACATTGAGGCCACACAGAAGAATAAATTATTCTCATTCTGCCTGCTCTGGTAAGATAAAGCGCGGCATTGAATTACTCCACTCATCTCGAGACATTATCTCGACAATTGGAGCGTGTATTGGGAACAAAATGTCTGATCACTAGATTCCCTTTGCCTACACTGCTATATGCGGGATAAAAGTGAAAGTTCATATAGATGTTTGTTCTACTTTCACATGAAAATCTGTTTAATGGAAACAGAATTAGATGAAACTTTATAGTAATATAGCTTATACAACAGAATAACACTTATACTATGATTTTTTTTTTTTGTATAATTAGGCTATAATGTAACAATAAGTTTAGTCTGGTGAAGCCACAGGAGAGTCACTAATTGCTAGTACTCACATATATTTCTGTAAAAGCATATTCCTAGTTCTTAAAACAGTATTAGTAAGATTCATTAATTCAACAGCCTCTCTCATTGGCACTTCTAATTTCTGTTTCTCTTGTTCCACCAGACGCACTCTGTTTAACTTCTCTTTTCTCATTTCTGTGTATTCCTCCACTCTTACCGATAGCTTTTCTATTGGTTCCTTTAAAAAGAATACAAATGATTTTGTTGCAGAATGAGGAAAAGTTGGGACACGGCACTCAACGCCGCGGTTTCCCTGTTACTAAAATATGAAAATGAAAATATGAATTATTTCTTTTTCAAAACAGAAGGAGAAATAATACATTTTATATTTACCTTATATCTGGATGTTCCTATAATATCCTCTAAATACTCAAGCATACCAGATTCATGTTCATTTAGAGCTTTAGGCTTCATCATGGCTATTTGCTCTACTTCACCCTAAAATAACAATCAATAATACATTTTTTTTAAGCTTCACCTGTATCCTGTATTGCCTATCCTTACAACACTTCTGTTCCCTAAATTCCACCAAACACTGGAGATTTGGCATGTTGAGTGGTTGAACTCAACAATGAGCTTTGCATTTACTTAAGCCAGAAAATGAAAATATTAAATATTTAATTTACTTGAGTACAACTTAAACGCACAATTTGTTGCATACATGTTTCGACCCTGCCTCATAACTGGTCTCATATTAGTAATATAACTATAATTTATTATATAATTTTATGCTGTATCCTGCATATAGCAGGGTAGGCTTAGGGAACCTGGTGTTAGAAAGTGTATTATCGCCAAATACATTGAGTGCTGAGTGGCAGAACTCCTACCACATTTTGTCTTGTTTTCAGAGTGAGAAAACACACTCATGATCCAACATGCATAATAAAGTGTGAAGCAAACAAAATCTTAAGTAATATTGTTTTTATAACTAAAATATTGGCCATGCATATTTTGAATTTTGTAATACTTTTATTAGTCTTCCAAAAAAATTTTTATATAAAAGTGTGAGATATATATATTATTTTTATATATTATTTTTTTATAGAAATCAGCACTCAATTTAAACCCAGTTAAAAACCACACATAATAGAAACCACCTAAGAATAACTATATAACTATACCTGTAAAATTAAAAATCTATTATGATCCAAATCAATGCCTTGTGACCTCAACATTTTAGCAACTTCCTTAAACTGAACTCGGCGGCCATCTAAGGTGTAATGTGATGAATTATCTTTATTAGCAGTTCTGGATACTACAATTTCACTTTTAGGCACTACTGTGAATTCTTCACCTTCCTGTAAATGTACAATATATGAGAATTAATTTTAATTTTCTCCAATAAAATTAATTATTTTCAACAAAATGTGAATTTAGGAACTAAGATAAGGCAGTGGGGACCACATATTTAGTCACTCTATTCTCCACTTTCCATCAATTTTTTAAGAAATTTTCAAAAATTGTACACAATAAACATTTGTTTAATTAATATTTTCAATAATATCTAAAATATTCATTTAAAAATATATAATTTAATCATACACTGTGTTATTTAAGCATACCAATACATACTAGATGGAAGTTTAACTCTCACTCATAGGAATGTCTAAGCACTAGGTTCCCTATAACTAATTATCTTTATGCAGGATGATGGACAGCTAAAATAATATGAAAGATTTACCCCATCAATAATCTGACAAAAATGTACTGCAACAGTAGCACTTGTAATATTTGGAAACTTGCTTGAAGAATGAATGAGTACAGAAATTTTTTTAGATCTAATTTTTGTTGCTCTGTATCCAAACACAAAAAGCATGGAGTCTATAACATTGCTTTTTCCACTTCCATTAGGGCCAACTATTGCTGTAAAACTCTAGAATTCAAAAGAAGAACATTATAAAGATTGATATAATTATTATACAATAAATAATAAAAATATAATATAGCTTCTAAATGAACTCATTTACCTTATGAAATGGACCTAAAGATTGAACGCCTGCGTAACTCTTAAAGTTTTCGTTCACTATATGCGTAATGATCAACCTTGGTCCTGTTGTATCAAATGTAAGAGCTGGTTTGGGAGCCGGTGGTATATAGATATCACCAATACGAACTCCACCTTCTTCGTCATCAGATATGTGATCAATTTCATCATTAACATGATTCTCGCCATTATGACCGTTTGAGGGACCCGGATTTTCATCAATCTCCATTGGCTCATCTTCTCGTCTCTTTTTTGTTTTTTGCATTATTAAAATTTATAGCTTTATTTGAAAAATATATAAGATATACTAGCCAATGCGTCTCCCACAGGAACAAGCTCATAAGTTAAGTTATACAACTTTAAAAAACAAACAATCGTTATTATGAACGCGGCTTTTGAATTTTAACTTTTAATGACATTGACGTCTAAAAATTTGACATTTACCCATCAACGATTTCGTTGGAAAATTCAGTAAAGAATATTTTTTAAAACTAATAATAAAATAAATAAATAAAAATTACTTTATACCCTATAACTTTTTTAATATTAAAAAAATATAGCAATAAATAGATTAGACAGAAAATGGTCTGTGCAATAAATAGGGAAAAAAACAATATACATAAGATCAACATATTAAATATTAAGTATATTGGATCATCTTAAAGTCAAATGACATCAACGATGTGTATCTGCTATTAGCAAGATTTGAAAGTAACATTAATTACACTGTCCTAAGAACTATTAAAAAATCTATAATATCAAATAATCTTGAAAAGCTAAAGGTAAATAAAGCCATATTAAGGGCAAAGTCCTATCTATCTAAGTGAAAATCCTATCTAGAGGACCAAATAATTATTACTATCTTGAAGCTTAATATCTCAGAATTACATTATAATGCAAAAAAATTAAGGACTATTTTTGAAAGTATTGGTATGGTATGGTTCTTTAAGTATAATGTTCCGAACGTGCCAGTTGCCATCATAATTTTGCCAACGTCACGTTGTATGGAAAAGACACGAAGGAGGTGTACGGAAAAAAAGATTTTTATTGAAAGTAACCTAAACCGTTTATTATTATTATTATTATTAAAGATTTGTAAAAAATATATTTTTATAGAAGCCAATATAACTTTGCTGGTATAAAATTGAAGACATAAATAATGTGATCATAAAAATACAATTAAACTGCATAAAAGAATTGATTCTGATTAATAAACGCAAACTATCAATGTCAAGTGTCAAAAGAAGATGGCGAATCGGACAGTAAAAGACGCGAAATCTATTCGCGGTACAAATCCTCAATATTTAGTAGAAAAAATCATTAGATCTCGAATTTACGATTCTAAATATTGGAAAGAAGAATGTTTTGCCTTAACAGCAGAATTACTTGTGGACAAAGCGATGGAACTAAGATATGTAGGAGGTGTGCACGGCGGCTTCATTTATCCGACTCCGTTTCTATGTTTAGTGTTAAAAATGTTACAAATACAACCTGAAAAGGATATTGTAGTAGAATTTATTAAGAATGAAGAGTTCAAATACGTACGAGCTTTGGGTGCGTTTTATATGCGGCTAACTGGCAATTCACTGGATTGTTACAAGTATTTAGAACCTCTATACAATGATAACAGAAAGTTACGGAGACAAAATCGGGAAGGGCAGTTTGAAATAGTTCACATGGATGAATATATCGATGAACTACTACGCGAAGAGCGTTTATGTGACGTAATTTTACCGCGAATTCAAAAGAGACATATATTAGAGGAAAATAATGAACTAGAGCCTAAAGTATCTGCTCTTGATGACGATATGGATGAAGATATGCCTTCTGAGGAAGAAGTTGTCGATACCGACACCAAAGAGAACAAAAGAGAGAAGGACCCAATTGTTAGAAGAGACAGAGATAGAAGACGAGATAGGTATCACATTTACTATTTTACATTAATTACATTACTTTTCATTTCAATATTTTATTTATATGTTTAGCTTTAAATATAAATATTGTGTTTTCCAGCAATGCAATGATGCATCAAAAAAAATTTAAATTTTACTATCCATTTATGATAAACTAAATTTTACAAATTCTATTTTAAAAGATTTTAAATTCTTAATAAGTTATTGAAAGAATTATAATAGACCAATCAACAACAATTTAAGATTTTTTATATAAATTTATTTTGAAGTTAATATGACATTCTATAAAACTAAATTAAATCAGCTTCACACTGTAGCCCGCGCACAGTGGCAACCCACTGGTAAGACACTCTATACCCACTTTCCGCCGAATTCTGAAGGCATAGAGTGTTGAGTCACTGAATTCAATGATGAGCTTTCCTATCGAAAATGGAGCAAAGAAATGAAAATGTAAATAAATATTTTATTCCCTTAAGCATCAAACCCATAACCAGTTGCGTTAACAACTATTCTCAACATTTTATAAAGCTATAAGTTTTAATAATTAAATTGAATTTCTATCGCCAGAAAAGTAATAAAACCTATTTATTTAAGCAGTTTCAGATTCTACAATTTTAAATATAATTCATTAAAGATTACTTAAATAATATTGTTTGCTTGTAATTTTTACCTGACTTTTCAAAATATATTCTGATGTTAAAAACAGTTCTTACAAGTCCCGCTTTTCTTATTTAATTCCAGATCACGTGACCGCGAACGTCGCGACAAAGAACGCAAACGTGATCGCTCTAGAAGTAGAGAAAGAGAGCGACGTAGAGAGAGGGAAAGAGAGAGAGAACGCGAGAGGGAGCGAGACAGAGAACGTGTTCGTGAGAGGGAGAGGGATAGGGATAAAGAGAGGAGAGATCGACATGAAGTTGATAGGCGACGAGATAGAGGACGTTATTAAAATAATATATGATTATTTAGTATATTTTCTGTTTTCTTAAAACCTTTATTGTTGGTTTTTATCTTCAGCCTTACTACCATTGTCAATTAAGTAATGTGTTTGAAGCAAGACATATTTTAAGTGTCTGAGTTAACTAAAACAATAGTGGATTACTTCAATACCATTAATATAACATAATAAAAATGAGACCAGAGCATAAAGAAGTAGAGAAATGAAAATATTAAATATTTCATTTCCTCTAGTGGGAATCAAATCCACAACCTGTCGTGCTTAGTCTATATTAGTATAAAATTTGGACCTATAGATTCTTAAGAAGTTTGTTAAATAAGTTTATATTAATTGACAATTTATGTGCAAATAAACTGGCTTTATTTTTATTAAAAAATCTTTTGAAGTCATTGGTCTTGAATAAATAAAACAAATGTAATGCTAATGATAAAACCATATAAAGTCATATTTATTGCTGTTAAGTAAATACAATAATTTAAAAATGAATCTCATTTCTATATATATACACATAATTTAAAATTTACACAACATTTACATTCGTTTTAATATATATGTATATATATCTTATTATAGATTATGGAAATCAATGGACTATCCTAAAAAACAGTCACTATATTATTCCATTTTTTGATAGTTTGCAAAACATGAAGTTTCTTTCTAGCTTCAAGCTGTATCATGCACATAGGAGTAGGCAGAGAGAACCTAGAGTTAAGATAATCCGTTTCTCATTTTTGCTAAATTTTCGAGACATTGCGTTTTGAGTCGTGGACCTCAACGCTCCGCGTCGTCCTTTTATCAGAGCAGGGAAATGTAAATATCTCGTTCAAATTCAGAGTGCATATCGAACTCACAATCTCGTTAAAATTAAAACGTTGTGTCCCTGGGCCACAAAAGCCTCATGATAGGATTAACATATTAGGAGTAATTTAATATAAAAATATGTTAATATATTAAGAATATTTTAGAGAACGAAATCGAAATTTCTAGCGTCTCTTACAATAGTAGGTGTGCGAGAGACACGATTTTGCCTTGGTGCCTTGACGGTTTCCAAGAGACACGGGTTCAAGTCCCACTGCATTGCTAAAATATTTTTGTGGTTAGTTTCTTTATAACTGATGAACTACATGATTTGACTTTGGCAAGCGTAATATTAAACTATTTGGCAATCAAGATAATTTAGCTCAGGCAATGATATTTGAATACATAATTATTTTATTTTAATATATCGACGGTTCCTCTGTAGAGTATGGTAAGCAATGTTTTTATTGCTCTTTTGGACTACCAAGTTATGTAGGTTTATTTTTTTTAATTAAAAAAAAAAAGATATGCATTTTTAAATGTGTATATAATCGAAGTCCAGCCTTGTAGTTCAAAAGAGCAATAAAAGAAATTTGCAATTTTTCACTTTCCTAGGGACCGTCGATATACTTATTACATTTAAATTTAATTTTAATTTTCGAATATTATATATTTTTTTTTCATTTTTTATTTATAACAATGCTACTTGAAGCTATTTATGTATATGTATATATTTTTTGATAATTCATAATTTTATAAAAAAATAAATATATAATCTCCACTGATTTTTATAGTATACACATACACAATTCATAATTTTAATGTTTTTTAATAACCACATAATTATTATGATAGATTCGTAATTTTATTAAAACGGGAACGTTTATATTTTAGAAGTGTAAACTATATAATATCATCCGATTTAGTGATGAACTCTAAGGAGTTAATTTGTATATTTACAATAAATAAGAAATTTACTTTTTTACTAGGGATTACAAAATTTGTTTAAAACTATCTAATTTTTCAAATACATCACAGATAGTGATAAATAACAACGCTTTTTTAAAATTTTGTACTTTCATACAAATTCTTTTATATGGACAATAATAATATAGTAAATGAGATAAACCTTTTAAATAGTATTAAATAATTTGTTGAAATATCTTATTTCGATTTCAGGCACTTCAACTATGTTGTGATTTTTTAAATCAATTATCATTAATTATTCATTAATCGATTGTTATACTTGTTCATTTACGTACAACATTTTTAAAAATGATACATGAACCCATTAATTACGGACAGTACTTATATGAAAAAATATTACAGAGAATTAACTTCATGACTAAATACATTTTTCTTTTCATTTATGCTATCTGTACTACTATTAATGGATTTGGTTGTTTCACGCTGTAACCCGCATTTAGCAGTATAGGCAGAGGGAACCTAGTCTTACCTTTTTTATCTTTTCTATTAAATCTATTAAATTCTTTCGAAAACCACGTCCTCTTATGTCAAACCAGAATATGAATTTAAAACTTCAATATTATTCATTCAAAATATAGTTATTAAGTTTAATCAAGAAGAAGTATCGCGGCAATATTTCACTCCCACAATGTTATTGAAAGCTGCGATATGACAGTTATGATAATCACTGGCATAATGTAAAATGACTTATGTCCTTTTGCGGTGAAAAGTTAATAATAAAATCTTTTGTTTTGACGCGTCGCCTTCGTTATAAAATGTAGCAAGAGAGAACCTATTTTTATAGTACTCAGTTCCCCATTTTCTACGTTTATGCAAAATGTGACAGTTAGCTAAACAAAAACGCAACGTAGTAAGTACTTCATATAGCCAAACGCGGAAAACATGTTTTAAATTGGGATTTTTCTTTTCATGCCATAACGACACATTAAGTCGGGATTTTACTGTAAATGCGATGGTTGTGAGTTCGATTCCCATTCGAGGGAATGATTTATTCAGATTGACTAGTGCGATGAAGCGCAGCAATGATTTACGCTACTCAAAGCTCATACTATAATTGTGCTTTCAATCACAAGCTACTCTACATCTACTGAATGAAGTTCATAGCACGTGAGATACTTCGTTCCTCAATAATTAATTCCTCACGGGTGGGAGTAGAACCAACAACCGTCGCGTAACAGTTACATGTACCCATGCGCAAAGACAGTCTCTGTTAATGATTGATTAACAATAATTATTAAGTATGACAATAATTTACTATATAACTTAGCATGTAAAACTAACATAGTAAAATAACAAATTCAAATAATATTTCAATAACTAACAATTAATCAACAATCGATTACTATTATGTGGAGTAAATTGTACATTTATTTTTTTTATACCTACACTATACGATCAATTTATTATCAGTTTATGAATTAAAATAAATAGTTTTACTTTATTTATAATCAAATTTATCTACAACAATGAAAAAAATAAGCACACTTTTAAGTTTTAAGTAAAATCGATATTGTTCGTAATTAAAATCGATTTCTTTTATAACAATTTCACTCATCAGCGTTAGTTCGATTAATCGAGTTCTTTATAATGTCACCAAGTGTCACTGTAAGTTTTTGCTAGAAAGTTGGCGCGTGCATTATAAATATCCTTTCTTCTTCCTTTTTGATCCAATGCAGTAATCTATCTACAGCTCGAATCGCGTGATCTTTTTCCATTAGAGAATCAAATGTAACATACAACTCGAAACCGTTTGTCACCTTTAAAAGAAATAATAAATATATACTATAACGATGTTACTTTTTTTTATCTATTCCGCACATACCAGGCAAGGCTTCTGCCTTGCTAGACATGCTAACTTAGTGCTAAGACACTCCATCTCCCACTTTCCGTTGAGGTCTGATTTACTTTGCCTCGTTGCCAGAGATGAAATGAAAATATTAAATATTGCATTCCCCCCAGCGGGAATGGGACCTACAACCGACGCATATACAGTCACGTGCTTGTGTCCCTGTTCCGGTTTGGGTTCGATTTCCACTCAGGGGCATGGATTATTTTAATTTTTCCATTGTCATGTTTCTAAACAACTATTTTATGATAACTATCTTTACTAAAATCATCCATCAGTCACAGTGTCTGACTAAGGGTGACGGCTGAGGGAGGCTCGATTGCCAGTCGGAGGAATTAATTATTTTCATTTGCTTATTATGCTAATGAAACAAAACGCGGCGTTGAGTTCCGTTACAAAACAAGTTTCGAAAATGGGCGGCACGTAGGGAACAAAGTGTCTTAACACTATGTTCTCTCTGTCTCCTCTGCCATGCGAAATACAATGTGAAACTAAAACGAAAAAAAAAAAACAGTACATAATTATAATACTTACCCAAGCCAAAACAGTATCGAGTGAGTTTGATCTAAAAATCAACTTGGCCGGAGTAGACAAGCAATGAATTTGACTACAAAACTGCCTGTAATTCCTAACATAATCTATATCTGACAACTTTTCTATTTTCATATCTTTTACATCACCATCTTTATGTTTCAATCTGTAATCTTGAAGCCTATCCAAACTTATAGGATCTGAAGTAAACAATTGTGCTGTAGATTTACATTTGTACATGAAATGTCTAATTTCTGGAATGGCTATGTGTTTTAGAGGATTTGTGGTCGAAAGTTCTTTGTTTCTGCTTAGCGCGTCGTTTATGGCTACTAGGCAGTTGGAACGTCTAAGTTTCTCTGATATTGTGTGTTTCGCCTGTGATAACGGGAAGAAGGCATCTCTTTGTACCGTTAACAGAAGGAGGCAGGCTTGACAGTCCTCTGATATGTAGGACACGTGGCCGTGGAGGAATCCTCTGTAATATAGAGAAAATGTTTTCAATTAATAAAAACATTAACTTTAATGGTAATTAATATTAAACAAAAATATGAAATTTACAACGCAAAGTAAAAATATATGCATTATTTTTTATTTTCTCAAAAATATATCAAGCGTCCTGAACTGAGACTCAACTTCAGGACGGTCACGTCAACGTGACATTGTGGAGTATTAGGAATCTCTATTAAAAAAGTACTTACGTAGCATCAAACTTCGGCAAACATATGGGCGTCCAACTTTCAGCCGTCTTAAATGATTCAGAACTTCTAACCAAATTGAACAACAAATGAATATCGGACGGGTGTAGAGTATACTTTTTCATTCTAACCAGAGTTATCAACTGATTACCAGCTATTAATATGGCGAATACTAAATCTCTTATTTTATTACAAGTAGAGGTTATAGCGTTTGTTATATTTTCCCTTGCTTTTTCTGGTAAGGGTAAGCATCTGACCGCACTGAGTAAGAACGCCGGGTCTTTTTCCATGAAAATAAGTAAATTATCTATTAATCTTTCAGCGCCCGAGAGGAGTCTACGTAGATCGTAATTGCGACGCTGTTCAAATATTCTGTTCAACTGTGTTAACGTTAGTACTGATACTATTTGATTGAAGGCGTAACTGAAAAAAAAAATTAATGGCATATACAAAGTTTCTTTTTTTAACCGAATTCTATAAGAAAAGGAGGTTATCAATTCGACTGTATTTTTTAAATTTTTTTTTTATGGTTGTTACCTCATAACTTTTGACTGGGTGAACAGATTTTGAAAATTTTTTTTGTTTGAAAGGTGAAGCTTCCCGAATGGTCCCATTTTTTTTTTGGTTCATGTTTGACAATGGTATCTATGAGAAAATCACATAAGTCTTCAATTTGCATTAGGTATGTGCGCGACAAATAGACGAATAAGTCAATGTAGTGCCAACCGATTTTTGATGATTCTTTTTTTATTTGAAAGGATACACTTAAGGATAATTTGGTGAAAGTTTGGTTAGGTTCCGATTATGGGATCCGGTGAAAATTAAGAAAGTTTGTTTTTTTTGGTAAAAAATTGATTATACTGTAATAGTTACAAGCAAAAACTTTTTAAATTGATGTCAGAGGTGAGATTCCTGATCGTTGCATTTCTTTTCAACCAACCTCAAAAAAGAGGATGTTCTCATTTTCAACCAACTTCAAAAAAGGGAGATTCTTCATTCGCCCGAATACATTTTATGTATTTTCTTGTCAATATACCAAAATGTAACTTTGCACAAAAATAATACCTAATTAAATAAAGTTTTACTTAGGACAACCACAACCACTCGTTGACAACCACTACCACCACCATCACCACTCGTTTAAGAAGCATCATTTTAAGATCTACCCATCACTAAAAATCGTAAAATAAATTAATTTTTAACAAAAACATAAACCGACTTCTAACAACGAACTAAAAAGTGAAAAATAATTTTACAAAGATTTTATAATTTTAAGAAGTCGGTGTCAAGCTAATGCTACAACACCTTTACTACAATATCTAATTACTAAGCCTGTTTGTTTTACTTGGCACCAACTTCAAAATTATAAAATCTTTGTATAATTATTTTTCACTTTTTAGTTCGTTGTTAGAAGTCAGTTTTTGTTTTTGTAAAAAAATTAATTTATTTTACGATAATTATTTTTCACTTTTTAGTTCGTTGTTAGAAGTCGGTTTTTGTTTTTGTTAAAAATTAATTTATCTTTTTGTAACATTTTCTTACAAATAACAAACTAAACTGGTATGTAACCTCATTTATTTATAACATTTACCTATTTGTAAACAAAATATTATCTTTAACTAATCATAATCTACCAATAAATCCATGGTCCCTAAAGTATTGACACTTTACGACCACCTCAGAATAGAATATAATTTTAAGCCTAACTACTGATAAAAAATATACTTACGTCAATTGCAGTACCAGTTGAGTTTCACTTTCATTTGACTTTGAAATTGCAACTAAAATTAGAGGTCCTTTAACTAAAAACACAGTTTTACAATCTTTTGTTGTAATAGACCTCAATATATCTTGATTTTGTTCTTCCACTACACTTACTAATGCTTGTATAACACCACATAAACCTGCCAGCTTATCTTCATTGCCATATCTACAATCATAATTTGTATAAAAGCATAAAAATATTAATGAAAACTTGTATTATCTGGGTTTCACACCTATGCCTCTTTGAGCCTTTTCGTTCATAGACTGATTCCAAATTATCTATTTCAAAATAATTGTGTTTTTCAAAGGCATATATCTAGTTATTTATACTATAATAAAACACAAGCAAACAATTAAATTTTTTAGTATCTCTCTTTGTCTGGGATCATCGCTGGAACTGTTGAACTGATTTTTATGGGACTTTCACTGAAAGATAGAGCAGGTTTTGGAGCAACATAGAGGCTACTTTTTTATTTTGTAATTCCTGCACAATAGGGGTAAAAAGGCTGGTTGCTGGTAATAAATATTTAGTTACCGAGAATAAATAGGTTTCCCTGCTGAACTCAAGATAAATACATGTTTTTCTTTATTAATTAGTTCAGGTGATCTTAAATAATCATCTCTATCATCCATCTCATCTCCATTTTGGTCAAGATTTGAACAACTGGGTGAAGCTGACATTGTTTCCTAAATTAATAATAAATTATTATTATTGAAAATGTATATAGTTTCCTTTTATTCAAAATATTTATTTTCAATTCTTACACAATTCTTACACTAGGAAATGTTATATTTATTTTCATTTCTTCGCTCTGGTGTCGAGGCAAAGCACGGCGTTGAGTTCCGCCAATCAACACGCAATACATTTGAAATTTAAGACACTTCTTAACACAAGGTTCCCTCTGCATATCCTGCTGTATGCGAGATACAGCGCGAGATGATTTATTTTTTTTAATTTATATAATTTATCTGCTTAATATTGTATCCACCCACCGCAAACAGTTTGATAATAATGACCACAACTTACATCTTTATTTTGCAAATTATCACTTGATTTCGTCTCGCTTATTGATGCTTTGGAACTTTCCCCGATTTCACTTTGAATTTCACTAATAGTACTGCATTTTGTTGCTAAAGTATTTCTATCTTCGAGACTAGAATTCATCTCAGATGCAAACTCTTCAAAGGAGTCTGTAGCATTAAGAATACTTTCGGAACAAGCGCCAGGTTCAATATCATCGGGGCCATTTTCTGGATTTGGGTTGATTGCCTGATCTTTAGATGTGGACGCCATTTAAATTATATATTTTCAATAGCAATAATTAAAAACAAGACTGCAAAATGCTGCATCAATATTTTTTTGTTAGTGGCATTGACAATGACGCTTGGTTGGTTAGTAGTAGCATATATTTGACATTGACAAACGAAAATCACATAATTCTTAAATAATTTCCATTTTACGTTTAAAGCGCTTAAACTTTTCGTCTTAACTTAAATTTACATAACCTTCTTTATAATAACGCCAATATTTAGAATTGCTAGTACTTATTACCAAATACTTCTTTTCAATATAAACTTTGCGACTATTTTTTTATTTAATATTCCAGGTTATGTGCTTTGCTAAAAGTAATCTTAGTCCTTTAATCTATCTTAGACTAGTAATTGCACAAACTCTTCATTTAGTTTCATGTACGATTATAGTCAAAATTATATAGTTTATAGAGTAAAAGAACTGTATGAATGTATAAATAAGTAATCATGCTAACCACTTATTTAGTTATATTGTTAAGAAACAGAAGGATATGTTATAATTACTATCACCCGAAGAGACTAAGTTACTCAATACAATACATATTTGTTTACAGTAATATTAATTATCCATCTCTATTCAATATAAAGGCATCTTGGCATAAAAACATACAGCAAATGAGTAGTTGTGGCTGTATGAATGCTACCCTTTATCCAGATGAAACAAAGGTACCTCAGGATAATCAATGTGACAGAACCAATCGTACAGGATATGGGCGGGAATACCGCAATTGTGTAATACGTGCATTGTCACGAATAATATTATTTTATTTGTGTTTGAATTTAATATATGGATTGATATGTAATGAAAATAATCATTAAAGTTACTCTTTAGTATCGAGAATCGAACCCAAAGCCATCACGTTTACGCTTGTATCCCTGCTCCGCGACGGTCTACTCGTGGTAGGCTATAATGATATTACTATAATGATATTATTAAATTAAAACTAATATAAAATGCGCAATTTTCTATAGAATAATAAATAATAAATCAGCCAGCGTAATGTTATCGCTTTGCGGCATTGATGTCATGTTATTCAGGCGTTGTGTTTGTCATTGAGTAATATTATAATATTTCAATTAAGTTGTTTTATACTGTTTTTGTTTTATAACAACATGGAAATAACTAAATATTTTGTTTTATTAATATTGTTATTTGCAGCTTTCCACTACGGACGAATATTTTAACAGCGAGTGTCTTTTATTTGGTTTTGATGGTATTTATTAATTTTCGAAATGTATGATTTATTACTATTTTTACGAGCAAAGCCATAAAAGTAGATAGTTCAGAATGATAATAATTAAACCCACTCTTAAAATATCAATCGTCAAAATGAAAAATCCTTTTAAAGACTTCCGAACGTAGCGTTTCAAACAAGATCTTTTATTAAAATTGACTTTCATATTGAAAACAAGGACGAGCAAATTGATTTTACCAATGGTATTGCTTCCATTCATTTTTATAACTAAAGTTATTTTTTAAATTACTGTCATTATATACCTAATGGTATTTTTTATTATTTATTGCAAGCTGCATTTATTATTTATTTGGTAATAGGGTAGGTAGAGGAAACCTAAGAATAAAAATAATTCATTCGCTCAGGAATTTAACCCACTGAGTATTTTAAATGATGTACTCTAATTAATTAAAATTTATTGTGTATAATTCCAGAAGTCATATTAACATACTTTTATAAAATGTATTACAATAAATATAAAACTTGAAGTGATTGAGTTGAAGTATTTATAATTATAGGATTTGATCTCCACTTTTAGCATGCAGATGTGTTCACAATTAAGATTGTGAACATAACAGCGTCTGGCTGTAAACGCGATGGTTGTTAGTTCAGTTCCTAGACAGGGGAATAAATTATTTAAATTTTCTTAAAAAAATGAATACAGTTTGTATAAGATCTTTGATTTCACAATGATCATTGATTTCATTAAGTGTCAAATAAAATACCATTTCGCCATCGGAAGTCCAGTAATGCAACTCTATACGTTGATATCGTAACAAATTGGTTTCGATTCGAGAGCGCTAAAATCGTTTCCTACCATGCGTCTCCGGAGCGACCGACTGGAAACTATAGATAACACTCCACACTTGTTAAGAACTTATGGTCTGTGCTAAGAATGGTTAAGGAAGAAAGTAGTGATAATTTTTAATAGAAAATCTGTTATACTATAAACAAGAAAGTTGCATTTGTAGGTTTGATTCTCACTCGATATAATAATTATGCCTCTTTTTAAATAATTATTGTGTCCCCGGATTAGATGCGGTGATAGAAACAACCTAAGCAAACAGAAGGAAAAATAAATACATAAATATAGTGAATATTACGCTATATTTTTAGCTTTCGTATCTCCCGCAGTTGGTGTGCAGTAGTGCATAGAAAACTTAAATTTAAATATTTTATTTTATACTCGTGATTCTATAAAAAATCGAAAAACGTATAATTGTTTTTTCTCCATATCCTTATATTAATAGTAAATAGCTTCGGGTTATATTATTATTAGATCCCAAATCTTGTGCAAATTTTCAAGCAAATAGGACGGCAGCAGGGTCCCAACATTCTTTTTATATTGATTGATGGATTGATGCAGGCAAAGCTAACAAGAGCGTGTTTTGTAGCACTTATAGGTATAAGATATTTTATTTAAGTAACGGCAGCTAATTTAATTAGTTTATTATATAGTATTTTTATATCAGTTTCTTAAATTACATTATTATAATTATATTACATGTGTGCACAGGTGATTTGAATTATTATGACAGTATATTGGTCACAAAGTTTTGCCTTTTATTTAAAATGTCCACATGGTCCTTGAGCCTGATTACTCAGCGACCTATGGATATAGTCCATATCTAAAATGACATAAAAATATTATAAAAAAATTAGAAGGTTTCTCAGATATACATAATATGTATGTATGTCACTGTTATGAATTGCCTAACTCATAAGCGTCGCATAAAAAATTTTCAGCGACAATACGTATCCTCGTTGCGTAATTTTCCTCATGAAGAATTGCAAATCTTGAATATGAATTGAGCAATTTAAATTTACGTTTATTTTTATTGAAGATTTCGAGATAGCCTTATTCATCTTGTGTTTGAAAGAAAATTCTCTTCACCCTAAAAGCACGTGAAGTGATTGTTTCTAAACTTCTAAATAATTAAACTTTTTTTCTGATGCATCTATATAATAATATTCTTGTTATAACGAAATAGTGTAAGAACTATATAGATATAACGAAGTCGGAGTAATTAGAAAACGTCTCAAAATTTATGTACATGGTTGAGATAATTTTAAGACACATTTTATTAACACACACAGTAAATTTTAGTATTATACATTTTTGAAATCTCGACGTTTCGAACACTCTGTAAAGCCTGTGGTCACGGGCAGCTTGAGGTAGCACTCTGTCTCTTGTAGTTAATTCCTACTTCAACAAATACGTATAATGCATGCATTTAGAAGAATTACATTGCTTTAAAATATAATTTTGTTACAAAAATAAGAATCGTTCTAGAATTTATTTATTTATAAGGCAAATATAAAAAAAAACCTATTTTCGCTTTACATCTTTGTTTAGTGAACATGATACTGAAATAATGTTTAATTTATTATCATATTTAAGCACAAATCTCATTATGCAGCAAACATATATACAGCTAGATATATCACACCCGCGGCTTCGCCCGCTTGAACTATATGATAATTTATTTATTAAACTGAATTGTTTGTGTTCTAAAATTTGTAGCGTACCTATTGTGAAAAAAAAAACCTCTCAAGCTCTCAAGTTCTCTCGTTTTTGTTATTTTTTTCATGTTTGTCTCTGCCCTACCGCTATACGTGGTTTAACTCATAAAGAATTTTCCAATTCAAAACGGTGATTGTTCGTGAAAATAGTGCGTCCAACCAAACAGACACTTCCACTTTGTAATTTTAGTAAAAAAATATAGATAATATATCTTAAGATGAATATTTCAATAATATGTAAGGACAGTCCTTTTCAAATATTATTCTACGTACGCCGGAGGCAAGAGCATGATTGTTTGTGCACCTGAAGACCTTCGTCCCGTTATATTAAATATCCAAAATATATGCAGGAAGTCTTCATAAATTGTATTCGTGTTTCTTATGTGGATCGTTTAACTAAGTGTTTTTTTCTTATCTTTGGGCATTGTTAGTTTTTTTTGAGCTTGAGCGCCATTTCGTTTTGTTTCGAGTGTATTTTTTTTACAATTTTATGTTATATTAAAACTATTGTTAGTTGACTGACGAAACATGGAGTAGGTACTTAATTGGACAAAGTTCGATGGTTATGGGTTCGTTACCCGTCAGAAGTATAAATTGTTTCCATTTCTTCGCTCTGGTAACAAGGTAAAGCGCATCGTTATCGTGCTCGGTGAAAGTCTCTACACCAGGGTCCCTATGTCTATCCTATTATAGTTATCTAATACAAATATTTTAACTTTAAAGCTTATTTTCTTATTATCCAAATATAGAATAAGCAGTCATAAAAAGGTATTAAGTGATTGTAAACGCGACGGTTGTGTGTGTATGGTTCCCAATTTCAAAAATGATTTTTCTTGATTTCCTCGCTCTGCTAAGAATACAATACGCAGTGTTAAGTCCGCAGTTAACGAAAAATGAAAACAGAAACGGAGTGTTTTAACACCATTCATCAATCTACATCTATATATAAAAATATGTACCTACTACATTGACAGCCCCCTTTCAGAATTATCATTCTATTCTCACCACGAACCATTTCAATCAACTAAACAACTATTTTTTCGAGGAAAAAAGATCAAACCAATCAAAATCTCAAACATTGAGTGTGACACAAAAGCAGTTGCTCATAAGGAACAAGGATCACGTGTGTGGAATACTCTTGCCAACTTTTTAGGATGTAGGATGTACGTTTTGGCAAAGGAACAGCCATTTGTAATGTGACGTAAAGTTAAGAGGTTTTGATCTGTTTCTCGTACTGTTTTAGAAGTTTCTGGAGTTGCTTGTAATCATTTTTATTTTTACAATAAAGGTGTGGCTGTAACGCGTCGGTTTTGAGTTCGATTTCCATTTGAGAATATTTTCATTTATTTTCTCTGGCAACAACGCAAAAGTTGCGTTCCGTTGACGCAATACCTCAAAAAATTCGGTGGAAAGTGGGGAACGAAGTGTCTGAACACTTTGTTCTATATTTTTTGCCTGTTTTAGACACATAACGTTTTCAGCGTCCGAACTCAATGCCGTCTTAAGCCTTACGAGCGAGGAAATGAAAATAATTAATTCCCTCGATAGAATATCGAACCAGCAATCGTCGCGTTTACAATTAGACACAAAGGTATTAAAAATACGTACCTAGTATAAACTAAAACGTCAGTATAAGTTATACAGTCAGTACACAACAGTCGTACTAGATGCAGAAGTGCAGCTGCGTGTGACACTTACATGATTAAGTAACAAGACGTCTGGCGACGACAGATCACGATTCCATTATAATTTTGATTCTGCTTATATAAAAAGGTAACTAAAATCACATTTTTTAATCCGTCGTGGTTCTGAGGCGTTAACGCGACGGTTTTGGGTTCGATTGCCACTCGGGGAATGTAATATTTTAAAAAACGCGGCATCCGACCATTCAACGTGATGTCTGTAGAATTCGTCGGAACATATAAAGCGGGGGAACAGTAGGTTCCCAGGTAAAGAACTGATGGTGGGTATCAAATTAAACAGTATTACGTTGAATAGCTTATTACACTGTTCAAGAATATTTAGAGGATAAACATGTATGGAATTAATGTCTATTGAATGTCAGGCAGGATAGCTGCCAGCTAATGTAATAGTAAAATATACCATTGACTTTGAAAGGAGCAACTGTTGAGTTTCTTGCCGGCTCTTCTCAGCAGAACTGCCTTCCGAACCGGTGGTAGCTTTTTGTTGACATGTACATTCGACGATTCAAAAGTGCTTGTAATAATTGCCTATTTGAATAAAGAATATTTTGAATTTGAATTTGAATATTCTTAATTGCTTTACTTGGCGGTGCTTAGACGAAGCACCGCCAAGTAAAGCATAAGTTTTTAGCAATTTAAACTTTTAAAGATATAATTTTAATACAAAAATTTCAAGCCTTAATTTTAACATATCCGTAGATGCACAAAATACTATTATTTTTTTGTTATTCAAATATTTCTACTGAACTACGGTTTTACGTTTTATTGAAAACTTAATACTTTTTATTTTTTTTAGAACAATATGAAATAGAAATTGGTTTTAAAAGAATACCAAAAACAACTACAAATAACTGAGCTGGATCAAAGTTAATAGAATTTAATATCAAAGTTGACAAAGGTTAAGCGACTGACATATGTTATACATACGCCAGAAGATTGACCCTTCAGGGCATGAACAATAATATATTTCCAACGATATGAAGGGATTATTTAAGTAAATTCTTGAACAATAATACATTTATTTTTAGAAATTGATTAATTTTGGTATAGAAAAAAAATATAATTATGAGGTTCCCTCTGCGTTCCCGGTATACAGGTGAAGCTGATGTGCTGATTTACGTAGTGCAGGAGCACAAAGCGTGTGACTGTAAACGCATACTTAGGGTTTGATTCCTACTCGAGGAAATGAAATATTTAAAATATTATAAGTCGAATATACATTTCTTCGCTTTGATGTCAAAGCAAAATGCGTCGTTTAGTTCCGTGACTTAGCACGCAATGCCTCCAGAATTCGGCGGAAAGTGGAAAGCAGAGTGTCTTAACACTAGGCTCCTTCTGCCTGCCTATGCGGGATACAAAAGCTTTTGAAAGCTTTTTTTATTTATTAGATATTACTGATTAAATATGTAGCAACATTGTCATAAAATAAGAAGTACCACACAGTAGGTACTTTGTATTGTTCTTAGCATTTAGATTTTATATACATTTAATAAAAACTTGGCATAAATAAATAAACAAAATTCATGTATAAATAAATAATTATATTTTTATTACTATCAATTACGATAAAGTATCCGATTCTAAAATATAATTCAAAGTTTACAATTAGCTAAGCTAGGATAGTTGCAGTACAGGTTTTTCTGGTCCCAGTGAAGGTTGGGCGGGCAGTGAAGTAGTTTCGGCACTATATCACCGTTGCCACTCCTCATGCAGTAGTAAAATGATGAACAACTAGTTGGATCCGCGAAATACCCAACTTCTTTACAAACAAACTGCGATGGATCTGGAAAAAATAATATTAATATTATTAAGTAAACGAGGGCAGTCGTGTCGCAGGAGCATGCGTCTGTAAACGCAATAGGTTGAGGGTTCGATTCCCAGTCGAGGAAATAAAATATTTAATAATTTATTTTTCGTGAAACTGAAAAAAAGAAAAAAAAATGTTATGGGCTGAAAGTCGGCCTACGGAAAATAATTTTAATTTTTTTTGATATCGTCATAAGAAAACATTGATGAAAAATTGCATACTTTTATGAATGTACTTTTGCACTTTTAAAAATGAAAATTACAATTTTTCCAAATATATAATCACCTGGAGTTGAAGGAGATGTATTTGGAGTACTGGTGCTAGGTCTAGAAACAGATCTTCCCAATGCTGCGTTCACTGCTCTCAGCAAAGGGAAATCTTCAGACTGGCAAAGGCCGAGGAAGTCATCTGTGTCTATACTCCAAGCCATGATACGCGTAATATTCCGTTTTACGGCATATTCAACTTTTAACTTTATAGAATCCTTGTTGTCGTATGAAACCCAGTTCCTTCCTTGAACAGCGTAGGGTGATTTTGCTAGATCGTCATTGCGAAGTTTCCAAGATTCCGTTTTCAGCTTCTGACACATCTGGAATATTATAACAATAAATTGGATATATTGGATATACGCAGTGGTTGATATAGAAAAGGAATAATTGATAATAAGTAGGAATCAACTTTCTTAATTTCAATACAATTCAAGTATTAGGATTGTCAATTATGTATGTTGATGCAGTTTAGTAACGCGTAAAAAAAATGATATTATATTCTTTTGACGTTTATAAAAATATTGGATCGTATAAATGGTCAATAACACAACCGTGTCCTAGTCTATAACATGGTATAATTTAATCCTTTGAATAAACGAATATTAAAAATAAAAGCAACTTACTTCGTTGTACCCAATAAGCCCTCTAGTGGCCGTATGAGGACCTGCGATGCCGGGTCCATTGGAATAGGCTCTTACCCCATTATTGTTAGCATTGGTTAGCTCATAAGTATGTCCATACAGAGGTAAGCCCAATACGAGCTTGTTAGGTGGGCATCCTGAGACATTACATTTAGTTAGGCAAATGTTATTTAAACAAAATCATTGCTACTTGTATAAAATTTGTAGAGACTTAAAATACAATTTTCAAATAAATTTAATTTTTCAGCTAAATTATTACCTTGAGCCAGCCAGTAATCTAGAACAGCTTCAATAGTGTACGCGTCATCTTTTGGTACATTTTCATCACCTTCTCCTTTGTGTATAGGAGAATTGTGTCCAGTTACTAAATCAATAGGTGTACTCAAATCATACGCCATCACATTTATTAAATCTAAGTACCTGCAAAATTAATGTTTAAATTAACGTTCTATAGAACGTTATTGACGTCTTCGTACCTGACTGTACAATTTTCGTTTCGGCTAACAGACTGATGCCCTAGCCCGAGGCTTAGTAAAATAATTACTTATTTACTAATCTAAATTAAGAGTACATTCGTGTTTCACTTTTTATCAAATAATGCCTTAAGAATTCGAACGGAAAGTGGGTAACAAAAAAGTTTTTAATGGAAGCTGAGTGTCTTAACATAAGGTTCCCAAGTTACTTCGGTATTTGGGGGTGTACCCCCCGTGAAGGTGAAAAAAAAGATTTTAAGTTTTCTCTAACTTCCAGTAACATGTTGGAAATGCTATAAAAATGTAAAATACATACTGACTAATAGCAGGTATATCATAAGACAATGAAGCCATTGCTTTTACAGATGAGACGGCAGCGCTTAAGATTAGCTTATGTTTATCGAATTCCTCTCTCAACTCCTTTAGAAGTTGACTGAAGTTTTGGATGTCTTCTTTACCATAAACACTGTCTCCACGATTTGGATACTCCCAATCGACATCTAAGCCGTCGAAACCAAACTTTTGAATCATTTCTATTGCACTGCTAATAAAGTTTTGTCGAAGTTTTTTATTTGCTGCCATCTGTGGGAATGAAGAAAGAAAACATGCTTGTAGTACATAAAATGAATTGCTTTAACAGATCAAAAATTAATACAATATAATTTTTTATTTTATTTATTCGTCTGTACCTTACGTATTATCTATCTTTAATATATTTATCTCTTTTTAAAATATTATTTGTTTTGTATTGTAAAATTTAAATAATTTTATATTTAGTTTTATCTATATGGATAGATATATATCCTATAACTTACGACAGAATACTTTTCTGAACCTTCGTTCCATCCTCCAACAGCTAGTATAGTTTTAAGTTTTGGATTGTCATTCTTAAGCGCGTTGACTTTTCTTAACATATCTGAGAAATCAAAGATTTTTGTAAGAAAATAAAAAATAAAATCAACACTTTTTCTTTACATATGCCATATTTTTCTTAAAAGAAAAATCTTCTATCAAAAGCGGTATATAAATATATTTTATCATTCCAGAAATAATTTAAAACCAATTGACATCTAAGCCGTCATATATAACAAAAAAACTAAGATACCTTACCTTTGCCCCAATTATCTGGATAATCCAAATATGGATCTAAGGAAACCACAGTGCCTCTCGAATTGATACCAACAAACGTGTAAACTATGTGTGTGCAGAGTTCTGTATTTATGTCGCTCACATCGAACTTGCCCAGGCCGTTCCTATACGTCGCCCATGTTCCATAGTAGCATAGAACTAGTTCTTGAATAGAATGGTATATAAGTTAGAACATATTTACTGAATTAAATTAACGTGTTAGCATTAGTTTTATTAGGCGTTTGTTTAGTATTGATATATTTTGACTGTATAGCTTGTTAGAATATTTAGATCAAGAGGTTAGGAGTTCTATTCTCGTTGCATATGAAATTGTATAAATTATTGAATACGCACAAGCCTGTGACGATAAACGCGACCGCTGTGGGCTAGGTTTCTTTTCCTGATTCTACCAGAGCGAGAAAAAGTGGCGGAATGTCTTGAAAGTTGGGCGGAATACAGCAGAACCTGTGAATCTAGTGTTAAGACTTTAAGACACTTCTATTCCTTACTTGTCAATGAATTCTGGAGGCATTGCGTATTGAGTGGCGGAACTCAACGCCGCGTATTGTCTTTTAGTGAACAAATGAAAATATTAAGAATAACATTTGAATATAAAATATAAAACTTACTCTCGTTCCCCGCTACGTGATGTGAAGCGCCCGCGAAAAGAAAGAGAACAGAAATAATTAATTTATTCATTTTCATGTGCATAAGTTTTAACAAAATACACAATAATGATAAATGGACAAATGTGAATGTGTTTTAAATAATGTTTCTTATCGCCAACACTATAATTTTGAAGTGAAGAGTTCTCAACTTGTGGTAAATAACAAAATGATTCAATAGATACTTAAAATTTATCTATTTCTATAAAGACAGTTTCAAGGTTTTAAGGTAAAGTTTTCTCTTTTTGCCTCATTTATGAGATTTCTGTATGTTGAATCGCGGAACTCAACGCCGCGTTTCTTGAAATATAACTTATATGAAATATTAGGACTTTTTCCAGGCTTTCATGTTTCCTGAATATAGTCGGGTAGGCAGAGAGAATATAGGCCGATAATATGTTCTGTTCATTTTTAAACAAAACAAATATTGTTGGTTAATATAATAAATAGTTAAAATTTTTAATATACAGTATAATTAAAAATAAAGTGAAACAGTCGATAGAGTTGGTCATTACCAACTATTTTTACCCCATATTGCATTGTCCAAAGTTTTACCATTTTCGAGATATAAGCCATATAAAATTATTTTTAAGGAATAAAGGATTTATTTATTTTTTTAATATTATGTATTTTTTTTTATAACTAGTTAAAAGTTTTTTTGTCAAACAAATGCCAAGTGCCAATATGGCAAGTTGTCTATTTTGTTTTTTTTAATGGCCTGCTGTACGCAGTCGATGGTGGTGGTCATTGTATCATCAAAATGCGAATTGCAGGTATTGGGCACCACTCTGAAAGAAGGGTATGAAAATAATGATCTATGCCTGAATGCGAGTACGACAAAGGTTCTGGTATTTGAAAGAAAGAGGAGAGGACGTAATGCGATGTCAGTGTGAATGGTAAGATATTATAACAAATGAATGAGTGGTATATTTGAGAAGCATGTTCAGTAGAGATGGAAGATACGAGATGGATGTGGAAAGGTGTATTGTTGCCTGTGACAGGGTTAACACAGCCTTAGCTGCATTGATGAGACGGCGAAACGTCAGTACAGCTGCGCGTTTAGCCGTACACAATGCAGTGTTGGCACCAACGTTGTTATACGGCAGCGAAACGTGGGTATTACAGAAGATGAATGAAAGAAAGATGAATGCCGTGTAGAGGCGATCTCTTCGTAGGACATGCGGAGTCAGCGTAGCTGATCTAATTAGCAATGATCTCTTCATCTTCTTCATAGAATGTCAGGTACTAGCGAGGATGTCACGGTAAGAATGAAGAAGAACGTGCTTTGGCAGGTCGGTGGTTTGGGCACGTCGAACAAATGAGTGATGAAAGAATTTCAAAAAAGATTTATGATGGAAAAGTGAGTGGGGAGACCTTGGTTGACCTTTGAAAACTCACTATCAAAGATACTGAAGGAAGGTCACGTAATGAGGATGTATGAAGAGGTTAATGACAGTGGACGAGGCGAAAGGGGTATGTAGAGACTCTCTGACTACTCCGCTAGGAATAAAGCGTGAAGTTAAATAAGTTAGTCAATTTTCTAGGATTCAACACATTAGTCTTTTACGAAATTGACTTCAAGCTACCGTGCCAAAATAACTGTTCCATAATTTTATTTCTCCAAATTTTACATAGAAAAATCTATAAAGTATCTCTCACCCACCAGGGTAGGCAGAGGCCACCTGGAACCGCCGAATTATGGAGACATTGCGTGATGAGTGGTGGAACTCAACGCTGCGCTTTGCCTCGGCACCAGAGCGAAGAAATGAACATTTAAATTTAAATAAATATTTCATTTATTCGAATACGGATCGAATTCAGAACCAGTCGATTTTACACTCACACCTTGTAACCCTGCGCCACGACGAACACTACATAGTGAACCTCAACTTAATAATTTTTTGGTCTGTTAAATCCATTTTTGAAATCTTATAATTAAATTTGAATGTTGTAGGATTAGAAATCTTGATAAGAACGTATGGCTCATTAGTGAAAGCATTTAGACGGTTTGCGATTGACCCGGATTCGAGTCTAACTTCACGTTCAAATTTCAAACGTCTAACGTTCAAATATTTATATTTTTATATGTTTTCTTTAAATATTTTTGTATGCTTGGCTTGATATAACACTTAATAACGGTAAATATAATAAAATAAGTTTTGAATTTATATCGTGTAGCGTATCGCATAAATGGGCTCTCAAATTAATATCTAAATTTGAAATAACTTTTGTTCAAAAAAGAAAAGAATTAAACACGCTCTTATCCCCGAAGCCATAGAGGCTATAATATAAAAAAATGGTTTTGTTACAATAAAGAAATCAAATTTAAACTATTTTTGGGACGTAGATACGCAACTTTGTAAACCTTTCCACGCAAGACTGGAAACACATTGACATTACACTGACATTATATATGTTATAAATAATTTTATTTTTTTAATTTCGAATTCATAAACTGAGTTATAACTCATGGAACACAATAATTAGCAGAGTGACGCCTAACTAGTACTTAATTTCGGTTTGGCCGAAGGTTCCGTCATATTTTGGCCGAAAACGAACTTTCGGTCGGACACTGATATGGATTATAATTTCCTTTGAAAAAGCTCGAACATATTTGTTTAAAGCTTACAACGATTGAATTCAACTTACCCACATGTAACAATTTTTGAGATTTATATCATTATATAAGGCTAAATGTAAAGAAAGCCTGCGCCAAGCACTAGGTTATTTACATTAGAGCTCTTACTTGTAGTAGATCAGTCATACACTTGAGCTAAATGGTTTGATATAAGTTTTACTTTCCTCATAAATAAGATAACATATATCTAGAATAAAAAGGAGTGTCTGATGTTAAATGTAGATTAGAAAGCTATTCGGTAAAAACTGGATCCCTTTGCTTTAGGTTTACTAGTGTTAAGATACTCCACTATTAGGATAAGCTAATAAATGCAGGCTAAATTCGGGAATAAGCTTAAATGCGGGATACAGCGTGATGTTGAAAAAAAGACAAAAATTACCCCAGATAAGTCTATTTAAAAAAATCGAAATATGATATTTACAAGCGATTGACGTTTTATACACTTTATAGTTAATTTCTAATATGTATGCTTCATTTTTGGGGGCTTCACCCCTCCCTGCACTCAGGGAAATATCTATCTCATATAATTATTATCTAATATGTGAAAGCGTTATAGTAGTTTCCATATCCGTAGCCATATCCAGATCCGTAATAATCCTGGAATATTGTAAAACAAACTGGTAAAACATGGAAATATTGGTAATTCACAAATACCACTACACGCTCAATAACCATCACTGTATTTATGTGATAGAGGACAATCCATCGAAGTCGAGAGAGTATGAAATTACACCCGCCGCGGAAATAGTGAAAAATGGCGAGATATTTCAGGCTTACAATGTGCCACAATCGAAACTAACAAACTGGAACTACTAAAGTTTTTCGATATTGAATTTAAACTAAAAACAATACTTTTAACGGATTAAATAAATATTATCTAGTGCTATTAAAGAAATCAAATAACGAATTTTATTTTAACTTTTTACTTAATTTTATTCTCATTCAATCAGTTACTGTAGGAACACCATGTAATTCTTTGAAATATTTCTGGCCGTCTGATTTGCTTATATAAGCTCACGTATTCAGGTCCGGGGAAAATACAATTTTATTCGTTGCAGGAATTTGATGATCTCTCCAGGATAACTATAATGAAGAGAAATTACTATTTCGCGTGTTTTCCCTAGTTCTTTTAGCTATTTCGTGATCATTACTTCCTTTTATAGGAAATTATATTAACGGAAATTAATAAATGCAACAACTTTATTAAAGTTGCTGCCTATATTGACTTTAGCTATCAGTTAAAATGGAGCAAAATATGCGTAACGCCGTACTTTGGTACACTCAAGTAATGGACCAAGCCTGACACTTAAAAGATGTATTCGCTGTTTGATTATAAGTTTCGGCCACTCTCCGTTCCGGTTAGTGTATTCAGTTGAAAACTAATTTAACTTTAAGAATTAAATTCGTGTCAAGCTTAGGAGATTCCATTTACTCGGTTTAGATCTGACAGGGAACAGATATTTGTTGCACTTCCTGAAATGTAGAGATAGAGGAACGTTATTTTATGAAGTGCTGGGACTTTTATAAGAGATTTTTTTTAAGTTTTATACCTTTGTTTATACTAACTTAAATTAACTTCACGCTTTATCCCTAGCGGGGTAGTCCGAGCGCGATCTCTACATACCTCTTTCGCCTCGTCCACTATCATCAACCATTACATTACATTTACAAACCTTCGTGGTTTTTTGTAGTGCCTTCATCAATGTAAATATATAGTTGTATGGATATTTGATAGAAATAAAAAAAAAAAATTCATACATGCCGTTCAGGGGGCTCAGGGGGCTCGGTTACGTGAACTTCCTCCAGTATCTTTGTTATACTAGTATAGTGAAATACTGCTTTATACTTAAATGCCTTAATTTAAATAGTATTAAGTACTGGCGTATCGCCGGTGGTTTTACCCGCTGGTACTATGTTATTATTTATTTAAAATATTAGAATGTATTTAAGGAAAATTTATTACTTATTTTATAAAGTAAATGGTATTAATACACTCCGTTCCCCACTTTCCATCCATTTTTCAAGACTGCGTATGTTGTGACAGAACTCTACGCTGGGCTTTGTCTTGTTGCCAGTGGAAATCGAATCGATAACCATTAACCATTACGTTTACAGTGAGTAGCAGTGTTCCACGACATACATTCCATCCATCCATCCGACAGCCACTATACAATTTTGCTCTATATTTATACATTACTACTATTTTTTTTTCACGTTTCACTCTGTTGTCCACTTACCAAATTCCCGAAGCATTGCGTGTTGACTGGTGGCATTCAACGCCGCGCTTTGAGCGAAAAAATGGGATTCCTTGAATGGGAATTGAACCTATAACCTGTCTTGTTTACAGTCACACTCTTTTGCCCCTGTGCCACTAAGTATTTATTCAGGTGAAAAATATTCGAGAACACCTAGTTTTTAGGCAAATCTGAAATTGTATCGGTCGGTCTGGTAACGAGAGTAGACTATATTTGAATGGCGCTTGATTTTTTTATCTAACATCGCTTCAGGTTCGTAGGGGAGTGCATTTAAATGAAATTTGCTTATCAAATATTTTGCAACGGCAAATTGGTTTCGTAGAAATCGTATTTGAATCGACTGTGTATATTTGAACATTTTAAATTGATCACATCTTTCTATCTATATAAAATAAGGTTAGTACAATGCTTTTATTTGGCTTGTTATTTTTGAAGTCTATTGTTTATTTTTGGAATTACGTATGTGTATGTGTAATTTATTACCTTATAGAGACCGTTGTGACGCAGTGGCACAAGCGGGTAACTGTTAATATGACAGTTATGGATTCGATTCCCATTTGAGAAATGAAATGCTTAATGTTTTCCTTGGTAACAAGGCAACGCGCGGCGTTCAAAGAATTCGGCGGTAAGCAAGGAACGGTGTATTTAAAACAAATCGAATCAGCTTCACGCTGTATCCCACACACAGCAGTGTAGGCAGAGGGAACCTAGTGTTAAGACACTCCGTTCTCCACTTTCTGCCGAAATCTGTAACTATTCAATTTGAGACGTTGAAGAGGCGGACGTCTGTTAGTCTCCTTCAATAGCCATCCAAACAAAAATCCATTCCATAATCTCAATTTAGTCCCTACACTTTATTCGGTGACTCTATCTGTGCAGTTATCTGTGGTTGCGGATCCCGGATACGTCATAGAAAAAAATACATCCTCTACGTTTTGGACCTGTGTTCGTCAAGTCTGCCAAGTCTTCCAAAATAGCGCATTTCGAACCCGTGAATATATGAAATAATAATATTATCATCATTAACTTTACTCACCTTATCCCCCATATAAAAGAAAGACCAAAGACGGCGCAGCATTATAAGACGAAAGAAAATAAAACCAAATTTGAACAATACCAATTAAAGCGTAAGGCTTTACAAACCAAAATTTAATTACAAAAAGTATTTTCCGTGTGTTTTAATTATGAGGGAAGCCGCTACGTTGTGGGCATTGATTAGCCTAACAATGGTATACTAAGGGCAGTGGAGAGTACGTTTGGGCGAACACGTTTGTTTTCTTTGCGAAATAATCTTTTGTATATATTTGATTTGAATATAACCTTTTTAAATGAGTCTTTTTGGGATAAGGGGTAATTTTTTTTGATAGCAAATATTACATCTATACATACTAATATAATAAAGCGGAAGAGTTTGTTTGTTTGAACGCAAAGATCTCTGGATCTACTGGTCCGATTTACTTTGTTTTTGTTTTGTATGAAAGCTGCATTCTTCAGAAGTGCTATAGGCTATATAACATTACATTATACATATATACTAATATATTAAAATATTTATTTCTATTTTGACATGCAATTTATTCTGCCATGTTAATAACAACCGTCGTCGCTACGCGACCGTTACTGCGACATTTTAATATTCATCCTTATGAAAATAAATATAAAAGTCACTTTTAACATTTCATCTAGATTGAAATTATAGTTTACTGTATAACATTCTAATAAATAATTAAGGAGATGTCACTGATTCGAAATGACATGAATTACTTTCATTCGAAATGAATTCGTGAATTTTTATACATTTTCGAACTATTGTTAATTTTATGTAATTATTTAGTGTTTATATTTAATTTAAGCTACACTTTGGTTCTCTTCTTCTTTTCTTGGTGGAGTGTAAAGTTTGGTCTTGAGATTCTATTTGATATTGCTCGCAAAAATTATCCTATTTAATATAGTAAAATGTTTAGTTATTTCATAGAGTCGATATCTATGTACGCACGCACGGAAAACTTTAGGTACTTTTTCTAATATTAAGAATATCCTTTAGTTACTTTTACTTCTTTTGTTGATTCATTTCAATAACTCAGATATTTTTTCTAATAATATGTCTCTACTTATTATTCTTTTTGATTATTTAAGCTTATACTTTCTTATTAATTCTGTTGAAAACTGAAAATAATTTCATAGATATATTTATTAAATATTCTTATATTTCAAGCAGGCGTAGCCGCGTCCGAGTCCACTAGTTTTAGATATTTGTTGAGAATTTCGAATTTCGAATTTTCGAGTTCGGAAATGTCTGATAACTGTGATCATCACGTTTTAAGTTGGTTTTGTATTTGGGAAAACATTTATGTAACAGCAAAAAAAGCAGTTTCATAGCAGAGTAGACAAGGAGCCTAGTGTTAAGACACTCCATTCTCCACGTATGAATATATGTTATACTTGCTATATCATGTTTGAGGTTGAGTTAGTAAATAAATTTATCCACTCAATGTTTCAAAACTTTTCAAGATGTGGAAATTGGCAAACCTTATTTTATTACAGTACTAGAAAAAACAATTGACGCGTACAATAAGTGTGCCATAGCAACTTATGTCAGCTTATACAAAAGTATATATTGTCAAACATGTGGTAGTGTCAAGTGTGTATATTTGTTCTATAAAAATAATGTATTTTTTATGCATTATTTTAACAAAATATTAGTATTCCAGACTCCTTCTCTATATAAATTATAAACTAGGACGGTGCCAAATTCATGTTCATACTACTCGATCTGCATAATTTTCGTTAAATGAGGTACAATTTTTTTGCTTCATACATTAATATATATACTTTGTATCGAAATTTTCATCATAAATTTAACAGCAATATATAATTTAGATTATAAATAAATAACCACATTATGAAGTAATTAAAACTTATAATTATAGACCTTAAAGTAAAATAAATATTATTATTATTCTGTATTGGTAATGAATTGTCTATATTGTAATATATTTATATATTTTTAAAAAGGTCAACGTACAGCAGCGGCACAACGTCTGTGAATCATTTTTACTTAACAAAACAGAACGCAGAATGGACTATTGTCAGTCAACACGCAATGTTTCAAGAATAGGTGTACGGGAAAGGGTTTCCTAACACTAAAATCCCTCTGCCTAACCTGCTATATACGGGCTACAGCGTGAAGCTAATAAATAACTATATATACTTTGAAAATAATACCTTTTTCAAGTCAACATCAGTTAAGAAGTTTTAGAATAACAAAAGTTTTCTCTTTACATTAAGATCATTACACGCATACTCCGTGTAATGAATTGATAATTGTTTCCAAATATTTTATTTGTGTAGCGAAGTGTCTTGAATTTGCTGAATAAATTGTTTGTTTGCCTTCAATCTCGTAATTTCGTTAGCGTTCTCATAATTTTAATTAATTTCGAAACAATTTAAATTGGATATTTTAATTTTATTTTATATTTCTCTTTAAGTACCTTGTAAGGACAAGTTGTTGTGATACGTTACTTTTGTTTTCTTAATGATTTTTTTCCCAAAATTTTTTTTTTAACTGTGTGTATAAAACAACATTCCGTTGTAGTTTTTTTAGTTTTACGCTTTGTCTTAAACGAGGTAGCCAGAGAGAACGGCTCATGAAACGTTACTCTGCATACCTTGTTCGCCTCGTCCACTATTATCAACTGTCTCGTCTTTAAGCATTTCATGTAACTTTCCTGCAATATCATAAATATTTCATCATGTTCTCGGAGGTCAACCGAGATCTCCTTCTGCCTCTCTTACTGTTACTTCATATATGTAGGTATCGTTCTTAGCCTTTTTTGTTCACTTATTCTCTCGGCGAGACCAAAACGCCTGATCACGTTTTTCTTCATTCTCATCATAAACTACTAATACCTGAAATTTTATATCTCTCTCTTTTTTTAATACAAATAAAAAATCTAATAAAAATTACATACTATAGTCAAATATATCAACCAAACAATTTTAAATAAAAATATAAACGCTTATAATGACATTACAATAAAATATAAAGAGAAATTCGGTATGAAATACTTCGGTTGTATGCATCCAATGAAAAGAATTTGCATGTGAACAATGTATAAGAATAAAAAATGTAGGATTCCAGAGGTCCGCACGCACGGCGTCAAAGGCAGTGATTGCCTCGTTAACCTGCGGGAATCGCTTCAAAGATGCGTATTAAAAACTGGATGTGTATGTATTGACTTATTTTGAAATTTTAGTTTAATTTCAATTTTGAAATATTTGCCACGGTTATGAGACAAATGGTATGAAATACAAATAGGGTCATTGATTTCCATCATTTAACACGCTATATCTCAAAAATTGAGTGGTGCGTGGAGAACGGAGTGTCTTAACACTAGGTTGTTTCCGCCTACCCTGCTATATACAGGATATAGCATAAATGAAACCGCTTGTTGCTTCAACTATTGAACCACATCGGTCTACATACTCGTACTATAAAATGGCTATAGGAGCGGTTCCAGCATACAATTTGCTTTCACTTTGAGCATTTTTCAGTTAATCGCTGCGGGGTGGTGTGCGGTTACCAAAACCAGAGGATGTCAATATTGCATCAATTCATTCGTGGATCATTTAAATTTTGATGAATATTATTGTTTCTTTTGCATTAAACCTCGTTTTTCTTATAATTGAATTATTATTATTTTATATTATGTACGAACAAACAAACCGCTAAAAATATAAAAATTATCTTGGATTTAGAATAGAATAGAATAGAATAGAAAAAACTTTATTGCACACAAATGGATTTAGTAGGACATTTGTTTTTTCCATTTTTCCATTTTTCGAATGAGCAGTATGCTGTTGGCCATATGGGCCTCTACAGCGTCACCGGGCTTGGGGAGGCCGAGCTAGATGAGCTCTGACCTTGGCATGGCTACCGTGGAGGGTACCATCAAAAGAGAACACAGTGGCGCAAGGGCGTCTCCTTTGAGACTCGGACCGCGACTTGCGAACACCGTGCGTAGTGGGGGGCTTTGCTTCGATCGGTTCGACCAAAACCTACTGGGGAGGGCTCTTGATGCCCTATTGGATTATTGAGTGCGGGCTCCTTTCACGCCGAGGCACGATTGGGCCACAGTAAAACTGGGACCTCGTCTCCACCGGCGGGGACGGTTAATAGTAGGACAATAGTAGATTTTCTAATACATCTTCCATGTACAGACAGCGATCTGAATCATTTTTATTATATGTTTAGATTTGATATTAAAAGTTGTTATATTAAATAACATTTTTTTTATTAAATTTATATCAACTTTCGAATAAGTCCAAAGTTCTATTCTAATATTTAAATTTACGTATTATTATAAAATTTTTCGACATAAGTTTGAGGTCGAAGCGACAATTGCCAAACTAAAGTAAAACTGTAAGGCTAACTACAGGTGCGGGAAAATAAATCATTGTTGTATTTCTACTAATAAACGCCGGTGAGGCTCGAGGGAAATCTGACGCCCTGTACAAACGGATTTAATCTTAGGAAATAATGAAGTTTACCTCAAAACGGATATGTATTCAACGCTATACATACAAAACTCTAATATAATATATATTTAGTCTTTATATAAGCTTTTAATTTATATAGCTTCACGCTGTATCCTGCTTATAGTAGGTTAGGGTCCCTTAGTGGTAATACAGTGCGTACTCCATTTAATGCTTAACTTACGAGACATAGCGGTAAATTCCAATGATATGCACTAGAGTGAGAAAATATAAATAATTCATTCGTCCGAGTGGGATTTGGAAATCGAGCCCATAACCGTCGTCCTTACAGTCCTACGCTTGTTCCCGCTGCGCCACGACGCATGATGTTATCTGTTATATTTTTGAAAGTCAAAAAGAATGAACTTACTTAACATTCTTTTTGGCAAATAGAATTTAACATATTTTTTAAACTAGTTCCCTATTTTCCGATCATATTTTCGAGACATTTGAGTCGCTCGAGCTATTCACGTTTCTTAATGTTGCTTCTTCTTATTGTTAAACATGTAATATAAATATTAAAAATATTCATCGCTCTTCCAGTAAAAATATGGCAAAATTACGCTAAATCATTCGTTTTTAGGCAATCAGTAGAATTCTCAGCGGACATAGGGGTGAGGTGTTCATGTATTAGATTCAATAATTCATGACGTTTTAAATTGCCTTCAATAAAATTATTGAGTAACTGGATGAGTAATTTGCAATGGAAATTACCTTTACCATAATATAGATTTTATAGGTATTTTTAGATTGCCTTTTTCTACACATTTCATTTAAATGTTTATTAATTTAACTTAATATCTATTAATAGCTATTACAATTTTACTATTTTACGATATTTACAGATATACTGTAAACATACATATATCTGGGAATTTAAATTTTCTCAGATTTTTAAATTTTCTGTCTTTACAAACTACCTCCACAAATGCTTATGTAGATATATTTACAAATCAATAGAAACTAGACAAAAATTGTAGTAAAAAACGAATTTAGCATTGCCATTAAACAGTGAGGACTTCCTATAAGGATTTTGATGAAGCGCGTTTGGTTGCTTACATACTGTCTTTGACATGTAATGTAATAGATAGTCTAGAAATAGAAAGGGCATGTTTTTATTCATTTTAAATTTAACAAATGGATGTTATGTTATATTAGCATACCATTTATATTTGTATATATAATTGTTTTTGTAGATTCGTTCTCTAAAGATTATACCAATATTTTATAAACTATATTTCAATGTAATGTTTGTTATATAACCATAGTCTTCTCTATAAATGGACTATGAAATACAAAAAAAAAAACTAATTTCAATTCAACCCAGTAGTTCTGAGGCACGTTCACACTAAAAAAACTCTTAATCCATACCTATATTATAAATTCGAAAGTAACTCTGTCTGTCTGTCTGTCTGTCTTTTACGCAATCAGGGCCAAACCACGAATTTAATTGTGATAAAATACTCATATAGAGATACTTGAGGGTCTCGGGATGAACATAGGATACTTTTTTTTCTCATATTTGTAATATTTTCGATATATACCAATATATTAAAATACTTATTAATTTGACATGCAATTTATTCCGCCATGTTAATAACAACCGTCGTTGCTAAGCAACGATTTGCAAAGTTTGTTGTTAGAAAACGTCACCCAAAATGAGCTTGCTTAACGCATCTCTCTATTGAAAACTGAAAATAATTTCATAAATATATTTAATAAATATTCGTATAGTTCAAGCGGGCGTAGCCGCATTCGGGTACACTGACTGAGGTAAGACGCACGCACAGCCGTAACCGCTGTGCGTAGAAACGGGAAATTTGGACAGATGTTTACTTTCGTAATCTGGACATCCACTAAGAAGGGATTTTGAAAAATTTTAACCCTAAAGGGGTGAAATAGGGGTTCAAAGTTTGTATGGAATTTTAAATCGCCGCCAATTTTTATAAAATTAGAAATTCAGACTCTTAAATTGATTTCATTGAACACGTGTTTCGTGGTTTGTTAGAATACACCTCCTAAGAGTGCAAATATAATGAAAGTTTATATGGAAAAATCTTTAAACGGCCACAGATTATTAGAAAATTTGAAACTTAGACTCTTTAAAGTATTTAATTGAACACATGTTTTTCTAGAATTCTCCCTTAAATAAGCAAGCGAAGCTGCGCGCGTCCGCTAGTTATAGATAACAATCTAGGACCATTCATTCTGTCACTTCCAAACAACCACACTCCTCGACATAGGTTGAATTACACACATACCACGTCTCTTTCTCATGTCGCTTATGAGACGAATATTAAGCGTAGGGATATTTACAAGGGAATAAAAATATTTTGACGCCATTTTTATCGTGTTCCTTTGTGTGGTGGCAATATAAAGGCATTTTACACGTTATTTGGAGCTTTGTTATGCATGTTTGTCATAATTTCACTTTTGATAAGATCTAAATAAAGATACAATTTGGTTTTATTTATGCTCCTGTGAGGAATGAGATAAATGTTTTTTTTTTATTGAAAGCCACCTTAAATATACGAAGGATGAAAGAAATGTTGTTTATGCTGTGGGAATGTGTAACGTTGTCATCATGGAAGGTATTGTAAAGGAAATAACTAGGAAGATACATTTTGTTATAGATAGATATAGTTATTTTGTTAATAGATACAAATTAAGAACAATACTGGTTACCTTATTGTTATATTAATTGATATATTTTGATACCCTAGACAAAAAGTCCTATTTTGGCAGATTTTTTTGGAAAATTACAGATTGATATAATTTCCATTATAATCGAATGTATGACATAATTTCTATATGATAATGTTAGTGCAGCTTAGGTAAGACGACGGTTGTGAATTCATTTCCACTTAGAAGCACTTTAAGATATGTTTTCTATTTGTTTTCAAAGTTTACGAAGGCAGCGTTTGAATTAGGATATGATATTTCGTATTTGCACTTTAGTTGTTTTTTTTAGCTGCACTCTGTATTCCGCACTCCGCAAAGTAGGAAGTGAGAAGACAATTTCTGGAGGCATTAAGTGTTGAGAGCGGAATTCAACGCCGCGTGGAAATCGAATCCGTTACCAGGTCTGATTTATATGTTTCTAAGATATAGTTATAATTTTACCTAATACACAGTTCGTGGCTTTAATTATTGACCTAGTTAGATACATAAGTTGAGTATTAGGTAACGTTTATAGTACTAAAAAGTTATCTTAGTCTAGCTACAGTGCAGCTCAAGAGATCTTGATTCTACGTACAGTTTAATTAGAAGCAACGATTTTGTACATTAGGCACTATTACAATTGTGGCAAATCTATGAAAAAAATATATTGTTGTTTTTTTTAAAATAAAGAATTAACCTTTGAGGCAAATTAATTTTTAAATTATATTTTTTTGATTAATGATTTTTAGAAAAGACATCGTCTAAAAATCACCTAGGGGGCTTTCAATTAGTCAGTTCTGTTAGATTAATGCATTATTGCAATTTTAAATATTTAATAAGGGCGGACGCAAAGGTGCGACTATAAGCGTGACGGTAGTGGGTTCAATTCCCACTCCGGGATATTCACTCGGAGGAGTGATAAAGTTATTTAAAATTTTCAAGTTTGGCAAGAAAAAGCGTCTAAGATGATAAACTCTTAAAATCATTCAAATATATAAAGAAAAAGGAAAGGTTTATTAGAAGTGTTTATACCTATCGATCTAATAACTTTTTTTGCCTTTCAAGAACTATTTATTAACTAAATCTTCCCTTACGCAGCTCTAATAAGATGGATTAACAACGATCCATATAAAATAATCTCATCCTAATGAACGGACTATAGCGAAACTAGGTTATTCTGTCTGTAGAATTTCACTTAGAATTCAATATGAACCAAAGATAGTCGATATTTATATAATACACCATCTATACATATAAATAAAATTGAAGTGTACGTCTGTGTTTTTAAAATAACCGTATTTTCTAAGTGGATATTGTTGTTTATTCGATACTGAAACAGAAACAAATTCAACGCCACGCTTTGTCTAGAAGTGTTTCTAGAAATGATTTTTTTTATTTCGCCAAGTGGAAATCGAACCTGTCGCGTTTACAGTCACACGTCGGTCGGTACAATATTTACTTTCTTTATTATGCCAGAGTTGGTATGTCATACAGCTATAAATCCTTCCTTTAGTTTATTCTGCGGGGAATGGTCCTCAAATAGCGCCTGCGTTTTATTATCTCAGATTATGTGTTGACCGTAACCTAAGTTTATTGTATACTAAGTTTTGATTTTTACATTATTTTATCAATATTATAATAATATATAAGCCCAGCGTCGGGCGGAAAGTTGAGCACAGAGTTTGACTATAGATTCTATCAAAGTAGGACAGGGATCCCTGCTTTGTGCGTAATAAATGTATTTATTAAGATTTTTGCATTACCTTATGTGAATTTATAAGACTATTTATTATTTTTATTTCTTCGTTCGGGTAACGAGTTAAATGCGTTGAGTTTCGCCACTCAACACGCAATTCCTCTAGAATTTGGCGGAAAGTGGGAAACTGAAGAGTCTTTATGGAAACGGAAACTATACTAGAAATATTTTTTTCTATAATTCATATCAATTAATATTAATATAATAAATGGATTATTAAATAAATAATACTCGTATTGTATAATTTTATTAAAACTAGATGCAGATATTACGTTTTAGCTTTGCATATGACGTACACACACTGGTAGGTGTGTTCGCGGAGACGAAAAATATTAAAGTTGCCTGAAGCCAGAGCGATGCTCGTCTTATGGACGATATTATTTTACTTTTATTTCATAGTGAATTCTTATCACTATTTTTTATGTTTTTGTTATTGTTTCATACAATTGTTCATAATTATAGTGTTTTAGAATTTTTAGTAGTAATATAGAAAGTATACAAAGGGATAAAAATCTAATATTTTTAAATGCAAAAAATATATTATTTCATTTAGCTAAATGTTAATAATCTATTGTGAGGTAATTAGAAAAAAAAAGGAGGATGTGGAGAAAGTAAAAGCAATATACTTATAGGTGAAACGCAGACATACCAAATTATATTGATATTAATTGTAAATGGAAATTTTATAATATTTGAGAATCATTAGTTATTAATCGAATTGACCTGAAGCAATCATGAATCGTAATAATAATATTTCAAGAGAACTATTACCGCTTCACTTGAAATTTATGAAGAGCTCGTAACGCTGAGATAGGTGAGAGGGCAGAGGTTCTTAAATTTAAATTGCATATTTTTTTTAAAAATTGGAATTAAAAAATAACATTTCTATACTTTACTCACACATTAGTGTGTCGGCGATACGACGGTTGTAGGTTCAATTCCCTCAAGCGCGAATGACTAACTTTCAACGCCTCGTATGGATAACAAGAGAAAGTGATTTTAACGATTCGTCTCAGTTCAAACAAAAAGAGGTAAAATAACTAGAACTAGACTATTGTTAATTTAGATATATCTAATTGTTCCAATTTTTGTAGGCTAATGCAAACAACTTAAATGAAATTTCTCCCCTGAGTGTGAATCGAACCTATAACTATCATGTTGATTGTCAAACATTGGTTCCCTGTGCCACGGTGGCTTTAAACTCGCACTTTTAGAGATATATTTATAAAGCAATGCTTCATTTTCATTTAGCATTTTAATGCAAATTTGTTTGTAGAAATTTCCGTTAGTGTCACGATGTAAACTTTGAGGAACTGAGCTTTAGTTGCTGAAAATTTAGTAAGTCTAAAATACTGCAGTGCTTAATACCAAATGATATAATTATATTCAATGTACGTAAAGACGTAGAAAGTGATAGTTTAAGCTTTTTTCATATCAATTCATATATATCTTTGAAGTCGTCGTGACATAGCAGTGTAGCTATCGCGTATTAGTTTACACGATAGCTGTGGATTTGATTTCCGCTAAGGGTTAGTTACTACTTACATAGTATATATTTAAAATAAACTAAAAGCCTCCCCGTAACTGTAATTTGAACTCACAACTATCGAGAAACGTCATATTAATTAAGCCTCTAAGCATTTATAAAGTAATGTATTTCAATTTTAAATACTTTAAGCGAGTAAAAGATGCAACTAATAACGTTATAATACGTTTAAGCCGCAGAAATGCCTTCCGGAGTGACTCCGGCGTCTCACCTCGCACAAATTTCGTGGAAGTTGAAACATTTGCATGAATAATAACAAAGTCGGTTTCGGCTTTTAATCTAAATTCTGAAGTCACTTTATGGAAAGTTTGAAGATGTTGATAATTTAATTTTTATTATTATATTATATTTTTATATTTTAATTAATATATTTTCATACTTATACGTACTTACGTATATGTTATCAGCTATATATAAGTCCATAGGATATACGGGAACTTGTAATACAAGAAAAAGCGTAAAGATTATTTAAGGCTTAAACAGCTCTATTACAATATTAAAGAAATGTTTCAATTTTTTTTTATGGAAAAAGGACAAGGCAAACGCGCGTACGGGTCACCTGGCGGTGATCACCACCGCCCACGACCCCGTGCAGCACCAGAGGTGCTACAGGTGCGTTGCCGGCCTTATAGGTGGAGATAGACGCGCTTCTTGAAGGCACCCATATCGTACCGACCTGGAAACACTGACGCGGGTAGGTTTATTATCTTTAAAATCTTTATTGTCCATAGCGTTAGTAACAGATGGTCTTGTCGATATACCTAAGTAATGGGGCAGTATAATATTGTAAGCGCACTCTGTGAGCTCAACATGGGAATTCTAAATTAAATTAATTAGAAGTGTGAAGGGTGAAGGTAAAAATATCATCATATCAAATAATCCAGAATCCTAAATACGCTCGACTAAAATAATAATTGAATGAACAAAATATTGTTTATGGTTCTATCGAAGTAAATTAGTGTTGTATTGATCATTTGCCGACAATATTCGATATTCGTTAGTGTAGGGCGCGCGTGTGAAATTTATAAATATCTCCCAATAACCTATTTACGTGACTGCATATTTTGATACTATTTTTTTTCAATAAATAATTTTCATTATAATTATATATTCTTTTATTTTTAATATGTTTTGCGAGCCATTGCACAATGGCACCACGTTTGACTGTAAGCGTAACTGTTGTAAGTTCGATTGCCACCGAGGGAATGTATTATTTTTACCTCCTTGTTCTGTTATCAAGACAAATATCGACGTTGAGTTCCGAGATACAGCGTGAAGCTTAAAAACTACAATTTGAGTACTCCAGTTGGTAAAATATACTTAAACATTTTCTCAAGTGGATATCGATTCCACTACTAACGCAAAAATTATAAAATCATCAAAAATTATATAATTTAAAATGAGAATTCTGAACAATTCAGTCGTTCGAAGGTCTGATCAGCGTTATTTATTTACAAGGCGCCCGATTCACATAACTAGGGCGTTGCACAAATCAAATCAGTCGACCCGAAGGCAAACATTTTTCAATATTGCCTCGGAAAATCTGAAAATATGCACGAACGATGTCACTCCGGATATGATAAATCGCGAGATATTACCCACGGCTTGTGTTTATTTAGTTGGATTCCTCTATAATGAGGATTTTTTTGATATATTGCTTTACCTACTTTCTCTTTATCTTTGCATAGTATCTGACTCCGCCTCTTCGTTATTATTCACAGATTATAAAGCATTTTATGCCTACTTTTTAAGCTTCTTGCTGTACACATCATATAGTTAGGTATGTAGAAGGAACCTGGGAACTTAGTGTTGAGAGACTACACTCACAATAAGACACCGTTCCAGACATCCGTTTCCCACTTTCGGATGAATTGTGGAAGCATTGGGTCCTGAGAATGCGTATTATTTTGCTTTTAAAAATAAATATAAATATTTATGAGATATAAGTAACTAGGTATAGTAAAAACAAATCGATAATACTTAACAGGGAATAGATTTGATACCAGTTGAAGCAATTGAGAGAAGTGCTTCTAAAAGTGTCGTTTTTATCTAGTTCCATCCGGTTCTATCTAGATACGGCTATGTCCGCGCGACATGTGACACAATCGTTATTTTATTTGCATCTGTCAGTTCGTACGCGGCAAACTGTTCGAAATTGTTCGATTTATTTTATTTTCATTTAAAGTTTCACAGGTAACCCTTGTTTGTTTAAATGTATTTACAGAAGCGACTGTTTGAATAATTTGAATAAAAAAGTTAATAATTTTTCTTTCTATTTTTAGAAATGTGATAAGTGCTTAACATCATTATTATACTTATACGTATTAAGATTTGTATGATTACATAGATAAAAAAATATTTTCTTATTAAAAAAAAATAAAAAAGTCAAGAACCATAAATATTAAACCAGACATAATAAAACGAAAAAATATCACTTAATAAATCATAAACAACAATTTAATTTTGCACAGATAATAAATAAATAATGACATCACAATGGCTGTATGATATATCTTCATTATAACCATTTTACATTTCAATCTCATTAAACTTTAACATTTGAATATTTGATAGTCTATCACAGAACCGCACGACAGCTAATAATTAATATAGCTCATATAATATAAATCTTATTAATCTGGAATATAATGTGATACTGTGTGGAATTCTATTATATCTTCATGAAGTAGTAACGTTGTATTTACTTTGTCATTCAATTAAATGTCTCTTATAATTTGTTGGTTTACGTTAACTATACGTTTATTACTATTATTGTAGCACTAGTAGTATGTTACATTTTTTCCCGCATATAGCAGGGTAGCCACAGGGAACCTAGATTGAAGACATTTCGTTAAGTCACATTAAGTTCCGTTGCTCTATATGCAAAGCCTTGAAAATTAGGCGGAGCTCGGAGAACAAGGGGCTGTTCTTCTCAAGGGTCTGTTTTTGGGGTGTTCTTTAGTCTGTTTCAAAGGTATCATTGTCATCAAATAATTAAATGTGTATTTGTATATAATTCATTTTAAAAAAAACCCCTGAGTTTCTTGAGCCACTTTTTAGGTCTAAGGACTTTAGTGAACTGGTGGTAAATTATTTTGACGTTCAAAAAATGAAGTAACTTTGACTTTGGACGGCGGTTTCCTCTGCCTATTATGCTATAGGCGGATACACCGTGAAGCTAAGAAACAGTATTCAAAATATGTCCATAGTAAATTATGTATAGTAAATACATTGTTTCGTACTACATCCCAATACATTTCTCGTAAAATATTTCACGGTTCTTCCACAATCTGTGCGTCCGTTCAGAATAATAAGAGGAGGCAGATGCTTTATATATTGGGAGGCATTTTTTACGTTATATTCCCAGATTTTTTATGTTTTCATAAATGAAAGATGACTGAGGACTGGTCAGGGTTTTGCCTGGTTCTAAGTTTAGGTCTGTTATAGAGGTTTATTAGAATAGTATATTATATATCTATCACTTTCTCTATGTGTATTTAACTATCAATACATATAGTATAACTGTAACCGATACAAACGATAGACTGAGAAGAAGGAATATATATGAAGGAATACAATTCCTAAGATTTCTGAGATAGTTTAGCAAAAACAGTAAAACAAACCCCTAGGCGAGTATCATAAATAATAGATAAGTGACTTTCATCAATGCCTGGCTCGTGCTCTGGCAGACATTTCAATTTCACCGAAAACGCTATTTCTCACGCAATATCAAACACGTCTATATGTTGAATTTATTATTTTATTAAATTGAATAATATGATTCAGTTTCACACATTTTAGTTCACGATGTATCCCGCACATAGTAGAGTAGATAGAGGGACATTGGGAACCTAATGTTAAGACACTCCGTTTTCCGTTACGGTTTCGTTCTCCAGTTTCCGCCGAATTCTTAAGGTATTGTGGCGGACTCATCGCCGCGCTTTCCTTCGTTAACAGAACTGCGATATGAAGATATTAAATATTTAATTTCTCCAAGTAGTAACCGAAGACGTAACCGTCGAGTTTACAGACGACGTTTACATTTGCTACGACAGTCTCACTTACACATTTTAATTATTTAGAAATTATTGAAATTCATTACTTATTAACAATTTTAACGTTGGTATCACATTAAAAAAAAATAAAGAAATACATTTTTATATACACTGTACCGAATCGGATTGAACCCACAATTACTGTAAAAAAATATTTTTTAACTACGCTTCAACTGCGTGAATATTATGAATTATTAAATTAAAATCTATAAAGAATTAATTTAAAGAGTACACATGTATGTAATTTATGTCGATTTATAATTACATTCTGTTAGCCCGATGTCAGAGTTGCACATTTCCGTGCCCATTATTCGGACCCCTTGTAAAGTGTCCATCAAAAAAAAACTGCGCACTCATAAGAATAGATTAAATTTTTGTGCCGGCCGTTTTACGTTTAAAAGCTTTTTGTGGAATTTTTGTTGTTCTATAGTACACATAGATATATTATTATATTAGTAAGGTGGAGGGTTCCTGGCCACCCTGAAGCCAGCTGTAAATGGCTCCGCAGATTTGATATTTATTTTCCCTTTTGATTTTCTTCCCGACCGACCGACGACCGTATTGTATACATAGGTTCTATTAGTACGCATCGAGCTACAGTAGAAGTTATCAAATGTACTGACACTTACAGTACTCTAGATACTTTGCAATTAGACACTCGGACACAACGTGATTACACATTGGGTGATGCGACACTAGTTATTATTTGCCATTCTAAAGGCAATAATTAATGAAACGAACTGACACTCGTATCCATACAAATACACTCAATGTATACACTGAGTGTACCGTGTTAACGTACTATATTCGTACCATAAGAATGTTAATATCAATTAGAAATATACTTAATAGACAATATAATCGACTTAACAAAACCTTCACTCCCATAGACAACGATTAGTGAAATAAATATAACTATATTCTAACAAAACTTACGTGCCAACTAATTAACCGTAAAGGACCAATTAGGTAGGAAAATTGCAGAGTTAATCCTGCGATTTACGAGTTAAATACAACCGTTTGCGTGAGCTTAGTTTGTTTAACAACTGCTTATGGGCTTATAAAAGTGAGTTAATACGCGTGGCGTAGAGCGCATTATTTTTCTCTCTTTTCTCTCTTTTTTGTAATTATTTAGATAAATGAAATTGAAGCTGTTGTTTGATGTTAATGTATGTATTATTTATATTTTTTTTATTTGGCATAGATACTTTATTTTCTACTTGTTTACCTGAGTTTTAAATATTGTGTGGGAGCTCCACCATAGCTGTGACTTGAGGTAATGTATCTGAGACCCGTATTTGTAAACCGCTCTCAACTCTGAGACTCTCGTTTATAAATTGTATTATATTAATTAAATCAGCATCTCAAGGTCGCTCTAAAGATCGATTTCAGAGTTGAGAGCAGCTTATAAATATGGACCTAGGTGTATGTATCGATCGATGCAAAATGAATGAATGAGTGCGTGTATTTCTAGTGACTAGCGTGAAAGCTTTTAGCAAAAGGTGGAGCAAGTTACGTTCTTAAAATAATATTTGTTCATACTTTATTACCGAGTTACGTCGAAAGTATTCACTATGTGTTCCAATCAAGACATTTCCGTTTCCCACTTTTCGCCGAATTGCGTGTTGAATGACGGAACTTAACGCCGCAGTTTGCCGCATTACTTAAGCGAACTAGAGAAAACTAAACCCACAACCTGTCGCATATGGAGTCCAGGCTTGCAACCCTGCGGCACAACTGGCTAAAAGCTATAAGCAAACAAAATATAAAACTAATTAGTAGAAATTATTCCATGAAATTCATGTAGAAGAAACGTAAACATATTCTGTATGGTATAATTAGGACTTGTTCGGTTAATATCCCGGAAGGGATGGGAACCAATTATAAAACATCTTTTAATAAGGGATGGAGAATAATCAAAGGCCTATTTTTCTTTCTCAACGTAAATATGAATTGATAATTCTATGTTTGGGAAAGGAGTTTCCGGTGCATATGAATTGATTTCACTTTTGATATATAATAGAAAACTCTCGGCACACCGTCTGATTTTAAAGGCTGTACTTTCATATTTTCGCTCTGTTATCAAGACAAAGTGCAGAATTGAGTTCCGTTACTCAAAATGCAATGTTACGAGAATTGGAGGGTACGTAGAGACCCGAGTCTACCCTGCCACAAGCGGTATACAGCTTGAAGCTATAACATATATTATAATATACCTACAGAATTTTATTCCGCATGTGGCAGACAATTCTTCGCAGAGATTTTTTGATCAACATTTTCCGCATAGTTTTGTGAGATTGTGAATTATAGAACTCAACGCATTGACTAACTAGAGTATTTTTAAGCTTTACATTTTACACCACATATAGCAGTACGCAGAATGAACTTAGTGTCCAGACACTCAGTTTTCTGCCTCCTGCCCGAATCCGAGGAATTATTTGAGTGGCGAAACTAACTCGTAGTGCTGATTTATCCCAGAGTTGAGTAAGCTCAAACTTTAGGAAGCCGCAACCATCCCGTTAACTGGTTTATACTTCAAGGTCATATAATTACGCCAATAATAATAGATTGACCAATTAAGTAGGACAAGATAAATATTTATTTTTATTTTATTTAATTCTAAAGCTTCTCGAATTAAAACTGTAATGTTCTTTCGTCAATAAAACGAAACAATGTTGTCACTTGATACAATAAAGGCTATATTCCACTGCACTATGTACTTAGAATTAAACAATATGCTCTAATGGGTCATAGCTGAGCTTTCAAGCAATAATTAGCCTTAAGCCGTCCGCTCACCCGCCAGATTCGCTCGTAAACCTAAAATTAAGTTGTTTGGATAGATTTTACTAAATGTTCTCGAAATATTTTTTTGGAGCTAAGTACCAGTGTCAAAGCAGTAACGCTCTGACACGAAGACACACCGTGGTGTTGAATTACACCACTCAACAAGTGTTCTGTTGAAAATTGGGCGGAAAGTGGGCAATGGAGTGTCTTGATATAATGTTCCCTCTATCTACCCTGCTCTATGCGGGTTACAGCGTGAGACTAAAAAAAATATAATAAATACATTGTACAAACATAATTTGCCCACGAATAAACAGAAATGTGTTTAATTCTATCCCAACTACATTTTGTGTTGGTTTGTACTTATTAAGATTAATATTTAAAAGCAAATAATGCTTTTTTGCTTTGCTTTTCCGATTTTTTTGTCGACCTAGAGACTCTGTTACACACAAAATACAACGTAAAATAGAAAATAAATAAACAAAAAAATAGTTAATTTATTTTTTTAATTTTTTAAACACTAAGAACCTTTAGTAAGGGTGTTAGGTGAGCTAAAGATCAGCAATACATTAAGTGAAGTGACACAGCTTTTGTCCGCTGCAAGTTTCCGCCTGACCCGGTTGCTCATTCTGTTTGTACATTATTATTGTTTCAATAGATGCCGTTTGAGTCGTTTGTTTATATACAGTTGTCATAAATTCTTCTAAAGTTTATATTGGATGTATGGGAACAGCAATGGAAGGAGTCAGATATGTAAGTTATCCTACTAATATTATATATGTATTTTAGAGGATATATGTTTGTTCCACTTATACGCAAAAACTACTGAACAGATTTAGATTATATTTTTTATTACAATAGATTTGAAATATGGACCATTGGAGAACGGGAAAAATTTATGCATCGATTCTGCTACGTTTTGTATCAAATTCACTGCGTAATCAAAACCTATGGGGTACTTCCCGTGGAGCTGAAGTTATGAAATTTGGTACAAAGTGAGAACTTACAATACAAATAAAGAAAAAAAATCCTAAAAGTGAAAACTAAATAAATATCATTACAAACTTACATTTGTAGTTCATTTCATACAAAATGAGTGCATATGATAAGGGCATTTGCCCGTAAAATGGAAATTTGTCAACTTTTATAAATTGTTATTCCTATTGACCTATCAACCTGAAATTGGTGCGGAACCCTCGGCGGGCGAGTCTGACTCCCGCTTAACCGATTTTATTAAATATTCCCGAGTTATTGCTCATTTTACTCAACAATTACTCTGCATACATACAATATTATGTTTACGTTTAACTTGGAAATATTTTTGCTATCTTCGCAGAAAGTTTCACTCATGTTTTATTCAACATTGAAGTTTCATTTGAAAATTTATTTTTATTTTCGGCAATCTTACTTTAACTTTAATTTGTGATGACGTTATTTCTTTTTTATATACAGTTATTGAAGCGCTAAAAAGGTTTAGATAGATATTTTTTATATAAATCTACTTTCGTACGAGTACGTCCTTTTTAGTGGACTCATCTTTGAGAAAGAAGGTAATTGACTGTGATTTATATATACCTATTGTTCACCTATTGAATTTAGTCATAGAACTTATTTATTTTAGCGTCCCCTTGGTGCATTTTCCTCATACAAGAGGTGACGGAAACAGAACCTTATTTTTAATTATTGCTCCGTTTTCTGTGAACGGCTCATAATAAACTCTATATTTTGGTCTGTTTTAAGATTTTGCGAAAAATTTACTTAGGGATAATAAGAATTGGGTAGGTGCTATCGCAGTATAAGTCATACTGTGAGTTAATTACGATATAAAATATCTGATACTGAGTTGTGCAAACATCTTATCATTTATTTGATGTTCTAAATAATAAAATAATTATTATTTCAAATGTTATATTTATATCTTATTAATCGGTTGTGGGTTCAATTCCCACGCGAGGAAGTGAAATATTTATTTACGTTTATATTTCCATTTCTTCGCTCTGGTGTCGAGGCAAAGCGCGGCGTTGAGTCCTGCCCCTCAACACTCAATTCCACCAGAATTCGGCGGAAAGTGGGGAACGGAGTGTCTTAACACTAAGTTTTCTCTGCCTGCGCCTTTGCCTGCCGTGCGTGGGATACAGCGTGAAGCTATATTTTATATATAAAGTATATATAATTAGGAAACGCCAGTCCATTGCATTGTTACAGCAGATCCGCCCGTCTCATAGATCACAGAGTACACCAACCATTTGTCAAAGCTCTTATTGGTCTTGTTAAAGATTTTCCTTATTTTCTTTAGAAATGCTACTTCGGCAGAATCGTCATAAAGAAGACAATAAGGAAATGTTTTTTTGGATTCATCGTTTTGTATATCTGGTATGGATGAATGTGATGTTTTTTTAGGCTTAGTTGATTAGTTGAAAAAATATTTTCACCTAAATTATATATATATATATATTTTTATAATACATATATATACTTTTTTATATTACATAAAATTAGTAAATTAGTAGTAGTAAAATTAGTAAGTCAATCTTCAATGTGCGACGTTGAGTTCCGCCGCATAAGCCGTTATGTTTCGAAAATTGGGTGGAAAGTTGTGTACGAAATGTTTTAATACTATGCTAACTTCTTTGCTAATAAAAAATAAATAGGTAATGTACTATATTTTAGGTCGAAAATAGAGATCAAAGTGCTTTGTCACTCTCTCCGTACCCTTTACAGGATAAAACGTTAAGTAGAAAAAATATTTTTATTTAACCATAAATACACAGTTTAGTTACGGTATAATGTAATACAAATTGTAAATTGATTGCATTGTACCTTAATCTATCAAATCCATTAAACCCTTAGTTTACAACGTGATTGAGTAAGAAGGTCTCGTCAATATTTAATATTTGCTATTTATTCATGGTAATAGGGCTAAAGTGGCTTTTAAAAGCTTATATTCTGAAATATAATAAACTAGTCGACGCTCGTAACTTTTTTGTGTGGATTTTTTATGCTGAGTGAAGATTTTCTACTTTTTCGCACGTTTTCTCCTTTAATGAGGAACGGAACGGAGTATCTTACCACCAGGTTCCCAGGTTCATTCTGCCTACTCTGCTATGTCTCCCATATATAGAAGGTGGAGTTAAAGACGACTTTCTAATAATTTCCATTGTGTCTGCTGAAGGTAGGTTTAAGGTTCTATAGTCGTCGAAGTTGAATAAATATAAATATTGTTTTTTTAATTTATTCGAAGAATTTGCTCTAAATCTACGCAAGTGAAATTGCGGGCGACAACTAGTTTATACATATAGTTACATAAACCCAGCCTCACCCATATTATATAATAACGCAATATTGTTATACATATTTTAATCAATTTGAGTTTGTCTTTCCAAAGTAAGCACAGGGGAATCGGCAGCTTGTGTGGCAACCTAAACTTTGTTCTCTATATTAATAGGTACTCTTTGAACTACATATTATATAGCGGTAAACATATATTATATTAACAAATAATAGAAAAAGATGGATGAAATTTGTAATGAAATACTGATAAGGTTAAGGCCGTTGTAGCGCAGAGTCAGAGATTGTGGGTTCGATTTCGACTCGGGGAAATAAATTATTTTCATTTAGTAATCTAGTAATAGGATAAAGCGTGACGTTTAATTCTGCCATTCAACACGCAATATATAGAAAATAGAACAAAAAGTGGGGTACAATAAGAAATTAGGTAACAAAAAATATTAATTACAAATTTGAATAATATTATTTGGAAACCCTAAAACTGAAAGATGCCTTTTATTCAACAACCAATAATACAATCTTCCACAGCAAAAAATAAACCACCAAGCCTTACAATGCCACGGCGATAGTCACAAATAATATAATGAAAAAGTCAAGAGGCGAACTGTTCAAGCAAATTATTCCAAGTAGTAGGTACCAAGTATTGGCAAATGAGAACGAGAAATACCAATTTCTATAACGATTCACGGACTTGTTGATATCGGCCTTTTGACTCGGTGTGTGCCTTAATCTCCGATATTACAGGTGTCTATTGTTTCCATATTATGCCGTGGAAAGAATTTCTTTTACTTTCTTTTGATAGGAAATATCTTTTGGTAAATATACCGTATATGTGGTATAACTTTCCGCCGAATTTTTGTGGTAAGGTGAGGCGGAGTTTAACGCCGGACATTTGTCTTCGTGTCAATATTAGTAAATAATAATTCAATTTCCCGAATGGGGATGGAACTCATAACGTCGCGTTACAGTCACATCCTTGTGCCCCTGTACCACGATGGTCTCGATTCTTAGACGGAGTGTCTTAACACTAGCTTCCCTCTGCCTATCCTGCTATATGCGGGATACAGCGTGAAGTTTATAAGAAAAAAGAATGGAATAACAAATAAAGGAACTTTTCTTAGAGGGAAGTAAGTTGAAACTTTAAATTAAAATTTGAAACGACTCTAATGTAATTATTCATGCAAATGTATAAACTTGGAAAGAATATGACGAGGTGAGCGTCGACGAGGAAGATTTAAATAATATATTCTTAAAGGTATGACGTTAAATGATAATAGAGTGCCTTTGTTTGTAACTGCGACTTCACTTATGTTTTTTTGTCTCTTTTAGAAATATATTTTATGGCCTGCTGTCATAAGAGGACCGCAAATTCAAAGTCTCGATTATATTTTTCAAAAAGAAAAAAATAATGTGACTTAAAATTATCACGAAATTATCTACAATAAATGAAGCTGTTTCCATACTACTAGATAACTAGACAAAGAGCGTAGCTGGGAACCTAAAGTTAAGATATTTCTTTTCTAATCAGGCATTTCTGTTCCCCATTTTCCGCCGGAATCTGTAGAGGTTCCGAGTTAGCAACGTATGGCTTAGTCGGTCAAAGCACTTGGATGGTTTCCAAGAGACGCGTATTCAAATCCGGTTACGTTCAAATCTTAATAAATTTTCTAAAAAATATTTTTATTCCCTAAGTGTGAAATAACACTTTAAAATGTAAAAAAAATTGACCTCCTTCCCTTCCTTCCTTTATGTCGACAACTATAATTTCCATTTATTTTTAAATAACGAATAAGTCAAAGAAACAAAAAATATAACTAAAACCCGAAAATACATTTGAGTGAGATTAGTAAAGCGTTTAGAAATAACACGTGTACTAAAATTAGCATACCTATCTACTGAGTGCAGATAACCTGCATAATGCTGCACAGATTGTCGACTTCCATTTGCATACATGCATGCACATATTTTATGCAACAAAAAAATTGAGCTTTAGGGAAACATAGAAATAGAAAAAAAAATTTTGGTATTACATTAGGTATATATTCTTTAATAATTGATCAAAATTTCAAAAAACGGCGGAAGTGGGAACGGAGTGTATTAACACTAGATCCCACTACCTTCCCTGTTGTGTGGGCAGCGTTAAGCTCTAAAAAAATTGTAGCTAAATCGTCATTTCATAGGTATCAAGTGTACTTCACACAGAAGTTGAAAAGTTTTCGTGTTCAATGTGGTACAATTTGTAGTGGCTAAAGTTGGACTGCCTCGAGAGCTCTCAATACTTACGAGTTTGCTTTATGAAGACTGAATAAAATTGATCATAATCTACAGAATTATTTTTTAAACGTTAGACTACTACCGTGATAGGTCGTGGGTTCGGTACTCGAAGAAATTAAATATTTCATATTTTCATTTCTTGCCACTGGTGTCGAGGCAAAGTGAGGCGTTGCAATACGCAATGCCTTTAGAATTCGGTGCAAAATGGAGTGGGGAACGGAGTATCGTCACACAAGGCCCACTCCGTCTACCCTGCTACATGCAAGAGTATACATACGCCTATAATATATTGCTCCAACTCCAACCGCCTCTATCGTTCACTGTTAGTCTCATGAAAATCGGTTTAGCTGTTCACGAAATTAGTCCAGACAAACAGAAAAACCAAAAAAATAAATTAATATCGTTTCTTTGTGTTTTGGTATCGTATAAATAACTATAGGTGTGCAGTTAGAAAACACGGCTGTTTCAAAATCGCAGACAAGCACTTTTATTTTGTTTATATGTATAGACGTATATATTACAGCCACAACTACACGAGACTACTAGAATATAGTGTACAAACAAGTTTGAACAACTGAAATCAGTGGTAAAATTTCACAATATTGAGTAAATAGCTTTTTCGATAGCCAAAAGATAATTCTCAGTAAAAGGCCTTTACGGAGATACTAGGACCAATAAATTTTACATGACTATAAAAAATGGACATGAACAAAATATTAAGAACAAAACTCAAATTCTGCAGGTCAGGTTTCTTTTGCAGAATATAACGCTATAATTAAAATAAAACCTTAATTAGCTATTATTTACATATATATTTTAAATTCCTAATCCTTTATTATTCCAAATTGATCTTTAAATGATCAATAATTAAAGAAATATCACATCTATTTCTTCGTAACTCGTAAGCCTACAAGTACTTCTATGGAAATGGGTTGCTCCTCACCTTTTTAGATAGCCTCAAGGCAGAACTCTGGATATGACAATTGAAACATCCAAAATGTTTGAGATTGAATGAAACCCTATTTGAATCTTAATGTAACATCTGAGTAAATACTGACAAGGTCTTTGTTCGCTTTATACTTACATCCTTTCCTTCCAAAGTCGACATCTGAATACAATCAATATTTAGTATAGGAAGCAGTATACTCTAAAATTTATTAAGAAGATGTTTTTGTAATGAATCCATCTTTCGTTTTCCTTGTTATTTATTTTAATAAATAACAAAGAATCAATTAATCAAGAAATCAAAAATAATTCTAGGTGCATCTTAGTTGTAAATTTATCGAATTCGGGATCATATTTACGTTTATGGTGTAGGTTTTTTTAGGGAAGGGCAGTCATTTTTATTAAAAGCTTTTATTTAACTTGCAATGTATGTATGTGGGTTCGGGTGAAATCTTTGAGCTCAATTTTGAAGTAGATATCTTCAACCGATTGAGCTGAAATTTTGTATACACGTTTAGTTTGGATGACAATGTACGATAAAATATGTGACGACATTCTAAAACTAATATGGCGGACCATACAAGACGGCGGAATAGTTATTTTTAATGTAATTCTACAATATGGGTATCAAATGAAAGGGCTCGTTGAGAGCAACTCGAAAAATAATGTGATGTCGTTCTAAATCCTATAAGGAGGATATCGAAGATAGCCGAGTATCTATTTGGTCTACTTCTACAATATAGATATTAAATGAAATGGGTCATTGACCGTAACTGGAAAAATAATGTGACGTTATACAAATCCAATGTGGCGGAACATCTAAGATGGCGGAATAGTTACTATTTATGCACATCTGCAATACGGGTGTCAAAGGAAAGAGCTTGCCGAGAATAATTAGAAAAATAATATGACATCTAGTGTGAGAAAACTTCTTCCTCCTGGCATTAATCCCGGCTATTGCCAGGGTCTGCCTTCCTACTCAACCTACTCCACTTTGCACGGTCTTTTGCGTCCTCGGTGGTTAGACCATTGGCCGGTCGGACGATGCTCTTATATATCAGCCCCTTGAGCCTGGCGGTATTGTGCAGTCGCAGACCACATCAGTGACCTCCCGCCATTTGGCCCAGGCAGCGCTTATCCGGCCTTGAACATCGTGATCGATGCCTCCAGACTCGTGCATAACGGATCCAAGGTACCTGAACTTTTAGGACTTAACGGCTGGCTCAGGACCTATAAAGATCGTGTTCGAGTCCGGGCTCCCGCAGACCATGTACTCTGTCTTCGACACATTTAGTTTAAGACCGCCGTTCTCAAGCGTACCTTTCCAGAGGTTCACTTTACGCTCCAGCGTCAGTCGGTTCTCGTCAATGAGTGCTATGTCGTCGCCATACATCATCAGCCATAGAGGCTGGTCCTGCTATCGAGCACTACATTGATTAAGAACGGACTAAGAGCCGAGCCCTGGTGAACCCCCACTGTAATCGGGAAGAGTCTAGTGTCGCCAACAGCAGTCCTAACCATAGAAGCGGAATCGTGGTACATGTCTCTAGTGTGAGAAACCTAGCCAGTGGTAACTAAAAAGTAAAAAAATAAATTAAAAAGCAAAAAATCATTTTTAGAAAAAGCTTTTATTTAAACGCTCTAAACAGAAGAAAATAAAATTTGTCTTTTAAATTTTAACTATCACCTCATAACCTCATCGTACACAATTTATATGATCATAAAAACTTGGAAGTAATAATATTACATCAGAAGTAATAATATTACACTCTTTTAAGTTCCAATAAAATTTTATTTTTTTATTATATACATTATATATATTATTTGTAACTACTTTCGTTGTCGTGGAATTCCATCACTCAATACGAAATATATTATTTTTTGACGAAATGGGAACATTGGAGTATGTGGATAATAGTTTTCTCTGTCAACCCTATTAAAAAAGCGTGCGGCAGCGTGAGGCTGAAGAAGAAAACGAAGATATTTATAAAAAACATTTAATTTTCGTGAAAAATGCCGACATTTATGTAAAAAACACTCGTATTCATTCATGGTACCATAAACTAACTGAAAAGAGTGTTTAATTATAAATTTCCAATTCTTGAAAATTAGAAAAGTGATAAATCACTTCGTCTTATTTTTTTATTTATAAGCCTAGCCTATTTACCTAGGAAAATCGAAATGCGAAAAAAAATAACAAAAATGAGATTTTATTTTTAGTACTTGATATATGAAGAAAACCATATATTTATAAGAAATGAAGATAAATGAGCACATTTAAGAAACTTATTACACGAGCTACCACAAACTTTGTTATTCATTGAAAAATTAGTTACGCGTAACTCAATTGTATCTGCGATAAAAGTTGTAAAAGCGTTGCGCATCACTTATTTATGTATATATCCAAATTATTATTTATATTATGTTAAATATTCAGTACATTTTAGTCATTTTAGACACATTGTGTGTTGATATACCAAAATAATTAGAAACTAGAAGAACTATATATATATGTGAAAAATTACAAGTATCACTGCAAGTTTTATATATATTTTTTATTAAGTTTTTTTGGAAATTAGTGTTATTTATGTGGTTATGTACGATAGATATATAAACTTTTTACTGTTTTAGGACTCTCCGTCCCTATTAGCACATTTTCAACAAGTTCTGGAAGCATTGGATTTTGAGTGGTGGAACTCAACGCCGCGCTTTGCCTCGGCGCCAGACCGAACAAATGAAAGTATTAAATATTTTATTAATGTATAATTCACATTGTGAATACATATTGAAAATACTTACTTCCATTTGAGAAGACTAGTCTAGCTGTTAAAGTAATAATAGTTAACGTTACAAATAAACGAAACGTTCATTTTGACTTCAACAATGACTTAACAGATATGATATTTGATATTAAATGAAATTAAATAACTACAACGCTTTCCTTTTAAGTCGTTCTTTATCAATCAATACCGTAAGTTCTTAAGGGCCGCTTTAGATAAATTCACATTTTCATCATAAAATTAAACATTTTTATTTTAAGACTAACGCCACTCCCGACTGCGATCGCAGGAATTAGATTTTTTTATACTTATATTTTGTTACCTAATGCTAATTTGCAAAACTAGTTTTGCTTCAGGAATTGGATTTTTCAGATTTTGCATTTGAAACTGTACTGACCACAAACTGTACTAAGTACTGAGGACTCATTAGTTTGTTCTGTAAGTACCTTCTATAAAGTTTATTGTACAACTGTCATCATTAGAGCATTACGGACCTGTAAATTTTCTTTATGTCAGATTTTTCTACTCAAAATGATTAATTATATTTTAAATAGTAAGATGAAGATGACTGACTATAAAAATGCATACTGAACTAAAAATCCATCATACAGATAAATAGAAATTTCGTTCTAACGCAAACTGGTAAAAACGCGCGCGGCTACTGGCTAGCAACGACAGTTTTTCGACTTTTATTTGAACCAGCCACCCGTACCGCTAAATTATTACTAAAATGTTGCCACAAATAAAACTAAAAAATACACTACATAAAAGCCTCGTATGGCTTAAAAAATTCAATTTTGGTTACGTACGGCATCTCGTTTGGATTTACCAAATTGATTCCTGGACTATTAGCACTGTCCAAAATCCAAAGACATTCATTTCGAAAGATTATAAAGTCTCTAGTTTTTCAGAATACAAGTTTTTCGGAATATTTGTTTAGAAAAGAATAAAAAAAAATGGTGTTAGAAAAAAAAAATCTTGGGATTTTGACAACACAATTTAGTTTTCCACACTATATGCAATTGTTTGTTTTGCACTGCATGCATTTGGAAATTGTACTTAGAGCTCAAAGCATTTCCATTAGTTTTCAATACGTACTAATCTTATCTTTAAGAAGTATATGACCATTAGTGTTTTCAATAGATTCTATGGAAAGTTAATGTTATTTATAGTTTTCTAGGATAAGTTTATAAATGTTTTCTATATACTAGTAAAATATAGACTTAAATAATTTTTATTATATTCATTTCTAATTAATATTTTAAGAGTCCGTTTGTATACATATAAAGTATGTAGTTAGTTTTTATTTTAAGTATCGGCTAATTTATTATATATATATGACATATAAAATAATATTTACAGCCCCTTTATAATAAAAAACTCGTTACGGTAAAGCCGTCAAGATGCCCCTAATACATCATTACAAAAATAAATGCCAGTCCTGGCGCAGCAACAGGTTGTGGACTCGATTCCCACTGGAAGAAATTCTGGTAACGAGACTACGCGCGGCGTTGAGTTCCACCACATAACATACCTCAAGTTTGGCGGAACCGGGGGATCGGAAGTGTCTTAATGGAAACGGAGTGTCTTAACGTGAATACACAGTCAAGGTGTAAGGTTCAAGCTAAAGCTGTCCGTTATCAATAATTAAGTAGATAGATAGATAGCACACTTAAAAGCTGATTAATATTTGATTTGTAAAGTGTATTTTGTAAAAACCGATGACCTAATTTCTATTCAAATTTACCTTATTAATTTTTATGCTTCCATTTATCACGTCATCAGTCACGTCTTGCTAAGTGTAAAGATTATTATGCAGAAAAAATATATAAATATTTTGTTATAAATATTTTGGCTCCCTCTGCCTACCCTGCTGTGTGAGGGATACAGTGTGAACCTGATAAATATTTTAAAATGCTATTATTCCAACACATTTTCTACAAAATAATGTACGGAAATATATAATCACATTTTTAAAGCATTCAATTTACTTTCTATTTCGATTGTAGTACAATGAATTGTAGAGTAGCATTACTCGCCTCTTCGATAACTCGCCTCGTTATCTTGTATAAAAAAATCTACTTTGAATTAGATACAGCTGGATTACTTACTTTGTAAGGTTGTCTTATCGCAGTGGCACAGCGCCAATCAGTCGATTGTGGGTTCGATTCCTACATTATAAGGGCAAACTGGGAACGGAACGGGAACGGAGTGTCTCAACACTAGATTTCTTCTGCCTACCTATCAGCGTGAAGTTAAATAAAATCTTTGTCATCTATTTATTCTTGATTTTTAATCATGATTGTAGAATAACTTGCCTGCAATCATCAAAAAACACATTTTAATAATATGTCACTCAGATAAGTACTGAAAAATAGAGGGTAAAAGAATTTCCTTCTTTACTTTTCAGATTATTTTCAATAAGAGCACTTTAATAAAGCCTGGCGTTAAGCTACGCTAAATATACTTTTTTATTGTTTCCATTCAAGTTACTATGTACTTTCAATATAGAAGTATATGGCCGGCTCCCCAGTGACCGAAGACGAGCGAGGCTGCCGGAGCGCATAATGTTTCATTACAATGCATTGGATGTCACGCTAGGATTACGCGAATGTGTGTAATGGGGCAAAGACGCGTTGAGAATATAAGTCTAGACCGGCCTCTTTTATTTGGCAGTCTATTTCAATGGGATATACAGATTTGTTGATTAGGTTGTATGGGATATTTTTTTTAGATGCTTCTTAAGAATTTGACTAAATATTTTTTAAATTTGTCTATGAGAGAAGCATCAAACTATATATTACTTTATTATTAGTTAGATTCCTACTAGTAAATTAATTATTTATGATATTTAAATAAAACTTTATAGTTACAGGGATATAAACGTTCGGGTAAAGTCTAGCATTGGACCTTACTGCCATTAATGAGAATGTACCTACTTACTAAGTCACGGTATGGATCGTATATTTACATATATAATTGGTTCATAATCGTAATTGAATATTCCATAACGTGCAATTAGCAATGGGCGAATTGTTCTAAGGTATCTGCTAATTAAGAAAGTAGATTAGATCAATATGGTCGAAATAGAGAGTGAAAATTTAAAATATTTTACTCTTTTTTTTTATTGTTTTATAAAAGACAAGAATGACAATTCGTTCAATAACAAAACAATCATGAATTAAAAAAAATTACACTTTACTAACTCTGGAAAGTACCTTCATATACGCTCCAGATTGCTTAATTTTGTTAATATATGTTAAATGTTCATAGCGGTGTTTAACTTCAATTATTATCTTGCAAATTTAATAAGAATTAATTGACGACGACCTTAAGAAGACAGCGGGAATCCGCTGCATTCAAAGGGCGCAGGACCGGACGGAGTAGCGAGCGTTAGAGGGTGCCTATGTCCAGCAGTGGGCTGTGAAAGGCTGATGGAAAATTGACGTAAGAAAAATTAATATCGGTAAATCTGTTTGGCAGCTAATATACATATTTACATTCTTTGAATGGCGCAGTTGGGTAAAAGTAATCATTTATCACATCATAGTCAGTAGCACCATTCTCTTTAGTACTTGTATGACGTCAAATATATTAATAATCATTAGTTGATATAGAGTGGTGTCAATAGATATCTAAGCAGTGTTTGAAGTGCGAAAAATATATGAAGATAAGACGTTATAAGTAATTATCATTCTATATACACATTTATATTATTACATAAATACGAGTATGTACGACGTTAAGTTACGTCACTCAATACGCAATGTGATAAAAATTGAGCGGACTAGGTTCCCTCGTTCTTACCTGGTGAAAGGGAAAATTCGGGAAAATGCGTGAAGCTTCGTAATCGTGTTCCATAAATATAAATTTTCGATAGAGTGTTTTATTTTTTTCTAATTTGATTATTCATAGATAGATGATACTGAAGCTAATAAAAGCGTATTAGGAAAGTATTGCTTTTGTTTAGGTACATTTTTAAAGAAATTTAGCTTTATTGGAAAATATCAGAGAAAAAAGTCACAAAGAAGTACCTATTTACATTTAGTTATATATTTTATTGAAATAAAACAACACGAAGTGTAAAAACAATTCAAGTCTTAGGGCGCCTCATTATTTTTATAAAACTCTGCATAATCTGCCTCGGACGGAGATGAGCGACCGTGGCAAATTGTTTTAAGATAAACAAACCTCTATTGAAATATACTTTGGATTCTTAAAATATTAAGAAAGAAAAGGTATTAAAGCTGTTATATTAATAAATGCGCTTAAGTATGCGAAGCGCGGCGTTGAGTTCCGCCACTGAACACGCTATGCCTTATCCGGCAGTAAGCGGGCAACGGAGAGTATGAGCGTGAAGCTGTAAAAAAATTACCTAAGATGACATACATAAGTACAATGTAAAATGTTTTATTTCTAACTTAGTGTTTAAATAGCAGAACTTAACACTGAACTTTATCTATATGTATACATAACGGATATACCAAAGTATTTAGCTGATCCTGCAGGGCCAGCAGGTCCCCTGGAGCAGCCGAGCAACCTACCTGGGGGTTGTGATAGACAGGAGACTCAACATGACAGGGCATGTCAAGAAATCGGCCACCGCAGCGAGAACCGCGCTGATCCTGTTGCGCCCGCTGTTTAAATCAAGATTGCCATTGAAAACAAAGTTGTCGTTGTACAAGGCGTATGTCAGGCCTCACTTGACATACGCTAGCCCAGCATGGTACGCCCTCGTCAGCGAGAACCAACGAAGAATCTTGCAGGTGGTCCAGAACCTCGCCTTACGGCGAGTGACCCAGGCGCCATATTACGTTCGTAATTCGACACTCCACAGAGACCTCAGAATGGAAAGCCTGGAGGCTCACATCGGCCGGCACGCGTCCAACGCATTCCGCCGTGCCGATGCATCGGACCAGCTGCATCTTCGTAGCATCGCGCCACTCCACACTCGACCGCCAGACGAGAGAAGACGCATGCCGAGGGATATTATCCTCACCCCTCCCTCCCATTCCAATTCCTGAGCAGTCACCTGAGCAGCAGAGGAAAGAGATTCACTTCAAAGTATTTAAGTATATATGTATGTTTAGATTGACAGTAATGCAAAGTGAATGCGTTAATGTTGGTACTATTGTTAATTTAAAATTTGTATATTCTTTGCCTTCCTGTTGTAAAAAAGACATAACTCACATGAGAATTATTAATATAAAGTGTAGTATTTTGTTGTAAAGATCTGTTATTTTATTAATAAATATGGAGAATTAAATTCTCCAAAAGGGAATTGAACCCACAACTGTCACGTTTAACAATCGCATGCTTGTGCCACTGCACCACGAACGAACGTCGGCTTCCTGTTATTTATTCAATAACCAATAATTCAATTAAACCTGTCTAACTTCCCCTTGCTGAATTTTATTTAATGATTATTTTTCCAATTTGTTTCGCGGGGAGAGGGATCAAATAAATCAAGCTTTCACATATTTTCCTTTGTTTCAAAAATTATTTATTTATTGTTTTGAAACGCGTTCAATAATAAAGCTATTCATATAAATAAAAGGACTATTTCCAATGATGTCCTACCCGAAGCAGAGGTTGGTAGTTCGATTTTATTTGAGTTATTATACAGTATATATACTGTACAATAGCACAAATAACGGTAATACAGTGTATATACTGTATACATACATTATACAGTATATTGTATCAAATATCTTAATTATACAGTAACACCTGTATATGTATAAGTAAAATTTAGCTAAAAAAATATCATATATATTGAGGCGTATCGTAGCGTAGGAGAACAAATGTGTACGTGTTCAATTTCCACTAGAGATAAAATGAAATAAATTAAATTTTTCATATTTTCATCTCTTCGCTCCGGTATCGTGCAAAACGCATTGAAAGTCAGAATTCGATGGAAAGTGGGGAATGGAAGTGTCTTAATAATTGTAACGGAGTATTTGAACATTACGTTTCCAGGTTCCCTTTGTCTACCTTGCCATTTGCGGAATACGGCGTGAATCTTAAAAAAATAGTGTCTAATAGAAATTATTTTCCAAATTGACAGACTTAAACTTTGCAAATTGTTAATGCGTCTGCCACACGCAAATCTTCGAACAGATCAAATGTTAACATAATTAAATTACTTTAATTCATCATTTATTTTTAGGGCTCTTCAATCATATTTTAGAGGATGAAGTGTAAACTGAAGCTTTAAGAAGAGCGGAATGATTAATGTATTTAGAATTGATATTTAATTGCTAGCAAACATGTAGAGACAGTCGCGGCCGTGTTGATGACGTAATTTATGGCCCACAAAGATATTTAATACACCTTAGTATATAGTACAGAGGTGGCATATGCCTTAGTTTCATATGCCTTGGTTTTATCCTCTTTACTTAAAATTTAAATTGAAAACTTCATTTATTCATATAGACTTTGGGAAGCAGTTTTCTTTTTAGTTCTACTGAGAAGAGGCACCAATTTATTAATTTAATAGTTTAATGTAATTATATTATTTATGTAATGTTAACTTTTACGTTACGCGGAATTAAATATTTTTAATAGTACTCTAATGATCATATCCTATTGACAAGTTCAAATATAGGCTTATAGCGTAGGGTAGGCTAGCTTAGCGATAGAAAAAATTATTTTTTTAATTTTTTTTACTTTTATTATATGAATAAAATAAGATAAATTTTGTGAAACACAGCCAAAATATAAGTAATTACTAGTATGCGCAATATACACACATATGCATAATTGTAATTTTAAATATAGCTCCACTTAGCACACAAAGCATATATACCCGTTTCTATTAATATAGTAATCGTCACCTGTTTTTACCTCCGTGGTCAAAATCCCACAATAATGTAGAATGGAAAATGAAATATTTATAATGTAATTTTGTATATACTATGCAATTAAGGGAGTTGTCTATAATACCTTGGTGATCGCAGGGTGTAGCACGTCACATCGGCATCATAAATGGAGCTTCGTCAAGCTATTTCTTCACCGACATCGCTTAAAGATGAACGACCTTCCTACTAGTTATTAGATACGAAGCTGAATTGTGGACACTGACAGTTTAAAGTTGTTCACCATGGTATGGAGAGCATCTAGGTTGAAATTACTCTGAAGAATCGTATTTGAAACGGGGTAAACCAACAGAGAATTAAAGAATTGGCATAAGCCTTAGGGATTTGCAGTGGGCTGATCACGTTCTTCGCTGAAGGACTTGGGGTAAACGCTTTTTGAGAGGAGATCGCACCTTGGCAAGTGTAGCAAGTCCTCCAACCAGGTGGGGTGATGACATACGCAATGTGTCTCGCAACTGTTGGATACAAATTGCTAAAAACCAAGCTCAGTGACGTGCCATTATAAAGCATATGTCCAGCAGCAGACGAGAGCCTTTTGCTTATTATAATTATATGTTATTAGGCTTATATTATAGGCTTATTATATGTTGTTTTAATATCTTCTTTAAATAGTAGAATTACTAAATTAATATATCGTATGAAAATTAAATATCACCTAAATTAGTATTTTAGCTAGTACTAGTGGACCCTGATGCGGCTACGCCTGCTTGAACTATAAGAAGATTTATTAAATATATTTATGAAATTATTTTCAGTTTTCAATAGAATTAGTAAGAAAATATAAACCTAAATAATCAAAAAGAATCATAAGTAGAGACATATTATTAGAAAAAATATATCAGTTATTGAAATGAACCAACAAAAGAAGTAAAAGTAACTAAAGGATATTCTTAATATTAGACAAAAATACCTAAAGTTTTCCGTACGTGCGTACATAGATATCGACTCTATGAAATAACTAAACATTTTTCTGTAGGTTAATTGTTGCGAGCAATATCAAATCAAATAAGAAGAGAACCAAAGTGCAGTTTGAATAAATTATAAACAGCAAATAAAGAATCGTTATCATAAAAATTAAGAATCGTTCCAAAATGTATGAAAATTTATAGAACCGTCAACGTCATCTGCCCGTTCGCGTCGGTCATACTCATACTATGCCGCCCGAAGGCTAGGTCATTTCGAATCAGTCTTAATTATTTATTAGAATGTTATACAGTAAACTATAATTTCAATCTAGATAAAATGCTAAAAGTGACTGTTAAATTTATTTTTATAAGGATGAATATAAAAATATAAGTTCATTTTGGGTGACGTGTTCTTAAAACAACAAACAAACTTGGCAAACCGTTGTTTAGCAACGACGGTTGTTGTTAACATGGCAGAATAAATTGCATGTCAAATTAGAAATAAGTATTTTAATATATTAGTATATATATGTGTAATGTAATGTTATATAGCCTATAGCACTTCTGAAGAATGCAGCTTTCATACAAAACAAAAACAATGGAAATCGGACCAGTAGATCCATAGATCTTAGCATTCAAACAAACAAACAAGCAAAGAAACCCTTCCGCTTTATTAAATTAGTATAGATATCAGAAAACCTTAAGCAAATATTCAAATGCCACAGCTTAGAAAGTATCAGACGATCGGTTCCGAAACACCAATCGCCTAATTCCGCCGTTTGCATTGGAAATACTTAGGCTTGTAACTTTTCGTGTTAACTGCCCGCGCCCACAAACAGTTATCTTAACTTTATCCATTTTCAACCTTCATTCGTTCTAACAAAGTCAATTTTGGCTTGACCATACAAATTAGCTCACTTTAACTTACTTGTAATTCGGCACTAAATCACTGTTTCGATGTAAATGCGGATTTAGATTGGATAGTTAGTGAACTCTTGGGTTTTGGAAAAACTTTCGTCCAAATGTTTCCATTTAAATATTGTATATAACGCAAGCAGCTTCACGCTGTAACCCGCACACATCAGGGTAGGCAGAGGGAACCTAGTGTTAAGACACTACGTTCCCCCCTTTCTGTTGATTTCTAGAGGCATTGCGTGTTGAGTGGCAGAACTCAACGCCGCGCTTTGCCTCGACACCAGAGCGAAGAAATGGAGATATAAACGTAAATAAATATTTTATTTCCTCGAGTGGAGGGGATCGAACCCACAGCGGTCACGTTACAGTCACTCCCTTGTGCCGCTCCGCCACGGCGACCTCAACTATTACTATTTGTTGCTTTAATTTATAATCTATGGATGTCTTAAAGCAATAGAGATAATGATATAGATTTGGGTTATGTAATTATTTGTATGTTCAGTTCCCATACACTAATATGCAATAAAATTATTTTCATTTTTCTGCTCTGGTAACAAGACACGTGGTGTAAAATATCGGTCAAGTGCGAGTCGGTCTCGTCCACTGGTGTGTTCAAGATTGTAAGATCGGGAAAATGACTCATGAACGTGGACAAATTTAAAATTGCAAGTGTATGCACTAATTTCGTATGAAATAATCTACAAATGATAAATATAGATAGATTTTTTTTTAAATACCTATAGATTTCCATTATTATATTTTTTTGTACTGTCATTTTTAAATGAGATTAAGGACATTGTCGATTATGTGAAAGAAATCGTTTACGTACTTTTATTAATAAATTCCTGTTTTCTATGTTTAAAATCTCCTTAGAAATTTCTGTCTTTTATTTAAACAGTAAGAAATTTTAATTAAACTGAAACTTTAAGTTCACTGCATTTTCTCAAAGATTTTATCAGATATTTGTGCACTTTGTGATCTTCTGTCTGAGAACGGATCTTTCAATGAAATATTTATTTTGTCATCTCCTATGTCTGAAGTGAAGTATAGTGGAATTTCTTTATAAGTTAAATATTGAGGCCGTACTGGCGTATTAGAATAGTTCAGTTGTTATTGCGATGATTGTGAGTTCGATTTTCACCAAGAGGAAATATTTAATTAAACTAAGGCTACAAACTGAGGTGTTCAATTCCGAATCCCAACATATTTTAATTGTCCTTAAGTGAAAAATAGAGAACGGAGTAAATTCGAAAGCAAACAAATAAATAAGTAAGCAAATTTAATATTACTTATAACTTCACTTATATTAAATCTGAACTAAATCAGATACTTTAGATAGTTTGTTAGGTAATGAAAAGGAGACTGTTATAAAAGTACTTCATTATTTTAAAATGTTCTTTTATAAAGAAAGTATTATAAAACTTATACATGTCTTCTCACAACAACACATGCAGGTATATGTAATGTTGTTTGCAACATTTCCTATTGTCATAAATTGGCAACAATTTTACGGAACTTTGGAAATGCCGTCATAACGACTTAGCTACGTGACTCCGTTGGACAATTTATTTTTACGAAAACAAAAGACGTTCATATTAAAAGTTTTGAATGTTTATTATAAAAGAAAATGTGATTATATGGCTTAGTTCATAGCTGTCTTATTAGTAGGTGGTCACTGGTTCCATTTCAAATATTTTTTTTTTAGTAGTATAATGTATAGGTACACAGAGAGGTTCTCGTAGCTTAAATGATTGTAAACGAGATTGTTTGCGTTCGATCTCCACTTAAGATAATGAATTATTTTCATTTCCTAGCTCTGGTAACAAGGCAAAGCGTGACGTTGAAGTCCGCTACTCAACTGTAAGGTGGGGAAAGGAAATGTCTTAAAGTTTAAAACGACTTAAAATGGAAAATGTCAGTTAAATTATAGTTGTAATAGATACATTTATTTAACTGAAAAAAAAACGAAATTTTACACTAGTGTTTTAACCAGAATATTAATTAATGCTGCATATTGTAATAAAAGCGACCGGTTTCATTATCAATTTTAATAAAGCCAATTTAAGAAGTAAAATGCTTGAATAAAACAAGTTTAGTAATAAAAGTGTTTAATATTTAGATTTTTCTTCATGTTTACAGCACTGAAGTAGGCTAAGAGAATATCATGACAATAATTTGCTACTTGTAGTAGCACAATTCAAAAATCTGAAAACTTTTTCTTGTTTTTCATTAAATGTTTTCAGTTATACCTAATTTCAATGCTTTTCGAGACCTGATCTTTGTTTTCGAAATAGTAAATGTGCAATTAAAGTACTGTATCATAATAATTAATTGATAGTTGCTGGAATTCTTAAAATAACGTCTTACAAAATGCTAAGAATACACTCATTAACTTTGGAAATTAGTTTGGAGATGCTAAATTGGATTTATGAGGGAAATACTGATTGGTTGTATGTTTTAATAAAATAAAAATATTATTATTCAAGTATACTATAATTTCATTCAAAGAATAACAGTATAAATTCTTAAATTACGGTTCCCTTCTTTGACCTTAAGTGAATGAAGAAAATTACGTGAAAATTCAATATGAATATATTATACGAAAATAGCTCCTTATTAGAGATTCTTTTTTATTTTAGATTTATTAGAAAGTTGTGTTTAAAAATATATGAAATGATATAAAAAAATATATTGTCTACTTAAAAATAAACTATTTTGGCCTTAATTATAACTTAATTTAAGGAAAGGGGACGAAATTTAACTAGGTATACCTAGTTCTATTTCCTTCTTTTTGTATAATTTTTATTATTTTTAAATAGCTGACTATTTATGTAAGGCTATATGCGACTACATGACGATTTTTTTCTTATAGTACTAGGCACTATATTCAAATTAATATCACACCAATCACAAATAGCACAAAATTTCATTAAAACTTATATGAAATAGTAAGCAACGTTACATTTTAAACTTGTTTTCAACAAATATGACAAATTGATAGCAATTTTATTCTGAACTTTCGAAGTGTCACACAGACTTAGATACGCTACTTCCTCCAGAACATTCAATTTTGCCAAAATGAAAAAGAAGTGTGTTGAACTTTTGAACGAACCAATGCTTACAAGTGTAAAATATTTTTATTTTAAAAGTGTTAATAGTAGATATATTAAATGGCTTTTCTGTTTAATTATATTTATCATCTGCCTATGCACCGATAAATACGCCAGGTTGTAGGAAAATTACATATTAAATATTTTTACAAGGGGATGTCTTAACTAGGTTCCCAGGCTCCCTTTGATTAACCTGATTTGTGTGGGATACAAAGTGAAGTTTTTAAAAAAATATCATAAATATAAGATCGGCGACACGGCTTCTAATAGAAAAGCGACACAGCTTCTAATAGAAAACGTTACGATTGTCTGTTCGATTCCTATTCGTAGGAATGAATAATTTTAATTTCTTCGCTCTGGTAACAAAGCAAAGAGGCTTTGTTGTATATAACAATTGTTTAGATCTGAAAAAATCTTTTAAAAGTATCCCGCATATGCTGGCTGGGTTCCGTTCCTCACGTTCCGCTCAGTTTTAAAGACATTGCTCGTTGAATAGTGGAACTCAAGCTCAAGTCTTCCCTTACCAGAACGAAAAAATGAAATCATACTCCCATATAATTCATAAATGGGAATCGAACCTCCAACCGTTGCGCTTATACACGGACCCTGTATCTCCACGCCAGGACGTATAACAAATCTAATTTAAGAATTACTCGAGTCACTCATTCAGTTACTGCATAATAAATCCCAATTGCTTAAATAACTAACTAAGAACACCAGCTCTAACGACAGTTAGCTATCTCGCGGACACGACTTGAATATTTTAATGATTTACAAAGATTAACTAAGAACTGTCCTTTATTAGAATAATGTACGTTTTGAATTTAAAATAACACTTTCTTAGTACTCTTACTTGGAAGGACAATTTTACTAATTTTTATTGTATAAAAGCTTTATCTCGTTGCTAATTATTTTAACTGGAATTTTCTTGCTAGTGTAATCTATTACTTTGAAATTAAATAATTTAGTTAAATTCTCCGTTCTCTTTCTTTTTTGTTTATTGTATTTTAAGACGTTTAAGTAAATATTTTTTGATTTAACATATATAATATTTTAATGGTTACTTTATCTTGTCGTCACGCTGGAAAACTAGCGGTTATTACCAATAGACCAAATTTCGCAGCTTTATCGCTTTATATACCCGGGGAAACCTAGTGTTGAGACTCTCCGCTTTTTGCTTGACATCTGAATTGGGGACACGTATATTGAAGGGTAGTCAGAGTTAGTTAATAGTTTTTTATTGTTTGTTACCTTAGTACTTACCTTATTACTAGGGGAGAGAAATTCGATTATTGATATTATTTTCCAAAATAAAAAGATATAGCTATATTAGCACAAAAATAATAAAAAGAACGTTTACTCTAGTAGTTAATATCCCTTCTTATTCCACTTCGTGAAGCATACAAATAATTTCGTCTGTAATGAGAAATTGTGTTTGAATTGCCTTCATCGATGTCCAATACATATTAAATGTATTGAGAAGAGCAAGAAATAACTATTGAAAATGTTTTCTCGATTAAGTCTAGTTACTTTAGGTATTTAACATTTAAAAAAAATGAACAACATTTATTATTATTTACAAAATATTTTGTTGAAATATATTTACACTGTATAATACACTAGCTGCTATCTACGGATTCGAACTCGTGGTCAAATGGAAATAAATAAATCTGATACCTATTATTTTATTGATATCTATGAATATCATAGGTATCTATGAAGGTAAAAGCGCGGCGTTGAGTTCCGCCACTCAACACGCAATGCCTTGAAAATTCAGTCGAAAGTGGGGAACTGAGTGTCTTAAGACTGGGTTCCCTCTACCTAACGTATAACTATATGCGGAATACGGGCGTGAAGCTAAAAAAACCTTCTAATTACTGCTGAATTGTTTTTTTATCGATCAGGATAAAGGCTCATATAAAGTATTGTATCGTAAGACGTATTGTTTTTCTTCCTAAGCACTTTAGTTTTACTTGCCAAGCTGAAGATTAGAAGTTTTACTGTCTATTCCTCTAAAAATACATTTATATAGCAATATATATATATATAACTAGATCTGAATGGCGTATTAGAATTTGTCATTTAAATTTACTTGTTAGAAATATATATTGGAATGTTTTTTTTATTTATTATAATATTTTCTATAAAGAAAAATTAAATCAATGATATCAGTGTAGGTTCGATTCCCACTCAATAAATTGAGTCATCATTTTTCTGACAATAATTCAAAACGTGGTGTTGACTACCGCTGGGTAAAATTGAAACTATTACTGGGATTTCAAATAATTATATAAAATAAATAATGATTTTTTAAAACCTAATTAAAATATCCGCTGTGCACTATCCAATTTTCTTTCTTTTATTCCTCCAAGTGAGTTGAGTGGAACACCGCGCTATGCCTCGTTACTAGCTAGAGCGAGAAAATGAAAATATTAGATATTTCATGTCCTCGAATGGGAATCAAACCCGCAACAGTGTCACGCTTGTACCACTGCACCAGTAGGTACTGGCCTCATATCTTTTTCTCCAATAATTCCATTTCAATACAAATTCTTTTAGCAAGTAATCGCGCAATCGCACTATGTATTGACTTGCATTGAAGATAAAACTAAGTTAGAGCATAAATCTATAGACGTCGGCGCAAACTTTAGACCGATGGGGATTAGTCTTTCCACTGCAGTCTTTACTTAAGTTCCCGGTTTCGGTGCCAAGGCGGTTCGATTAAATGAAATTCTCCTGATTACTTTTATCTACGTAGTTGAATATTTGAAGTGATGATCACTTCTTTTGGCTTGCGAAATTTAATTATTTTGTATTGAAAAAGTTTTTTTACGGACATCTGTGTAACATTAGGAGTTTATGGGAATATTTCTGGAAATTTGACTAGGAATTAAAAAAATGTAATCATCTGTAAATCGTTCTGAAATACAGCTTTTTGCTGATCAACTAACACCTCGAGATTGGGTTATTAAAATTATAATAACTTCTATATATTCATAGCAACTTCTCTCAGTGCTCGGCATCAAAGTACCACACATAATATACAACTTTAAATATTAGTATGGATTAACGCGTCCTCACGCTATACACACATAATTTAACGATACTATAATAGCTATCTCTTAAGGCAGTCAGAAATTAACTCTTCAGAGTCACGTCCAAAAAGAATTTATAGTCCATAAAGTCACTTAACATCATGCCAGCGGTAGAATGTATACTTGATAATACATTTTATGTGATTTCACCCCAGGATGAATTTGGATCGCGTGTTTTATGAGTGGCCGAAGATATGCATACGGATGTTGGGAATGAAAAGTAGAATTATTCTTAGTGCGAGTGCCAGAAATTTTTAATTTATTTTATTTTTTTTCATTTATTTATGTTTATTTACCACACAAGAAAGAAAGTACAGAAAACTTATAACAAAAGAAAAAATGTGTACAATGGATAACTTATCTCTAATAGAGATCGCTACCAGAAGCCCTTGAATGTAGGAGATGTTAAAAGAAATGATTCGGGATTTTAATATTATGTTAATAATAATAATAATAAACCTACATACAAATATACATAATATTAATCAATATTACTATACCTACATAAATATACTTATAGAAACATACACACATACAAACATATAAATATTTACAATGACATAAAAGCGTTGAAACGGAAAAAGAAAATTAATAAAGAAAAAGACAAAGCGACTACTAAAGATTCTATTTGAGATTAAGAAAATGTTGTTTTAATTTGATTTTAAAAGTATTTAGAGATGGATTGCCCAACAGTATAGAGTTCCATAAGCGCACTGCTTGAACTGTGAAGGATTTTTCATAGAAAAAGGTATTACATGTAGGGTACTCAAGCTTTCTTTGAGTTACACATGAGCGAGTGAGTTACATATCTTTCACTTGGAAGTGTCAATTGAAAACGCTCCCTTAAGTAAGGAGGAGAGGATGACTTTAAAATGTTAAAAAGCATAGTGAGAATGTGCAGGTTACAGCGTAAACGCACTGGAAGCCAATTCAGTTGTCGACGGAAATCAGACACATGGTCAAATTTGTGTAAGCCGAAGATAAAACGAATACACATATTCTGAAGTCGGTCAAGTTTGTCAAGAGCCTCTTCATTAGCATCAGGATAACAAACATCAGCGTTATCTAGCAGTGGCAGAAGAAGAGATTGAGCAAGAATGATTTTAGTGCGAATGGGTAAAAAATATTGAAGGCGTTTAAGAGAGTGCAGAGAATAATGTATGCGTTTACTGATTACATTAATGTTCGCAGACCACGATAACGTTGTAAGTTCGATTTTCACTAAGGGAAATTGATTATTTTAGTTTCCTCTAAACTAAACTAAAACAAAACATTACTTTGGTTGTTGGAGTTTCCTACAAAATATGATAGGTGCCTTCATTATTAATTCTTTGGCATCGTCTTATAAAAGTTACGTTATTGTTAATATTTAATAATCAATTCCTATACAATAGATATCATTTTAAGAAATCAAACAAGAAATATCATATTTTACCCAAAATCATCAATTTTAGGGTATTCATGGTTCCAGAATGTCCTATATCTTTTTTTAAAATATAAATTATTATAGTTTACATGTATAATATTGCTTGAAATGTGATATTTATAATAATGCGTTAAACCTAACGACAATGTGTCGTAAGAGAAGAATTTTGTTTATGTCCATCTTTTATGGCGGTCGTTCTGTAGGAAGGATGCCTTCTTCGAGATGCGCATATCAAATTAGTTTTAAGATTAATTTTCCGTCACTTCTGTTTTATTACTACCGAGTAAAATGGGGAATAGAATAAAGAAACATGGACACAGGCTGTAATATTTCCATGTAATATTCTTTTTTTATGGTCTTTATCAATGATAGATATGAATATTTGTATGAAATATTTGGTACGTTGTAAGAATCTAGGAAAAACGACATTGCGTATTTTTATAGAATATGTCTTTAGCTTTACGCTGTATCACAAACAAGCTAGGATAGGTAGAAACCTAGTGCTAACTTTACACCCAATTTTTGAGAAAATTTGTCTACTAAATGTCTACTAAAAAGTAATGGAAATAATTAAGATATTATTATTTCGGCGATCGGGAATCGAACCCAAAATCATCACATTTAAAGTCAGACGCTGTCCCACGTTTTTTACGACGAATTGTTATAATCGTTATAAATAACTAGTGAACCCGGACGCGGCTACGCCTGCTTGAAATATAAGAATATTTATTAAATATATTTATGAACTTATTTTCAGTTATCAACAGAATTAATAAGAAAATATAAGCTTAAATAATCAAAAATAATAATAAGTAGAGACATATTATTACAAAAAATATCTGAGTTATTGAAATGAACCAACAAAAGAAGTAAATAAAAGTAACTAAAAGAAAATTCTTAATATTAGAAAAAGTACCTAAAGTTTTCCGTGCGTGCGTACATACTCGTAGATATCGACTCTATGAAATAACTAAACATTTTTCTATATTAAATAGGTTAATTTTTGCGAGCAATATCAAATAAAATAAGAAGAGAACCAAAGTGTAGTTTAAATAAATTATAAACAGCAAATAATTACATAAATATTAACAATAGTTCGAAAATGTATGAAAATTTACAAAACCGTCAACATCATCTGCCCGTTCGCGTAGGTCATACTATGTCGCCCGAAGGCTATCAATCATTGTCTAAAAATTGTCGCCCTTAATTATTGATTAGAATGTTATACAGTAAACTATAATTTCAATCTAGATGAAATGCTAAAAGTGACTTTTATATTTATTTTTATAAGGAATTCATCCATCAAATTATAAGTTCATTTTGGGTGACGTTTTCTTAAAACAACAAACAAACTTTGCAAACCGTTGCTTAGCAACGACGGTTGTTATTAACATGGCAGAATAAATTGCATGTCAAATTAGAAAGTATTTTAATTTATTAGTACTTATGTGTAATGTAATATTATATAGCCTATAACACTTCCGAAGAATGCAGCTTTCATACAAAACAAAAACATAGTAAATCGGACAAGTAGATCCAGAGATCTTAGCGTTCAAACAAACAAACAAACTCTTCCGCTTCATTATATTAGTAAAGATAGTAAAGATTAAAGCTGTCTCGTTAAACGCGTTTAATTGTAACACAATTTACCCATTTGCCAACAGAAGTAAGGATGCTATGTGACAGCTAATGGGATAAATAAGCGCTGGTGCTGCACTGGCAACGGCTCTCGACTAGCTGCAGATTTATGAATACAGAGAGATAATCGAAATTCATATGGAACATTGTTTTTTTTTGGAAATAATGTGACATAATATTAGCTTTATTAATAATTCATTAGCATACCACCAGTGTTGCCACAGTTGTGGGTTTAACTCTGTGGCAGGAAATAAAATGTTTAATATTTTCATTACCTCTCTTTGCTCTGCTCTCGAGGCAAAGCGCGGGGTTGAGTACCGCCATTTAACATGCAATACCTCCAGAATTCAGCGAAAAATGGGGAACGGATGTATCTTAATGGGAATGGATAGTCTTAACACTAGGTTCCCAGGTTCCCACTACCTGCATGATATAGCGTGAATCTAAAAAAAACCACTTAATATGCCATCAACTGTCCTCCAATGAGATTGCATTTGCATTTTACACGTGCCTATTAATGCAAAATTTGGTGCCAACCAAAAAACAACGCCTACGTTTCTAACAAAACGGTAGAACTTCATTATTTCTACATTATGCAATTTAGCCTGCATTGTCCACGTTTAATAGGAACTTTGCTACGAACAATAGGTCTGTATAATCCACATAATATACAAAATACGATACAGTTTCATCGGCAATGCGTATATTTCAGCTCATATGTCGTTCGGGAGCTTTAATGTGTTAGTTTAATAATAATATCAAAATTTTAAGTCCAATTTTCATAGGTAATATTTAAAATTAGACCGTAGAAATTATATTGGTACAGCCAGTTAATTTTGTGGAAGCTTATTATAATTAAAATGACATAAAATATTATTAATTAAAAATCTGTAAGTCTCCAAAATTCGTCGAAAAGTGGGCTACCCTGCTATGTAACAGGTTAGGCAGAATGATACAGCGGGATACACCGTGAAGCAAAAAGACCGTGCAAAGTGGAGTAGGTTGAGTAGGAAGGCAGACTCTGGTAATAGCCGGGATTAATGCCAGGCAGAAGAAGACACTGTGAAGCAGAAAAACACATAATAATATATTTCTCTCTTAGCCTTCGGTATCGAATTAAATATAATACAATTACAAAACAAAACATTTAATTCTGACAGATCCAAAACGCCCGTCCGAATGGCATCCACGTTTGAAATACAAAGTGAAAATGGAAACAGTAATAACAATAACGGTGTCTATTCATTTAACTCGGCTTTCAATTTAATTTAAGTCTGAAAATGTACTGACAGGTGTAGTTAAGGCAAACAGAATAAAACCCAGCAATTTCCTGAGCACCGCAGCAGTGGAAACGGAGGTGATCATTTTCGATCTGTAAACGCTTGTTTTACGATGGGTTGCTATCATTTTGAAATAATGTTTTTTATGTTATTCAATTTATTAGGAATGTAGGTTCAAATCTAGTAGACGATGAAAATATAATTGTGTTATTTCCTTGGATAGACAGACTGCGGTGTTAGGTTACGCTGTCGCATATGAAATAACTGTAAATTACAATTTATCTAAAAAAGGTTCTATTTTACTCTTATCTTATTACAATATAATAATATTGTAAGTCTTTGTGTCATATTGTGTAATATTGTAAGTCTCATAGTTAATTTTAATATAATAGTTGAATTTAACTAAAAATTGACAATACAAGAAATATTTAAGATTTAAACATGAAAGCAATCGTCGTATATTTTCAGTTCAGTGCTTTCTTCCTATTTCCTACTAACTCGTATTAAGCGACTTCTATCGCCCAACAGCAAAATTGCTACCTATTTACAACCTGACCACATTTCACAGAAGTGTATAAATCAAGAAATAAATTGTTTCTTTTATAAATTCAATATTATTTACTATAGTTAATAGAGTTAGATAGCTCTAGGTTTTTGTATGTATAGATAGATACTGTATAATAATAATACCCAAAAAATAATATATATTTTATCTGGTGCCATATTTTATAAATGCTCTAAATAAACTATGATATTTCAAATATATAGCCATACATAGCCATAAACTTAAATATCTTGATTGAAAATGGTACGGAACCTTTAGGTAATTCAAATTCACATTTTACCAGTTTTTTCTCATACTCGTCATTAGTATTCAAGTAACCTTCGGCCACAGTAATACCTAGGACCTGGATGTACTAAACTGGGTACATGTCTCAATGGAGAACTGTCCTCACCTAAATCAGCTTGATAAATGTACTCCTATGCGTGAGAAATTGCGATTTCAGGGAAATGGTTCCCTTATGTCTTGTGTAAGTCTTGAACAGGGATTTACATATTTATTGACTTGCAAGAATGAAGTTATATTAATAATTGTATATAGAAGTTATAATAGTCAATATTAGCGTTACAAAAGTCTCCGTTTCAACAGTTTTAGTTTTAGAATTAAATCTGTAGCTCAGGAAAATATCTTATATATTTTATATTCTGAAATACGAGTATATAGGGAATAGAGAAGGGTGTTATTTATCAAATGGTCCTTAGTAACTCTTATTGACCGACACGTGACTTCACCCACTTAAACGCGACTGGTTCTGGATTCGATCCCCACTTGAGGAAATTAAATATTTCTTTAATTGTATATTTCCAAGTCTTCACCCTCCGCTTCCGCCATTCAATATGCAATGCTTCCAGAATTTGCCGAAAAATAGGGAACAGAGTGTCTTAACACTAGATTCCTTCTGCCTACCCCGCTGTGTGCGGGATACAGCGTGAAGCTGATTCGATTTGATTTAATGCTGGCATAAACCGATCTCACTAAATATAAATACGTAAAAAATCCATCTCGAACTAATTAAAATCAAGTAAGTTGGTTAGCGACGCGTGAAGCACTAAGTAATCCGATGCATTAATCCGTCAAAAAATGCTTGGGCGGAATCGAACCTAGCTCCTTGCAGTGGTGTCATTGTGGTGGTATCAGGGTTGACAAATATTTTTTATATTTAAAATTTTTAATATATTAAGAAGAGAGAGAATTTTTTGAGAATATATTTTCTATATTTTGAAATAAAATGTATGATTAAAAATAATTAATATTTTTATCAACAGTTATGAAAAATATATTTTTTCCTTATAAATATAAAACAATGAAATCATCATACTGTGCGCCAATTTAGGAACATTGTATGGCGAATAGCACATTGATTAATATATAACTTGCGAATAGTTATAGAATAGTATAATACAATACGAATAAAGCAAAAGCAAGAATGTAAACAAAAAATTTACGCTTAAAAAAACCTAATCTTCAGATTCTCCGTTCCCTACTTATCGCCAAATTTTCCAGACATCGTGTGTTGAGTGGCGGCCAGAACGAAGAAATAAAATTAATTGAAATACTTATTCTTCCAACGAGATCGAACCCTTCGCGCCTATGGTCACGAAGTGTTCTAGCTCGCCTCGCTAACTTCAAAAAAGTTAGGTACTTGTGAAAATAAACCATTTTCCTTACTGATATTTCAAAATATTTTGCGGCCTCGTGTGGTCGAATTGCTCGACGGACACTCCAAGCCGAGGGTTGTTGTCGTCGACTAATTTGATTTTTGAAGATAGTCTTTTAATCTGAAATTCAACATCATAAATTCAACGTTGAAAAATATTTTGTATATATATCGTTCATGAAGTGTGTAACACGGGATTAGAATTGTAAAATTATTATAACTTAAGTCGTGGTTCAAGACCATAAGCGTGTGACTGTAATTTCTCCAGAATTGGCGGAAAATGGGGGTAAGAGTGCCTTAACTCTAGGCTCCCACTACCCTGCTACATATGGTATACAGCGTACAGCTAAAAAAATATAACTTAAGAAAAACTTCACTTTCAAATGATTATAGTGCTCACCCTAACAAAAAAAATATGACGCAAAAAAATTAAAATACACACAGGTATTTTAATTTTTTTGCAAATACTTGAATGTCACTGAATTCTTGGAAAAAATAAAAAATATACAAAAATAATGATTAAAAAAACCCCTAAATGAAAAATAAGTAGAGTAAAACAAACGTTCTCTCCCTATCCTGCTAAACACGGAATACAGCGTGAAAAAGAAAAAAATATAAAAAAAATCATTCATATCGGAATACACATTATTATTTCAGCACATAAAAATAATAATTTAATCTAGAAAAATCTATATATAAAAATATAATAAACCAAGTTTTTCATATCAATAATCAATTTGATCCGCAACCCTTCAAGCCACTCGTGCATATTGCTGATCGCTGCTGCACTCGACGATTAACTGAGAGTTATAGCCGAACCGACGTCGAATTCTTTAAGCAACGCTCTTTGCTGGAATATGTTTGGTAAATATCATATGTGGAATTAGGACAAGTGCTTTTAGTTTATAGTGATCGTGGCTCTGTGGTCGTAGTCTGAGAGTAAGCGCGGGGATTGTAGGTTCAATATAGTTTGGGAAAATTAATGAATGTATTTTCTTCGCTCTGGGAACAAATCAAAGCGTAGCGTTGAGTCGGCACTCAATAAGAAATGTATTGAAAATTGGGCGGAAAGCGAGGAATACAGTTCCTTAACATCAAAGTTCCCTCTGTTGTTCATGCTTTTCCTAAAAAAGTATGAAGTAGTTTTAAAGCATGAAATTACTTTTTGGTCAACTACGGTATATTTTATAACTATGCCGTCGTATGCCGTAATTTTAGTGTTTTCTTTTATATATGTGTTTGTGGTTGACTTTTGTATAAACTGTGTCGTGATTTACTATTTGTTTTCAAGCTGTGTGTACTTCAAAGTGGTGTGGAATATACTCAGCGCAAACCGTCAGTACTCTTTTTATTTCATTCATCGACACTAAATATCGAAAACCGTATGTAAATAATATGAATAGAGCGATTTTGTAGTTATTTTGAAAGATTAATTTTTAATATAATATTATTAATAATAAGGATTAAAACGAGTCAGTTTTAAGATTAAAACAAGTTTTCGATTAATTCCAATCAATTATTTGAGTTGAAATATTTTATATTTTTTATTAATGTTATACCTACATATTATATTTGTGCGTGAAAGAAACTTTTAATTTTAAACAAATATTGAATTATACAAAACTTTCTTATTTAATCAAAGTAACAGAAAACTGTACAAATAAATTGAATTTATTTTATATTATAAAGCACACAGTTGGACCAAAATATAAATCTTAGTATTTTATTTTGCTACCTATAACAAAGTCTGAGTGTCACAAACCTAAAATACTTATGCAGATAAGAAAATCGTCAGAATTTTCTTGGCCAAAAATTCAAATACAAATAAATGTTGTATTTCTTTAAAGTATTAACATGTTGGTTGGTTGCCAAGCTATCTGTGAATTCCGTTTTATCTAAAACCCCCCTATAATTTATCTATGGTGTTTCCATTTACCATGCTATAGCTTGGAATAGATATTTGTGCAATCTATTTAAAGTTTTATTTAAGTGTAGTTTTCATATTTGCTTTTTCTTTTTTATGATGCAATCTTTTATTTACTGATTGAATGCAACGATAAATCATTCCTTTTGTTCATTTGTTCATCTTAAGTTATTGGTTCATTTGAAAATAAACTATAGCTTCATGCTGTATCCCTATTATCAAGCGAAGCTCGACGCCACTCTGAGTGGGAAACTAAACAATTCCAGAGTAGGGAAATAAAAATGATAGATTAAGAAAACTTTGAAATCTATCCAAAAAATGTTTAATATATAATAGTATAAACATATACATTTCCAAAGTAAAGTATATGATCAAAATAAGCAACGGGCGTTGTACTCAGCCATATATCTCTAATGCTCCGGCATTCAAGCATCGCTCAGTTATAATTCACGCACACATCCCACGGAAATAGAATATTTAAGCGAGATCCTCATATATTTTGAATTAGACCCAACATCTTCTGATGTCTTCATTGCTGTATAGAAATGGCTAGTTATGTAGTTGTATATGCATGTATTAAATTTGAATATTAGTTTCTATCTGCAAAGTAAATGATTATTATTTCTAACCGACTTCTGTTATAATCGGAGGTTAACAATTCAACTGTATTTTTTTTTTATGTTTGTTACCTCATAACTTTTGACTGGGTGAACCGATTTTGAAATTTTTTTTTATTTGAAAGGTAAAGCTTCCTGAATGGTCCCATTTTTTTTTTGGTCTATGTCTGACAATGGTATCTATGAGAAAATCACATAAGTCTTAAATTTGCATTAGGTATGTGCGCGACAAATAGAAGAATAACTCAATGTTGCGCCAACCGATTTCGATGATTCTTGTTTTATTTGAAAGGATACACTTCAATGATAATATGGTTAAAGTTTGGTTACGTCCCGATTATGGAATCCGGTGAAAATTGAGAAAGGTTGTTTTTTTTCTTGGTAAAAGATTAATTATACTGTAATAGTTACAAACAAAAACTTTTTAAATTGATGTCAGAAGTGAGATTCCTGATCGTTGCATTTACTTTCAATCAACCTCAAAAAGAGAATTTTCTCATTTTCAACCAACTTCAAATAGGGAGATTCCCAATTCTCCCGATACCAAACCGATATTTATGTATGTTCTTGTCAATATACCAAAATATTAGTTTGCACAAAAATAATACGTAATTAAATGAAATTTTACATAGCACAACCACAGCCACTCGTTGACAACCACTACCACCACCATCACCACTCGTTTAAGAAGCATCATTTTAAGATCTACCCATCACTAAAAATCGTAAAATAAATTATTTTTTAACAAAAACATAAACCGACTTCTAACAACGAACTAAAAAGTGAAAAATAATTTTACAAAGATTTTATAATTTTGAAGTCGGTGCCAAGTAAAACAAACAGGCTTAGTAATTAGATATTGTAGTAAAGGTGTTGTAGCATTAGCTTGACACCGACTTCAAAATTATAAAATCTTTGTATAATTATTTTTTACTTTTTAGTTCGTTGTTAGAAGTCGGTTTTTCTTTTTGTTAAAAAATAATTTATTATAGGTTCACGCTGTATTTCGGATATAGCATGGTATTCAGAAAGAACCTAGGTATTGCTTGGTTCCCGATTGTAGGTTCGATTCCCGCTCGGGGGAACCAATTAATATCTATTAATGCATGCATTAAAGATAAAACGTGGAGTTGAGTTCCACCATTCAACACGCAATATGGAACGGAAGAGTTTAGAACGGAGTATCTTAACACTTGGTTTACTCTGGCGAAAGGCAGGAAAAAAAATTACATAATATAATAGTAGGTATATCAAATAAATGCAACAATCGAAAATGATAACAAAGTTGCAATCTATGTAGGGCATTATATTCAAAGAACGTTCCTAACAATGTAGCGGCGGTGGTCGCCAGATCACGTTTGTAAATCAAATATATTGTATATTTCCATTTTGGTAAAATAATTTGGGTTGAATTTGATTTCTAAGAGTTTTTTTTATAATATTTATTATTCACACTTACAATGTACTACTTACAACTTAGAAGACGTACACTCTAAGGTATACTGTAGAAACAAGTAGATCTGCTAAGGCGTTTTTAATACTTCTTTCAATATAAGTAAAAAAATATATTTCCTCGCTCTGGTAGCAAGGCAAAGCGAGGAGTCGAGTCCCGCCACTCAACATGCAGTGTGCCCAGAATTCGGTGGAAAGTTTGGAACGGAAGTGTTTTAATGTGAACAGAGTGCTCCAACAATATCTTCCTAGGTTCTTTCGTTCTCCCTTGTTATGTGCCCCACACAGCGTAAAGCAAAAACAAATAAATATATTAATAAAAAACATTGAGGTATCTTGTATTTTTTTTGCATCTAGGCCTTATTATAGCCTCATCAAAAACTTAAGATTTACAATAATTGCTTATTATAATCTAATCTCATTATAACTGCACTAAACAAACATCTCCATGAATTCCTTACATACAGACACAAGGAATTCCATTTCCACTATGAAACGATAATGTTGTTTGAGATAGCTATGTAATTAAAAGGTAATTAATTAATAATAACAAAGAGCTTAACGATTATCTATCACGGCGTCGCGCGTACGTGAATACTATGTGGGATATACAGAATTATATATTCATTTACGGTAATAACATTGGGAAGAGGTTGAAACGTGAGCTTAGAGCGAAATTTTGTTAATTTTACAAGTATTTTTAGTTTAGTCTTAGGTGAGGCCAGGAGTGTTTGGGGCACAGGCGTGTGACTGTACGCGATAGGTTGTGGGTTCAATTTCTATTCAAGGAAATGAAAAAGTTCATATTTTTATTTCCTAGGTACGGTTACGAGGCAAAGAGCAGCTTTGAGTTGAGTAGAGTGAGTTATTTAACATGCAAAGTTTCTAGATCGGCGGAAAGTGGCAACGGAAATGTTAATGAGAACGGAGTGTTGTAACACTAGGTTCCCATATTTCCTTTCCCTACCCTGCTATGAGTGGATAACAGCGTGAACCTAAAAAAAATAGTCGTCATCCACAATTATGATTACGTGGACGTCTAAAAAGACGTAAATAATAAGAAATCTCGTTATTTTCTCGTTCTCGTAGGAATTTCGAAAAAAAATTTTCCAGATCATATAGGTCATTAATCCTATACGATCTAAACGTCTTTGCATTTTGAGAAACCATATTTTCTTCTATTTTCCATAAAAATAAATCCTTTAAAACGCTACCTCCTACAACTTGTACTGAAACCCCAGAACAAGTGTAATTGAGTTGTTCCAACGTTCCGATAGACTCCTTTAATGCGTACAGTGATACATATTAATTTGCTTTGTTAGTAATTAAGTTTTGAAATGGTTTCTCCATAATTGACGTTTCACGATGTTTGTATTTATAATTATTATTCAATTTTACAAGCGCTCGCGTTTACTGTAGACTTGCGGAGTGAATGTTTAGCAGTTGGCGTGGATAAACATACGGAGTAAGCTTTGCATAAGATAGGTAGTTTTAATTGAACATCTAGTTGAATATTCAATTTTAAAGTAAATAGTATTTTGATTGCAAATGCTTGTGTAATAGAAATTAGTATTACATTAAAACATATTTATTAATTAATTTTTATTATTTTGCTCTGGAGTCGAGACAAAGCGCGGCGTTGAATTCCGACAGTCAACACGCTCGAATTCCTCGAAACCTTAAAAATTGATTCGATAAAATTTTATTGCGAGTGAACACAGAACTAGGTTTCCCCATTGTTTTAACGGTGAAGTGGAGAATGACGCATTACTTAACATTTAACTTGGCTCTTATTTCACATTTGTGTTTATGATGGAATTATATAAGAAATAAAATTCAAAGAAAAGGAAGAAAGAGATTAGCAACTCTACCTATTTATGTTGATAGGTAATGTGAGAAAATAGGAAGAGTTTTCGTATCAAAATTTCTATTCGAACTACGTTATGGTGAATTACCAATTAAACATAGCTGTATTTCAACATAGTTAAAAAGGTAAATTTGTTGTTCTCAGAAACACTCGCAGTGTACTGTGTGAGAGTCGCAATCAGCCTGTCTCTACAGAGTGCAGGCACAAAGGCATTACTACGACGAGCTGTGATGTTACTTACAGTATATACTAATTTGTAAAACTAGAGCTTTTGCTGGAGTGGATGTTTATATTGATAACATACGAGTAAATAAATGTATGTATGTCATTTTATATTTTAATAATTTTTAGTTATATTAATATAAATCCAAAATAGCCGCCCTAACAAAATGGTGGATGAAAAAAAATTTGCACTAACTCTCTGTATAAGCCTTCTAATATGAGTATAAATCAAAGTGCTCAATTGAAAAATACAATACACAATGAGAATCCAGAAAGCTTGTTTATATAAAGTTTTTCAAATTAATATTATTAGGTAAAAGGTAATATATTTATTTATGTTTAAACATTTTTACATTTCACTGTAAATATGATATAATAGGATAGTAATTACCCGAATGGACAATGGCAACACAAAAGAACTTAATCAATCTGTGAACGTACACAATTATAATTAATTTATTGGCATTCCTTTACTCATGTGCGAGTGTTATTATTATAAAATTAAACAATATTTGGAATATATTTTCAGCTTCATTCTTTTCTTAATATAATAAATAATATATTTTAAAATGCCTTTAAAATAAGTTATTTATTATAGAAATAGAATAAATAGAACTTATAGAAATCATAAATAATAGCTTAAAAACACATAGTAAAAATTAAACTATAATTGATAAAAACAACATTAAAGAATAAAATGTCGTCTTAGCACTGTAGCATCTGACTGTAAACACCATTAGTAGTAGATTTGTTCCCGACTCGAGGAAATTAATATTTTCTTATTTCCCTGCTCTGGACTTGAGTCTTATGCAAACCTTCATAAAGAACCTTTTGAACCTGAAAATTCTTAAAGAGAAACATAATAATAATATAAATAAATATATACATTATCATTATTTCTTAACGCAAAACTACATATAAATATAAAAACTAATATCAAAACAAAGATAGAGCAGAAAGTTCCGTCCGACCGGCCACCCTTCGGGTAAGTCATCCGGTAAATAACAATGCAAATTGAAGGTTTCTAAATATACGATGGAGAAACAGACACGTAAATAATATTTTATAGATACTAGTCGTTGCTCGCAATTTTGTTTTCGTGGACTTTAAGACTTAAAATGGAAAATCTTGTTTTCTCTTCCTGTAGGAATATAGAGAAATTCATTCTCTTGTTTCTCTGTCACACAGTACACAGTACAGTAACCCGTAGTTGTAAAGTGAGTGTATTTAAATAGATATTGGATCTAAATAAGTGGTTTTACTAGAAATAGTATGAAAAGTGAGTTTCGTGACAGCGGAAAGTGAAGTGTCTTGACAAAAGTCATTCTATGCCTACAGGCTGTTTCAATAACTGGAACTCGATCGATTCGACGCAAGATGTAGAAGTTAGGACAAATATTTGATTATATATAGACTAAGATGCATTTACATTAGAAACAGAGTTCACGTACTTACTACGTATTACCGTACGTATAACCTCCTAATGGATTAAAATATCCTATAAATTTTTTTACCAAGAGTAAAATATGTCATTCAGATTTTTTTCATAGTCCCTTATAGTATTTAAAAGAAAACATTTAAAACATAAAGTAGTAAGATTTATTACAAGCCTCTGGCGAGGGAACTTTTCGTTTATCTTTATGCAAAGTGGAATAGTGGAACGAGGGCTGTTCAAATTCTATTGAAACAATCATGGAATTGAATTCAATAGAATATTTGAAAAGTAATCTTAATTAAATTTTAAATGAAACCCCGCGATTTCTGTCACTGTACTGGAGAGATATTGTGCTCTGTGGTATTGTGGTATGTCGGTAGTTATGAATTCGATATATTTTTTGTTGAGAACTCAATTCTCCGCTTTGCTTTGTTACCTGAGCGAGGAAAATGGAGATGTATCAGGATTTACTACTGTGTGGACGGAGAACGAGATGAGAGGAGTGTTGAGGTGGGCGCTCAGGGCTCAGGGTTAGTGAGTTCTACCCCCACCTCTTTTGTTTCCGATGTGCTTAAAAATAAATCATTAATATGTTGAATGAGATGTGAGAAATGAACTAAAAAAACACATTTTTCATTAAACATTAAATTTATTATAATACTCGATTTTAAGTTTAAAAATTACAGCTTAAATTATTTACAATTAATCATTTAGAAATGTAACGCAAGCATAACAGCAAACACTATAGAGTAGACAACGAACATAAGTTTATCTATCGCTTCAGCTAACTCCATGGTTTCGTTGTGTTCAGTGTTGTCACATTGCAATTCTTCGACGTCACCGCTCCGTGGTGGCACCACTGTGTCGTCCTCGCGACATTCGTCTATGGTTTCGTAGATCTGACATATCTGAGAAATAATTGAAACTTAGTATCAAATAAGTTTATTTAAATTTTATTATTTATTTCTTTTTTGTACAAGGCTCACTATAATTGTCTTGAAATATATTTTGTCGTTGTTAAGGGAAGTTTTTCCATAAACAATAGTGGAAACTGCAATTAAATCGATTAGGCCGATTCTGAAATTAGTATGCACAGACACATAGATATTTTCCTTGTATATCTTTTACAGACAACCGTCAAAAAAAATAGATTAATGATAAAAAGCAGTACCTTCAAAGGTGGTAAGCAAAACAAAGCACGAAACCACTGTGCAGTTAATATGTTCTGAATAGCGATTGTTTTGCACAGACCCTTGGCTAATGACGTCATTAGCACCACGTGGACAATGAGGGCTAGAAGCACTCCTCCCAACACCACCACGTACAGAACCACTGAAAAGAAAATTTTTATTGATTACTCCAATTATCTTTTCCCCCCCCTTTCTGTCGTTTCTGGAGGTTTCGCCTGTTAAGTGGCATAATTTAACGCCGCGCTTTCCAGGGAAAATATTAAATATTTCATTTCGTATTAGAAGTAAAAAATCTACCATTCCATGAAAATTCAAATGAATGCTATATTATAGTCTGTCTGGTATGGTTATATAAATGTATTGTATAATTGATTTAATTGCAGTGAATTATTTTTGACATTTAATTAATGTGATCACAAATAATACTTACATATGGTAGGCACGGTGTGACAAGGTATCAAATAGTCAATGAAACACATTCCCATACAAATAACGACGGTACAATACGAGTAAAACCAAACTCTCTTCATATTAAGTGGTTCACTCCAAAAGGAGAGTAAAACAAATGTCACAAGAGCTAAAAGAGAAATATTTGCAATGCTTAGACTAAAATTACGAAATATTTGAATTTATATCCATATGTCCATTATGAATTTAACGATTTTTTTTTATAGCGAAGAATAGTCCAAATAATAGTTTCTTGTTGCTTACCTCGTCAAAACAGGCTGAAATTGTGCAAAAAATTTAAAAAAAAAGCACATTTTACCTAATAGCGGAGTATAAAAAACAATATTATAAGCGGTGGCACGACGTTTCAATGTTATATCAATGACAAATCTGTCACTTTGCCTGCTGCTGTTGTCGACAGCGCTGTAGACGCTATTCCAAGTTGAGGCGTTCAACACATACTGCTCTGATACAAGTTCCCATTCGTTTTGTACCACCTCATCTATATCTGCAAACTGACATATTTCAAATATTATATCTATGATAATGTCTAAGATATTAAATGGTATAATAATTAGAGGTAAAGTTTGACGATTACGGGTTCAATTCTCACTCGGGGGAATTAAATATTTAATATGTCCATTTCGTTCGCTCTGGCATCATGGCAAAGCGCGGCGTTGAGTTTCTACTAGGTTCCCATATTCCCTCTACCTATATCTGCGGGATGGGAAGCGTAAAGCTAAAAAGTAATAATAGTTTCTTCTAACGAGCGGAGGTTCAAATTTCCAACAATGTTTTATGCTCAAATAAATCAAAATAAGTTGCTATTTTAGAATCAAATTACATACAATTGAATTTTATAGAAGTAAATAATAAAAATCGTAAGCTTACTATTTTCATTATATTACTTTTAGGATCGATCTTTTTCAACAGTATATGTTCGTGGACCTGCCAGGGCTCTATGATTATTGCACACTCGTATTCGTCGCGAGGCCACCTGTTTAAATAAAGCAGAATATATAATTTTTATAGCAAATATTACGTTTTTTTTGTAAATCCATTTTTTTTTAATCTTAATACTGCTGAAATTAGCTTTATGATCTCCCACATATAGCAGTGTGGTTAGAGAGAAACTACTGTTTCACTCAAGTTCTCTTTGTTAAATAACGTGTAGAATGGTCAAATTCACATTTTAAATATTATAATTTTTTTCAACACACTCCACGACGCAAAGGAAGGTAATGTGTTTTCCAAAACATCGACAAATTATATTAAGTGGGTTTTTTTATTTTTTTTCATTTCTAATTATACTACTATTTAAATTATGTTTTGTGTATAGTTGTTTTAGTTAAATAAAAATAACAAACTTACTTCGTCATAGTATCGACAACGTCGTAGCACCATGTGTTGACTGTAGTCTGCATGTGCAGGGTGGCTTCCCCACTATTCACCATTGTGATAAGCTCCGGGTTCTTAGAATTTAATAGAGATATGCTATCTGAGCTGCAATATAAAGTTAAATTTTAAGTAGTGCCAAACCAAACAAATCTCCAATAATTAAAAAATCCAAATTATATTCCTCTGCGAGTTGGAAGTAGATACAGAAGAATGAGCAGAAGGAACCTAGTGACAAGAAACTCCGTTCTCCATGCACCACCCAAATGTCTTAATATCTTATTGTTTTGAGAACACAACCAGTCTACAACCGGCACCATCAAAGCCACCACGGGACTGTGGTAAAAAAATAACGTAAATATTTCTATTGAGGGTAAATACATAGTTTAAATTGGACTTCTGAAGTCACAGTTAAAATTTAACAATACAAATCTATATGTAGATTACTATCGTTATACAATTCCTTTGTGACAAAAGTAGCGTTGTGCCGAAATAGCACTTACTTGAAAACAGATAATGCTGGACTCCATATTTGGCCTTGTCGAAATGTGAGATAGGTGGTGCCGTTGAATTTACTAGGATTCCACGCCATACTGTCGTCAGTCCATTTCTAATAATAACATTTCAAATAAGTACTATGGTGAATAAATGGCTAGAAACTAAAAGTAGATTTCAAGATAGAAATATAATAAGTAGCCTTTATTTCTACGTTTAAATTAAAAGTGCTTTTTATGTGATATATACCGCATGCAATAGGGTTTCCTAAGAAAAAAGAAATGAAGAAATGAAAACATTAAACATTTAATTTCTAATGTGGGAATCGACTCCATTAGCTGTCATGTTTACAGTCACAGGCTAGCGCTACTGCCTTACGACTGCCCTCAGAATCTCGATTCGAGTGGGGGGTTCCAACCCAACACAATCTTAACAGTCAGTCGTCCCCAGACTGCGATAAGATAGCTTCTTACTAAGTACTTACTCTGACTAATGATATTCCCGTAGTAAGCTTGGCACTAAACGCATTGTAAGAAACGCTTGTAATTTTAATTCCTATATCAACAGGTAACTTTGGTCTGGGCGGAACGTAAGGATTTTTGTTGTATAGCAAAGTTCTTCTTAATTTGTCCGAGTTGGACATCTGTGGTTCAATTGCCTTGGAACTTGGAGTTACTGGAATTTTGATAAAGAGAAGTCAAAGTAAAAAATAAGGACAGACATATATCTTTTAATAAGTATACAGCTAATAAATATATATTTTAAGAAACCATTACAAATATTTTTTATATTATCATTATAACGTTAATTAAAGTTTTTCTCACCATAGGAACCATTGCTCGACGGTATCGGACAATCGTATAGGAACTTAGCCTCTACACCGTTCCATGCGGCAAAACTGAAATAATTTACCTCGATCGGGAACATATCCTGATACGTCAATATTGGCATGACTTCACCTTCACGTCCAAATTCAATAAGTCCATCTAAATGCAAAATATGTGTATAACATTAGATCTTATTTAAATGTATGAACTAGAGATCTAGTGTGACTGTAAGCACGACACGTTATGGGTTCGATTCCCATTCGAAGAAATATAACATTTTCATTTCTTCGCTTAAATACAGTGTTTTATTTTTACTCTTGTATAGATAGGGAATGGTCCCTATGTAGATAGGGACTTAAAAAATCTCAAATAACAAAATATATATAATTACACAATTGTATGCATTACCTTCAGTAATTTTGATATAAAATGCTCTAAACTCGATAGGAGATAGTATGCCAACAGTTTTTGCAGAAGCTCTTGCGTTTCTCTTTAAATTACCTCTTAGTTCTGTAAACTTGTTGCCTCCTCCACCTACAACTAAAAGTGTACAAAAATTACATCAACTTCTTTTTTATCATATCCATACTAAGAAATTTGAAAGACTAATTTCGTTTAATTTTTATGAACTGTATATTTTCTTTGGGAACACTATTTCTTTGTACGTGATTTTGAAAAACAAATACCGATGTATCATTAAATTGTTTAAATTTTTATTTAATACAAGTAAAATAAAATATCAGTGAGTGCTACCAATTAATACCATGAAATACCATGAATACCATCAATCCACAGCGTATGCACAAGCGTGCGATTATAAGCGCGACAGCTGTAGGTTTAAATACCACTTGAACGAATTAAATATTTAATATTTTCATTTCAACGCTCTGGTAACAAGGTTACATTAGGTTCCCAGCTTTCTTATGTTTCCCTGCTATGTATGGGTTACAGCGTTAAGCTGCAAAAAGTACTACTAAAATGGTTTCTAAAGTATAATTCAATGTCTCTAAGTAGGTGTTAACTAATACTAAGTTATCTATTATATTTCCTTCCACAGCGGTTATTGTCAATTATACTCGACTCCTCAATATTGTATATTCACGTTTAAATAAATTTTCTTTATTTAAGTTATATATTTTCAAAGCTTACCAAATTCGTAAACAGAGACTGTAGAATCCGGCTTGGCGACAGGAGATAGTAAAATGTGTCCATTACTAGCTGCTAATGTCGCAATGTGCATTTCGAATACGATACTGGGATCAGATTTCATCATTTTTCTCTCTTCACTATTCACCGTGTAAAAGGTTTCGTAGAAATACCCGTGCTGACAGAGATGCTCCTTACACTGCATTGCCACTGGTAATATATTAATATGGATATGTTATAAATACTGATAATATTTATTTTTATGGCTACGTCTTGGTAATTAGTAAAAATTTGTGATCACTTAAATCAGCTTCACGCTGTATTACTTTTTACTGCCCGCACACAGCAGGGTAGGCAGAGGGAACCTAGTGTCAAGACACTCCGTTCCCCACTTTCTGCCGAAATCTGGAGGCATTCCGTTTTGAGTGGCAGAACTCAACGCCGCGCTTTGTCTCGACACCAGAGCGTAGAAGTGGAAATATAAATGTAAATAAATATTTCACTTCCTCGAGTGGGGATCGACCCCACAACGGTCGCGGTGCAGTAACACCTTGTGCCGCTGCGCCAAGATGGCCTCGACCTTGTGATCACTTAAAGATACATAATTAGATTTTCTTAACTAGTCGTACAAAATGCTAGTAATGTAATTATTAATACAATTAAAGAATACCTTTTTAGTAGAAAAAGAATGAGTTATATAAATCCTTGCCAATTTTTGAACTAAATTAAATAAATTGAAACTTTGAAAAATCGTGTCGTCTAACCCACTGAAACTGATCAAGACGTTTTGAATAATTAAAACGAAACGAACGCTCAAGAAAATTTAAGTGGTAGGTACCTCCACGAGCCAAGATTTGGAAATTATATATAATATAAAACTTCTAGTTGAAAAGTTCAGCTTGAAATAGTTAATCAATTTCAAGTTTCTTTGTTAAATTAGGTAATCAAATTAATTATACAATTTCATGTAAAAAAAAAATGTTAATTCAAAATATGTTAGTATTTATTTGATACTTGTTATCGTAGCAATTTTGCTTGCGTGCAATTTATGAAGAGAATAAAAAAACTGTCTTTTCCCGTTTTCGTAAGAATTTTGGGAAGTCCTCTTAGTACTTTTCTTCACTCTTTAATCTACCTGCATCTAAAATTTCAACTTTCTAAGCCAAGTAGTTTCGTATGTATGTTGTCTATGAGTCCACAAACATATATATGTATATAATAATTAGAGAAAAATACATACTATCATAAGTAAAAGTAAAGTTGCCACACACTAACGTCAGTATCCATATATTTATGCACAATAAAGACACCCACATCATTTTGAATAATTAACAGAGAGACACTAGTCACTAGGCGCACTAGGCACTTTTTAATTGAAAATATTTCTCTTTTTAAACGCTACAGCTGTAATTAAAGCCACTAGCCAGTAGAATTATTAGTTCAGAAATATACGACACACATGAATGCAGTGTGTGCGTTTCGTCGGGCGGGCGACCACTGTTTTTATTTTTATTAATATTACTTGTTGATTTAAATATTAATAACAATATTATATATCATATTTAGCGTCACAGATATCTCACATATGACTAAACGTAACGTAAACGCGACAGCTGTGGATTTGATTCCCACTAAAGGGAATCCTGGGTCCGCCACTGTTAAGTTAAGTTAGGGACGGAAATTATTTAATAAGAACGAAGTGCTTTAACACTAGATTCCTAGGTTCCCTCTGCGTAACCTGCAATTTGCAGACCAAAACAAAAAAAAAACCAATATAGTGGTGATAGTGCCGTTGAAAAGGAAATCCCAGAGGAAGTGTAGCCGCGGTTATCGGGGCGGACGTGTGATAAATAATAGCGATGTCATATTGTAGCAAAAATATTTAATTTATTGTACGTATCTTATCCTCGGATAGCGATTTATTTAAAAATTGTGTATTCATTGTTTCGTCTACAATTTATGTAATACAATATATTTGTTTGGAGTTAAACGAAAATTTGAATGTATAGGAAGTTTTTGTATTGAATTTGAATATATTATGTAATGTTTGTGTTATTGTTTTAAATAAAATAAATAAAATAATTCAGATTCACCCTGTATCGTGCACACAGCAAGGTAGGAAGTGTTAAGACACTTAATTTTCTATTTTATTAGAAAATATATTAAGGCATTCTTCATTTGGTACTTATTTAAAAGGCACAGTTTATTGTGTTAAACTTAAACTATAATAAGCTACACCTATATTTATATTGTAAAGTTAAAGTTTGTTTGTATGAACGCGCTTATCTCAGAAACAACTGTATCAAAAATAATTTTATTTCGTTTTAAAAATATATTTATCGAGAAATTCTATATAGTATACTTGTTTATATAATATATTTATTAGAATAAGGAATTATTAACTGCCACAATGACGTTTATTGGCGTAGCGGTACAGTGTTTTACTAACAGTAAACGGGACGCGACGGTTAACGGTGGGCACTTATTATTATAATTTCCTCGCTCTGCTTCTTACTTCTTCTTCGTCTTCGTCTTCTGCATAAGACTAAGCCGTAGGTTCTTTCTGCCTACTGTACTCATTGTGAGATAAAACTAGAAGCCAAAATACAAACTTAATAAACGAATAATAGAAAACTAGCACAAAAGAGTTTAAGTATTCTTATAGTGAGTAGATATAGTTAGTTTGTAGTGTAGTTGGCACTCGATAATGAAAGTTAGAATCCTAAGTATTTCGAATGCAAACGGTAGAATTAAGCTGATAGGCGTTCGGTGAAGCGTTACAGTCGAACGGTTGATGCTCTTGACTGAACGCTTAAAATTTCATCGTCTCTTTGAACAGCTTTGAGCTCTACACATCGGCTGGTGTCAAAGCTTGTGTTTATTAGTATTGGGTACGTCGTAAGGGGACCAAACGATTAGGATCCATCGGCTTGGGGGAGGGCAGGGGTACTATATCCAGCAGTGCGCAGCATAGTGCTGGAAATTAACGTTGTATGAACAAAAGAAATCGTTTAAGATTTATTCATGTTTAACTTATAAGTCAAATTCTTTCAGTTTTGAATTTGATGCATGAATATATTAATTTTGTTTACAAATTCTTGTCGACTATAATATATATGGGAGATATCTTAAAGTAAATATAATAATAACATACTGTATATCATTTCTTAGCATTCTCTCGCATATGTCTAACATTTTAGTCTAAAAGTAAAAAAAAACATTAAAAAATTGTGTAGTTATTTTATTAGCTTCATATCTTATCAAGCTGAAGGGGTAAACAAAAAACTAAAGTCATGACATCTCTCCTCTCAGGCTGGTCAAACATCAGGTGTTAAGATCAATACTGTGGCTTTTCTTACAGCCCGACAAGAAATTTATGACAGCTGTAAAGACAGGTACCAGTGGAACTCACGCTTGTACAGTCGTGTGCATAATACCTAATATGCGGAGCTTGGCGTCATTATGTGACATATACCGATTGGCGTAGTATATGATACCTATAATATTCTTGTTGGACTATACCAGAGAAACGAAAAGCGTTCTATACCCCGAATAAAGGTCATATCCACAATCTTTACGAAAATGTCCCAGTATCCCATCATATATCTATCTCAAACCAACTTGCAGAAGCATAAAATATCTCTTTTATTACAAGTATTGTTACATTTTCTTAAAGAAATTATATTATTTCTTCTAAAACAAAGGAATAAAGATTGATTTATTTGATTCCTTACCATAAAACATTTTGGGAAAAATGATTAAACAAAGTATTACGAAATGAATGGATTTTACGTGAAAATACGTAAAGCCTTTGAACGTCGTCTCGTATATTTATATAACTTTGAATAATGTTTTATATTAAGCTTGAGGATATTTTTGTTTCCATTTCTAATTGTATAAATACGTCACAAAAACATCTAAAATAAGTAATATATAGCCGGCACTCACACGCTGTGGAACTGATAATTTTGAGACTTGTGTAAATTAAGGTTAAAAATGTATTGTATATTTAACAAAGAATATTTTGACATCGATTTTCAAGTCTCAAACCTTAGATATTCAGAGTTTTTCGTCAAAAAAGATTTCGTTCGAGTAAATAAACTATAGCATTAATTAGTGAATCATTTATATTAAGTTAAGCGAATAAAGTTTCGAGCTATTTAATAAAATTGTAATAGTGATATATCACTAGATCAAAATGCCCCGAAATGTGAGACGATTGAAGAATAAAAAAACAAAATATTATAGGTCGGTCAAGAAAAGGAGGCAATCATGTAAATCCCGGGTTAAAATATGAGAGGACGTTAAATTGAATTCAGTTGGGTGAAATCCCGTAAAATATATAAGAATGAATACATACATATTATAAGCAACGTTTTGATATTATATTAATACATTTTGGGTATGGAATATAGGTAAATATAAGACATTTGCTCTAACAGTTTTGCCAAGATATGTGGCTAGTAATTAATAATATTAGTTGTGGATTATTTAGTAGGGTAGGCAGAGGAAAGCTAATGTTAAGACACTCTATTCCCTACTTTTACTCCAATTTCCGAGACATTGCTAGTTAAGCATTGAATCTCGTATTCAGTTGGAAAACGGAGAACACAATTTCTTATCACTAGACTTTCTCTCTTTAAGCTATAAAACAAATAAAAATATACAAGCAAAGCAAATTATAACTTATTACAAGAACAAACTTATTCGTAAAAGTTTATATGAAAATCTTAGAAACACAATTAGGCCGTCAACAAATTGAGTTATCGTCGAAACAATTTGATTTCTAAAATATATTTTAGCCAAACCTAAACTTTGTAACTTAGTTTATCATTGTTAAAAGTTTAAATATTTGTATAGAAATATATAATATTTATTTATCTATATCATTTTTTATGCAAGAATTTTATATTTATTAAGTGTAAAACAAAACCATACTAAAATAGTTAGTCAAAGTCAAAGTCAAAGTCAAAATATCTTTATTCCATAAAAATGCTTAATATTTATTTGGACATGTCATAAAAGTAGAAAAAAATACAAAACAAAATAACCAAAAAAAAAAATGTGCAATTTTGACTTGAAAAAAGCCCGTTCAAATGGTTGAGCTCATGAGAAGATACAGGCAAAGAAACTCATGGCCACTCTTTTTAAATGCCAACATTTGTTACAAATTACAATTAACAAGTTCAACTTAGAAATAGAGCCACTCATTTCCAAAACATCTTTATCGCGAACATAATCTTTAACAGAGTAATATGCTGTAACCACGTCGTTTGGAAGTTTGTTATAAAAGTGTATACTTTGACCTACGAATGACCTTTGACCACTTTATGGAGCCTAGAGAAGGGCACAGCAAGCTTATTTTTATTTCTTAAATTACGTTGATGGAGATCACTGTTTTTATTAAATTTATTAATATTTTTATGCACATATTTAGTTAACATTTTAATACACAAATGATACAATAATATTGGAAGAGGCGAAAGAGGCGAAAATACCAACTATACCTAGCGGGATATCCCGTCGGTATTGGTATCAAATATATAATTTAGTCTTAATTAAATTTTTTAATCAGAAAATCCAAATTGTAGGATCACGACGTTATAAACATTAAAAAGATCTATATATTTCAAGGGTAGAACTGCGTCAATAGTAAAAAATCCACAGGCTGTCATCTTGTTGAACCTTACTTCGTTAATCCTTCTTACATTTTTAAAAAGCTTTTTGAGGTCTGAAAAAAAAAAAAAATTACTTCTTCATACATAATATTTTTCACTTCACCCTGTGAAACAGAAGAATTAAGGCTAGTCGTTGCCCAGGAGTACAAGCGTGCGACTGTCCACGCGCCAGGCGCGGTATGGATTCGATTACCACTCGAGGACGCGAAATATTAAATATTGTCCTTTTTTTCGCTTTACCGAACGAAACAAAGTGGGACTTTGAGTAGGGCCAACGCAATACACTTGGTTTCCTGGTTCCCTCTAACTTCCCTACTGAAATAAAAAAAAACTTGTTCTGCTCACCTGTATGATTATTGTAATTTAATTGTAATAGACATTTTCTTTCAGCTTCAACAATATTTATGTAAAATATTTGACACTCTTTGATACAAAGAACAATTAGTAGAATATTTTTAAAAATCCAAAGCACTACATAAAATTCTGTGAGCATACTTACAGTCTGAAAAAAATACTAAATAAAAAAATAAATAAATAAACAGGCCACTTGTAGCGCAGGGAGACAACTTTGCGACTGTATACGCAACAGGTTATGAGTTCGATTCCCGCTCGAGGAAATTAAATATTTAATAATTTCATTTTCTTCGCTCTGGTGTGTTGACGCAATGGACAATGGAATTCGGTGAAAAATGGAGAATAGAGTGACTTAATACTAAGTTTTATCTGCCTGCAGTGTGCAGTATACATCGAGACTCTAAAAATATTTATTACCAAAACTGAATTACAATGTAGCTCAATGTTGAAACTGGTTAAAAAAAGGAGAACAGAGTGTTTTAACAATATATTGTCTCTAACTGGTTTCTAAATTAATCTAGAGCCAACTTACCGACTTGGCTAAGAATAAATTAAGTTTTGCTAAGTCTACGCAAATCTGTGTGTAAATCAATGTATGGAAAAATGTATCTGCTACTTGCAGGAGTACCTGTAATAGATAATAACTAATTTAATTTTTTAACTAAATTGTTTTAAATTTTTAACAGGACTATTCGACTATGACCTACGTCATTTTAGCGAAGCTGAAATTCTGAGGATTATTAGATAAGACGGTAAGCGTACTTACTTTGGGTGGGGTGGTCTAATATGTAATATTAGACCAATAAACCTCAAAATTTTAGATTTGCTAAAATAACATGGGGCACCTGGAATTTTAGGCTATAATTCTTCTATACTTACAGACAATTGAAACATATTTTTAAATTTATCGAAACTGTCAATTATATCGATATAAATACTAAAATATGTTTTGTAATCGATTCCAAGGTTTCTTCTTGAATTGCTATGAACACTATTTTCGATATACCGTTCAGAAAAACGTTGTATGTTGCAAATCCATAGCTTAATACACTTATTTATAATATTCATGTAGCGAGAGGCACAAATAATGTTGACATCGTAATATAATAAGGCAAACATATAAAAAGTATGGCGTAAGGTGTTAGTAGACCAAATGTTATCAATATACGATGAAAATGAGACACTTATTACAATATATGAGACGAAAAGAATGAAGAAAAAGATCCAATTAAAAATTTCCCATCTTTTGAAGTCATCATTCGATTTTTTAAAGATTTGCATAATTTTTTGGATAGTAAGAATGAGTTCGATATGAAGCTTACTATTGTAAATACTATTAAGATATAGAATAAGACATTCAAAGATGTAAATAATATGATCTACAATCAATGAATAATAGATGGAAATACTTAAAATTTTAATGAAATTACGTTCCAATTCCAAATGAAAGCAGAAGGCGAGAATTATAAGACATGCTGATAGTATAGAACAACATATATAAATGTAACTTTTTGTATGAATGAAATTATTACGAATGGTATATTTAGATTCTAAATAAATATTTTGTAGTAAATTTAAAGGTAATAGAGCCTTTTTGAAATTATTATCTATATAATTATTTTGGTGATATTTAATTTGAGTTAGAGCCATTTTGATACACAAGTTGCTTCAAACACAAGATTGAAATGTGAAATATTATACATTAAAATCATTTTAATTATAAGTGCTTATGTAGAAAGTAATTTGTTAGAAATATTGTTGTTTTGAAGGAAAACATTCGTATGTATGTTTATTATGAAATGTTTTATTAAGAAACCTTCGACAGCGACCTTGATACTGCGTCCAGTGAGAAAGCGCACTTGTATAAAATATGAAAAAAAATTGAAAATTGGGCAGAAATTAGATACCTCAACACCAGGCTTATCCATCCTGTTACCAATGCTGCTAAGTGCGAGAACCTGAAGTAAAAAAATATTATCTATAGAATAGTACAAAATAAAATTATACTATTATATTTTTTTAAATATATATTTTCAATCAGGTATATTATTTCCATGGCCCCTCAACCGGTGATCTTCGTATCGCTTGGTGAACACCTTCGATCGAGTGTGGCAAGGGGAACTCCTTGCAAAACTTCAATTATTCTTCGTTAGATATGACACTTTTTTTACTAAACGACTTTGAAATAATTCCAAACTAAAAAAAAAACACTATTTCTCTATTTTAATTATAATATATAACTTAAGAGACGTTTTAAGTAAAACTAGAGGGAGATAAAGTCTGAATAAGCGGAAGCTTTAATTGCAAAGTGCAAAAATATCAAATAAATAGTCGGATGAAACGCAGACGTAGCGCTAGCAAACACCAATTTAATTACGTTCCTTATAGTTGCTTATAGCTGACTTCTTTTACTGTGCAGTGGACTGGGGGTTAATAATTTATATTAATAGAGGGCACAACAAATAGAAATTATAATTTAGACGTTGCAATTCCTCAATAAGGTAGAAAGGAGAGAGCTTCACGCTGTATCCCGCTTACAGCTAAGTACAGTAATGAACCAGTGTTAAGTGACCTATTTTCGAAATATTTCATCTTGAGTGGTATGACTCAATTTATTAACACCCGATTGAAAATTAAACCCATAACCGTCGTGTTTGCACCATGACTGTTTAAAAAATATTTAGTAATAAATACTTTACTTGTAAATATCCTTTAGCAGTGCAGGTAGCTGCCTTTTGATCCACTTCCCTTCTATTTAAGAAACATCGTCTTTCGTTTTTGAGTAACGAAATCAAACACTGTATTCTGCTTACTGTAGACGCCGCACGTACGTGTGTACTTTCTGTAGACAGCAACGGATATATATTAATGGGCACAGAGTGTTTTCACACTAGGTTCCCAGCTTCATTTTGCTTAGTCTATTACGTATGAGAATAAATAACTAACTGAAGTTAAATTTATTCTATAGAAACAGCACCTATTTTCAAAGTAATTTAATAATCAAGATAGGTAAAATAACATGCATTTCAGCAAAGTTGGCAACGATGGAGTTAGTTACGCCGACTAGCGGCAAGTTTGTTGTTGCTAAATGCCTCTGCGGGTTGAGTCGGGAACCTTTCAAACAGTTTACATTTCATCACAAGTGAAGTCGTTGACTGCTTAAGTTCACTTTAGGTAAGTATAGTTTAATATACTGCTTAGTATTTAAATTGTATTTATAATGCATTTTTTTATAGTAGTATGATGATAGTTTGCGGGCATTGTGTGTACGATTACGGTTGGATTCGATTCCCATTAGAAGAAATCAGTTCAAGTTAAGTCTTCGTTGAGTACCAACACTCAGTCGATAATATTTTCAAAGTTAGCATTCAAATAGTGAACGGAGTGTGTTGACAATAGGTGTCCTCTATCTATACTACTATTCGAGATAAAAAACGCTACTATTTAACTCATAAGTTCATAGTAACACATAGCATTATGTTCATATAAAATTACTGTAGATTATTTTACTGCGCCACAAAGGCGTCTAGATTATTTACTCTATAAAAATATCGACCATTGTGACGTTAGCGCGACTCTTACTCGATCCATTGACTCCCACACAGCCTTTCATTCGAGATAAGCGTTTCTCTTCTCGAAATTAATTACAGTATTCCTTCCTTATTTTTAATTAAAACTTTTATTTAAATAGTCCGTCCGTAGACTGTAAAGAAACGGTGACGGTTGTCAACTATTTGCATAATGTTTGCTCGGTAAATAATCACAAGATGGCAGACGCAGTCATTTGAGCGGCGAACAAAAGAGTTTGGTGGGATTCGCGTTTTTAAAATGTAGATTTGTTTAAATTTTAAATTTTAAACCGTTATTTACTATTTTTCCCTTGGTTTTTTTATGTAAATGAATAGTTTAACGCCGGGAGAGTCTCGATATTTTTCAACTTTAAAACTTTAGATGTGTGCTCCGACCGCCTTATTATTAAAATCGGATAAGTTAAGTCTCTTTAACGCTGGAGATGTCTGAATGTTAAATAATAGTTCCATTTAAATGCTCGGTTTCTTTTTTAGATTTTATTTTTTATTTAGCTTTATTTATGGTAATTTTTAATGGAATTCAGATGTATAACTCAACTTGGAGTGGAGACTAAAAATTAAATACAAAATAAATCTCGGGTGATGTATTTATTTAACAGGTTAGTTCTAAATAAAATAAGAATTAGAATGTTACTATGAACTGACTTTCTTAATGGGAACGGAGTGTCTTAACACTAGGTTGTCAGGTTTCCTTTGCCTACCTTGCTATGTACGGGATACAATGGAAAGCCAAAATAAAACAAACGATTTAAAAGATATAAGAAAAAAAAATGTATACATTCGACCATATTTTAAAAGCCTAGCAAAGTAAAAATGCGAGTATTAATTTGGATTACGTTGTAAGTCCCACGTGTCACCTTTTTCTTCTCTTTGGTTTTGAATTAATTTCATTTTGGTGGAAAAATTTGGTCGAAACGGCGGTATTTTTTTTGTTTTGTATTTTTTGTGTGCTGCATGTTATTTTAAAAGGTTTTGCGGTGCTTGGCTTTAGTTTATAATATGTATTTTTTATGTATAAACCTCTGAAAATTAAACAAAAAGGATTTTAAAATTATTAACTTCAATTTTAGGCCGCGTACTTAGCGGCACAGTGGGTAACCGTAAACGGGACAGGTACAGGTTCCATTACCACTTGGAGGATTAAATTATATTAATTTCTTTACTGTAAAAAAAAACACTTGGAGTTATTACGCCACACAAATTTTGCCCTGCTATGTGCTGAATACAGCGTGAAGATGCAATAAGACTTGCTATATTTATTTCTACACTAAGCAGAGTAGTTAGAAGGAATCTAGTGCTAAACGACTCCATTCTTCACTTTAATAAGAATTCTTCAGGTATTGCGTGTTGAGAGGCAGGACTCAACGCTGCGCTTTTGCCTTTTAAGCAGAGCAAAAAAATGAAAATGTTGAATATTTGAATTCACCGATTGATAATCGAACCCAGAACCGTCGCGTTTACAGTCTCAAATACATATTAATATTGAAGAAAATTAACAATAATCAATAGATAAATTATATATCTATCTATCTATATAGATTTAAAAACAAAACTCTGTCCTAAAATAATATTACAGGCTTTATATAATAAAACGCAGCCTCATTTATATTCATAGTGTGCTTTACAATAAAATTTATATTTAACGTCTCAAGAATCGAAATGACCTATTAATTCGAATACATGGACTGAAATAGCCCTCGCCTAGTACTACGTGATATTGAGTAATAATATTAATGTTAAACATTGAAATATTTCAATTATGTTTTACTTCGTAGTAAAATTTTTATTTTACTATATATTTTATATTTTACCTCCGAAATACAAATAAATATTAAAAAATAACATCGTAACTCCAGAATCTAATTGATATGTATGTGGTTTCAGAAGAAAAAACCTAATACTATTTTTTTTTGCCACCTTCATCGTGGTGGATGAAGACTTTTCCTGCGTTATTTTATTCGTTACCAGTACCAGTTTTCTACAGCAGTCTACTCTAAAGTATATATCTTTATTTTCCTTTCTTTTTAAAGTGATTATCTCTATTTAATATTATTTTTTTTTTATTTCTATTGCTTAAGATGTATTGTATAATATACACATTATTCAATACATATTTCAATTTTGACATTACATTCTCTGAGTTCTGGCTACCAGAGCTAGCTATATAAACATAATATAATGAATTTTTATTTTATTTTACTTCTGATATTGAAAAAACAGTAGTATTTTTCCAATAAGGCAAGTAGTAGCTAATTAAAATAAATACGTCAATATTGTCGACAGCTAGACCTGAGAATAAAATATATTTTTTATAGAGATTATATCAAATTTTCTGACTGTTTTTGTTGTTGTGGATTAATTGGGTGAAATGCTATGATAAATTTAAGGATCTTTAAATTTTATTCAATGTAAAAAATATTTTAATTGAATTTAAAGGAAAATATAATATAATAGACACAAGAAGAATTTTAGGACGACAGGACGGTTGTAGGTTCTATTTCCATTCAGAAATTATTATACTTAACGTCTCCATTCTGGTAGACAAGTTGAGTTCCGTCACTCAAGAAACAGTCTTGAAAAATGAAAAGTGAGGAACGGAGTGTCTTAACACTAGATTGCTTCTGGCTATGCTATGCGGGAGAAAATGTAAAATACAAAAACAAGTCCATTTCTTATTAATAGTATTCGAGACGTGGCTATAGCATACACTGTCAATCTCAACTGAATCTAGAATACAGACATCAAAGGTTGTATTGAATTTCGTTAGTACCCGCAAGACGCCGACCAAAGCGGGCCATTAGGCAGTGGCCGACGCATAAATTATCCGCCCAATTAGTTACATTGACGGCTGATGCTAATTACATATCAGTCTTAGGGCTAGACGGGCTCTGATGGGTGGGTATTGGGTTCGTATTCTGTTTCTGTGTATAGTAATTGTTAATAGATTATGAATAGAATATTTATTTATAGAGGCCAGTCGTGGCAAGTGTTTGACCGTGAGTGTGACAGGTTAATATTTAAGTATATTTTATTTCTATTTCTTTGTTCTGGTTTCGTGGTAAGGTGTGCATTTCAGCCACTCAACACGCAATTCCTCCAGATCTCGGAGAAAATGGGGAAATGAGTGGCTTATCATTAGATTCCCTCTGTTTACCCAGCTGTGTGCGGGCGTAAGACTGAAGCTGATTTTTTTAAATACATTTTTTAAGAAGTCTAAAAGGAGAGGATGCGTAAAACTTCTCGTGTTATTATTTAATATAGCTTCACATACGTTGCAGTTTTTATATCCGTTCGTTGCACTGACATCGAATAGGAACAATAATATTATTTATATGTTTATACATATAAATAATATTATTGTTCCTAAAATTACAAACTTCAAAAGCTGTTAGTTATTTTATAATAACTAACAGCTTTTGAAGTTTGTAATTTTTGGATATATTTCCTGAGATCGTACACAAGCATTCCTTGCATTTTGAAGTGATATAAAAAATAACCAAATTATTATTAAATTTAAACTCAGAACTACACTAAAGGTAATTAATTATACTTATAGAAGTATAGACTAAGAAAATAATAAATACGTATATTCTTCATTACACTCCATATGAGATTCAGTTACAATACACAAGATTGTGGCGTGGAGCGAGCGATTACTCAGAGGTGGACGCATAAATTATCCCAGCAATTAGTTACATTGACCAATTACTGTAAGCTTTGTGTACACAAATATGATTTGTAGATAATATTAGAAAATAATAATAGGTCAAAAGCAAAACGTAATAGAAAGTATTATAGTTGCATAGAGATGCCTTCGTGGCGCAGTGATTGTGCCTGACTATGGACAGTGGCTGTAGATTTTTTGTCCATTTGGGGGCAAATGATTATTGTTTAAATCTTTAGAAATGACACCCGCGTTTAATAGGATAAAGAGTGGTTTCGCTGGACAAGTATGGCTCCAGCTCACGTCCAGGTCTAATTGTTACACAAGTGATATTTAGATGCGTCCAGTTGTACAGTATACGAGCAAGTACAAACAGACAATCCTGAATGAGAATCGAATGGAAAACCGCGTACAGTGTAAACTTGTCATAAAATGAAACCTTTTATTTTAAGACACAGTTCAAAGAAAAACTCGAAAACTATGCAAAACTTCGTACACACTACAAATTAATAAACAAAAACGATGTGTGTATTTCTAAATAAGAATCAATTGAAAGCTCTTGCTATATATATCACGGGGTTGATTTTACAGCAGTGCAGTTGAAACGTCCATGAGTCAATAACTCGTATTGGCTACGAACTGAAAAAGTTTTAACTCAATAAATAAGATACATTGCTTCGTTCTATCTTTTTCTTTTTAATGCTCAATCATGGACTCTGTGTTCCAGTTGTGTGAAAATTAAATTATGTTCAATTTAACTTGTAGAACCTCGAGTTGGGATTTTTTTTTAAAGATTCGATTTTCTTAGTTAAGCTTGTTTATTGTTATTTTTGTGAGTGGAACATGAGGAATGGAGCTTCTTAAGTCTAGGTTTATTCTATCTGTCTTCAAGAATACCATAGCGTGAAGCTAAGCTCCAAAACGATGCTAGCTTAAGCTAAGCTGAAGCGTATGTACTGTAACAGTATAACCTAAGATAGGGCTTCTACCGCGAAAGAGAAATGAGGGGATATTACTTAGCTGGAACGGACACGTCTAAAATAAAATAAAATAACATTGCTACTAATGAAGAGTTTTGTATATTGTTATTTTCCGCTTCGAGAAGCTAAAAAAATAAAGCAAAAGTAGATGGAAAGAACCCATCAGAAATAATTCCCGCTTTCCGCGGAATTCAACACCGCACTCTGCCTCGTTACCAGAGTGAAGACATAATAATATTTAATATTTATTTTCTCGACTGGACATCGAACCCACGATCTATTGCGTTTACAGTCACAAGCTTGTGCCCCTGCGTCACAACTGGCCTTAAACAACTGTTTTCAAGAGATTAAATGAGATTGCATCTTTTCAATTCAAATATTTAAATTGAAAACCCGTCTTCGAATAAAAAAGCAAACCTGCCTCTTTACTAATCTTGTACCCGAGTTTAAACCAAAATAAAGTTATTTCGGCCTCGTAACTTAAAGTATGCCGCGCCGCGAAAATATGGAAAATATATTACCTACTAAATCAGTTGCATAAAAAAGTTTATCCTGCACCAGTGGAGGTCGTTGCAAAAGGAGAATTTTTCATAATATACGAATAAAGAGCGGTGTAAATATGAAATCCGGAGTAAATTTCGTCTTTTAATGTTGGTTATTACATTTCAAAATTTATACGTTTAACAGAGAATGTTTTGTTTAAATGCAAAGCTTAAGAGAAATATGTTTAAAGACCTACATGGTAAGTGAATGTAAACGCGGTGGTTATGGGTTCGATTCCTACTCAGGGAATGAATTATTTTAATTTTCCTACTTTAGTTTGCAATGAACTCTGAATGTAGGCGCGGTGGTTCCATCGATTTCTATTCAGGGATTTAATTACTTTAATTTTCACGCTTTGAGTTCCGCCAATCAACCTTCAATTCCTCGAAAAATTCGGCGAAAAGTAGGGAACGGAGTCTCTTAACACTAGGTTCCCCCTACGTCCCTTGGTATATGTGGGATACTGCGTGAAGCTGCAACTGTATTTTATCCTAAAAGTAAACAGCAAATCATCCAGTTCGTAAAATCACTAAGAACCAATTAATTGCCCCAAATCGACGCTTATTCACAATACAGCTCAATAAGCGTTTACAATTCTTTTTGAATTCAACCATTTTATTTTATACAATTCATTCAATTTACGAAATAAACGAAGGGCTATTTTAAATTTGATATTTTTTTGACAATAATGATATTAAAGTAATGCCTAAATAAAGCAGATAAAACAAATGCTTCGTTACCTCTTTCTCCTCTTTTTATTCTTCTCTTTGGCTAAGTGCAGTGTAGGCAAAGTTAAGGCACTCCGCCTGAATCCGGGACTTTGTACGCGGAAATTTGATAACAGTGTAACTTAAGACTAGTTTCCGTTTTCCTAACCTGCTACATGCGAGAGAAGAGGAAAGGAGAAGAAAATTAATAAAAATAGTAAAATTTAAGGATATAAAGGCATAGAGCGCCAGCATTTAAGGGTGACATGACTGCATCTATATAAATCTCTATTAGACCTCAAAAATCATAGTTAAATATATATACTTCAACATCACACTTAATTAGAATTGAAGAACAACTTTTGGCAACTATTTTATCCATAAACTTCCGATATGTCAATATGTTCTGATCTCAAAGTACCTTCGTTTACCCAGTTTGCTAGCTTACGGCGTTAAGTTCCGCTCCTGTAATACATAATATATATATATTTTTTAATATCAGTAAAACGGTAAGATATCAATAATAAAAGGATAGGCTTATAGTTATGACTCTCCAAACATTATTTACTAATTTATTTTTGCCTATCTCCATTATAAAAAAAACAATAGATTTAATATTATCACATTAGGTAATTAATACGACCACTATATACGTGTGAGAAGTTTCTATTTTAACTAGAAGTTAGCTCTCGACAAATCCTATGTAAATTAGTCACGTGCCCAACTTGTTGCAACTTGGACACTTCTGGCCGAATAGGCGTTTAATTTATAAAGAGACGGCCTTAGTGCGATTGTCTACACTTTAGTGTTTTAAAGGTAGTTTTGGCAGTAATATTAGTTTTGTTAGAAATAGAAATAGTGAAAAACATTGATTAATTTAATGGTTTAGTTTACAATGTTTATTGTTTATAATTATCGTTTGTACTATGATATTTTTTATTTTTTTTTATACAAGAAATAACTCAGCACAAACACTATATGGATGGATTTTTTAACACCCAAAGTTACTTGTTGGTTTTGTGTATAACTACGTAGATTTTTAGTTCTGTATCTGCATAGATTTTTAATCTGTATATCATTACTTTCATTAACAATTTAAGAATATTATAAATTTTAGTTAAACTGAAAACAATCAATTCTCAATATTAACAACAAAGACTGTATCTACATTTCACAAAAAACTTTTAGTATCAGAATTCAGAATACAATATCACCTTTCAATTGAAGAAATTCCATACACATGTTCAAAATCCGAAATATCAAATGTGCATTATTCATGCGCGGCATCCATCTTGCGAGCGAGCTGTCTACAATAATGCTTTGAAAACTGGCTGTGTTATTCTGAAGCGCCATATTTTAGTGTCGGTTGATGGTTCACTTTAATATCGACTAATCTCAATATATTTACGACGACTTAGTATATGTGCATAAAAATGTTAATAAATTTAATGAAAACAGTGATCTCCATCAACGTAATTTAAGAAATAAAAATAAGCTTGCTGTGCCCTTCTCTAGGCTCCATAAAGTGTCTTACTCATTCGTAGGTCAAAGTGTACACTTTTATAACAAACTTTTAAACGACGTGGTTAATTTATCACTGAACAAATTTAAAAAAGTGGTAAAGCATAGGCTCTGCCAAAAAGCATATTACTCTGTTAAAGATTATGTTCGCGATAAAGATGTTTGGAAATGAGTTGCTCTATTTCTAAGATAAAATTGTTAATTGTAATTTTTAACAAATATTGGCAGTTAAAAAGAGTGGCCATGATTTTTTTTTGCCTGGATCTTCTCATGAGCTCAACTATTTCAACGGGCTTTTTTCAAGTCAAAATTGGAATTTTTTTCGGTAATTTGTTTTTCATTTTTTTTACTTTTTTGACATGTCCAAGTAAATGTTAAGCATTTTTATGGAATAAAGATATTTTGACTTTGACTTGACTTTATCGTAGTTGTACAAATATTGTCTTATATTTATTGTTAGCCCGCTTATCCCGCACACAGGTGGGTAGGCAGAGGGAACCTTGTGACCTTCCCCCAAAAATTGTATTGTCTAGTTATTTTGAATTCTATTGAATTTTTTATAGTTTTATCGTCGCGCGGTGGCAATGCGTGTGACTGTAAGCACAGCGGTTGTGGGCTCAATTTCTTGGGAGAACATTTAGTTTTACTATAACTTTATTACAATATATCACGAGAGGAATTTGTAAAACTAAAATTGCACTCAAAGTATGGGCGTAAACATCGGGTGGGATAAATCTGGTTTTATAAGATTTTTATATGCAAATTAACACTTGAAATCGACTAACGTTGAATGAAGACAAAGAGTTGTATTTGATTAGTATTGGAGTACCTATCTATAGTCGGGAATAGCCTTCTACTTAAGGATCCTGAGCTTTAAAAGCAGAATATATTTTGATATACGGCTTTGCCCTGTTCATTATATAATTGCTGGGCGTCTATCACATGCTCACAAATAAAGATATTAGATTGGATCTAAGTAATCTTTTCTAGTAGTAGGTAGAAAAATGAAGATGTGACTCTTCCAGTGCTAGAAGGATGCTAACCAGCAACGAAATGGAACTGTTTTCCAACCCCGTCACCCCACAGGGAGAGAAGTGTAAATAGAAGTGTAAATTTCAATATAAATAACTTAACTTTGAATTTATTCAATTTCTCGCTGAACTTTATAAAGGACAACGAATTCATCATTTTTATTTATAGCACCAATAAATATTGTAGAACAAACTTCGATTCACTCAGAAGTTCTCAAAATTTTACGGGTCTAAGTTTACAGTAGTACGGAGCTCGATAAGTCAATAACATTGGCTTTCGACTATGAAACTTTAAGTCGAGCATAAGATACAATGCTGTTTTTCCTTTTCATGTAAACATAGAAAAATTATGTTTTTCCAATATATATAGAAAATGTTAAATTCGTTATAATAATGGAAATTTTAAATTAAATATTAAAATGGTAGCCGTAATTGATGTTATAACATTATTAAAATATATATTGAGTGAATAGCTTTTACAACATAATTTAAACTTGCTAAAACTAAATATAACAGTTTGTGGGTTCGATGCCCACTCGAGGAAATAAAATATTTAATATTTATATTTCTTAGCTCTGGTCTCGAGACAGACGCAATGCTTTCAGAATTCCGCGGGGAATGGAGGATGGAGTGTCTTCTCACTTTGTTCCCTCTGCCTATCATACTGTATGCGTAAAACATTTAATTAACTGTTAATTTAAATTAAATCTTATTAAAATTAAATCTAACTATTTACTCCAGAAATTAAATCTTATTAAGATAGAAGCAAAAGGAAGAACAAAATATTATTAATTCTTCTAATATTTAATTTAAATAAGTATTACAAGCTATAAGTTAAAAACTTTACTAAATATAACTGGTCCGCACTAAACAGGTAGTAACTTACAGCTATAACACTCCCGCGACACAGTTCTAATACTAAGTGAACTTAAATTATTTATCAAACTCGCCTACGGGCTTTATCCCGAAGCAATGAATTATGAAACTCACCGGTTATTAGTTAACTTTAAAGGATAAACCTTGGTTAATTATTTATTGTTATTCGAACGAACAGATCGACAACAACTCAGTTTTAATGTAAAATATTGGCTTTTCAAAGGATTATTTTGAAAGGAATATATATATACATTGCCCATATAATATTGATTCACAAGCTAATATAATTATTTATTAGTGGGCTTTGACGGGTGTAGTCCAAAAGTGTATTCTTATTATAGGTTGTGATGCTGAGGAGAAATGCTGTGCCAACACCACGACGCAACGGTATGATTAAAAATTTATTTTTTGTATAATCACTCAAGTTTTACGGCAATCTTAAATTTTTATAACATAAAATAATAAATAAGATTCGATCGTAAATCTTATATAGTAACTACTACTTTTATACATGTATGTACGTACTTAGATGAGACAAGTTTAACAGTAACTTTTACTGAGAAACTTTTTATCGCTTTCTTTACTCATATACTTAAATGCTAATATAGTGGGAATAACATTTTCGATATATTGCGTGGCACGCACGAAATGATTTCTAAATAATTTATAAATGAGTGGAGGAAGGAGTGTCTTAACACTAGGTTCCCTCTGCCTATCCTGCTATATGCGGGATCCAGCGTGATGCTGGAAAAAAAGTATTTTAAAATCCTTTTCACGACAAACACCTTGTTGGACGAAGGAAAAAGTCCTAGTTGAGTAACTAGTGATCAGGAAATGTATCGGTATAAAATCCGTGGAACAACTATTTCATCTAGCATTGGACAGAACAAAAGCTAGCGGCCAACCTTCAAGATTCAAAAGGCATCAACAAAAGAAGGCTGACTGTAGTATATCTAATTCCGATGTAAAATCTAGTGTTCTTACCATCCTATATGCGAGATGAAGACTGGAGCTAAAAAAACTAAGGTGGACACCATGCCAATGCACCACAACGGCATAAACTAAAATAATTGTGAAATGTTATAAAAGGAAAACAAAATTACTGCGTACAACAAACATATTTTATGACATATTTTATTATCATCATCATCATCATCATCATCAGCCTCTCCTCGTCCACTGCTGGACATAGGCTTCTCCAATGGCACGCCACTGAGCTCGATCTTCAGCTCTTCGCATCCAGCCGCTGCCCGCCACTTTGGGAATATCGTCAGCCCATCTAGGTGGAGGACGTCCTACATTACGCTTACCGAGGCGTGGTCTCCACCACAGAACGCGCTTACCCCTTACGCTTATTTTATTATACTATATAATAAAATTTTATCTTGATCTTCATCTTTACAAGACAAACTCTATTTTATTTCACAGCAATAAGAAAAATATGCATTATAGGTAAATATATAACGTTTCATAATAAATGAGTATGTATCTAAGCCGCGTCAACACATAAAAGTCTTAAGCACTCCTCTCGTGGAATATACTTGGGTCGGGGTGAAATTATTTTATATGCATCTTTATAGTCGTTGTATAAGAAGTGTATGCATTAACATGCGAAAACCTTAAAAATCTTTTAAATTATAAATTTTAGACTCTTCCATAATTTTGGTAATTTTAACTAAATTTTAAAATTGAAAACGATCATCTCGTTAGAACTTTTACGTAACTTATTTATCATATTATATTTTTACGTGTCAGCTCATGACAACTTTAAATTTAGAAATTTTAATATTTTTAATCCATATTTCATTTTAAAAGTTTAATTAAAATATACTTCCCGATTCAAAATTAAATTAAATATAACACAAATTAATATTTTATAACACAGACAATTAACTAAAATTCAATTTCTCATAAAACGAATGCGAACATTTAAATAAAACAACCAAACTGAAAGCCGTCAAATACACAGTTGAAATTCTAAACAGTACCTTGAGATCACAAAATAGCTCCAAGCAATAAATCAAAAAGAAATCTACCCAATTGAAGACAGTATATATATTGAAGAAAGGGTAACGGCCATAGAATGTACCGTAGAAGTGGTATGAAACTTATGTATTTAGAATTTTTAATCATTACACATAGAAAGCCGTAACAGAACACAGGGTTTTACTTTCCTAGACCTAGAAAATAAACTTTGATAATTTCAAACTACCCCGAGTGGACAACGAACCTGTGACCATCCAGATCCATTCCAATGAGTTACAAGACTTAGGTTGAATGTTTATTTGATATCCGTTTCAAAATTACTGACGGTAAACAATATAGCAATCCTATGTTCTATTTTTGTAAAATTAAAAGTCAACATAGTTTTTCATAAGCGATGTTTACTAAAACAATGTACTCCAAGTTATACAGGTTGTTTATTTAAAAATAAAGCAATAATAGAATACAATAAATTTGCCATTAGGCAACTGATTATAGGTTTGATTTTCACCCGAGTCTTAAGAATTCGGCGAGAAATGGGGAATGGAAGTGTCTTAATGGGAACGTAAATTGTATTTTGCCTTGCCAGAGCGAAGGCATGTAAATAATTCATTTCACCGAATGGGGATCGCCTCGCGTTTACAGTCAACTATAACCTCACAATATAAACACAGTAGGTACAAAAACAAGCATAAAAAAGTATAGTGAGTATATTTCAGTTCACCCACTATTGAAAGAGGTGTTCTAAGGCTGAAAGTGTATTGAGAACGGCAATAATTCTGAAACCAGAACCTTATCGGCTTGAGGGTAGTTTTAAAATAATCTTCCCGCGTTATTTATGGATACGATTTTTTCAGGTATATCGTTATTGCGTTTCAATGTACTAATACTGTGGTACTTTAACCTAGCTAATATAATATAGACTTTAATATTAAATTTATTTAATTAAAAAAATTTTTTGATAATATATTAGTTACTGTATTGATTTGATGACTTATTAAATGCGGGTATTTTAAGATTAAAAGTGGTAAGGAGTTATAACATTTACGCCTACCCTCTTGTCGACGCCATATTTTATAACTAACAGTCGATGCGCTTTGTATACGTCCTACTGTTTTCTCAATTATTTCTTAATATCATTGCAATTATTGTGTTTTTTTATATATATACAGGGTGTCACAAGAGTCAACGATAAGACGAAAACAGGTGATAGACCAAGTCGTGACAATTATGAGAAAAATATAAAAAAATCTTTGTCATGTATTTAACATATTATATTGATTTTAAAAAATATCGGGAAAACCGACATCCTGTGATGATTTTTCAAGTCCTAAGACTACAAATATTACTCTTTCTTCATTTTTTTTTCTGTAATATAATCGTGAGTAACCCTTCTGTGAATTACAGTTTAAGATTTTAACATACCCGCATCAGTTTCAATAGAATGTGGTGTTTTTGCCAAATATTAAATTCAAAATATTTACTACACCCAACTTTACCCGACGGAACTATAAAAAAATTGTACTAAACTGTTTTTGCAAGTAACTTTAAAAGTTTGCGCATTTAATTTAGATTCCGAAATAGTACGATACTTACTGGATTACTTCTTTGTTGAAGAGAGTAAAATCGAAATACACGATAATCGGGATAACGTTCAGCGTTTTGGTATCTTTTCCCATACATTCTAGTTGCAGCATTAGCGTTATATAACCATTCTCCATGAATGAATTGCATATTTGCAATGTGTCAAAGACCTAGTATATGGCCTGCGAGAGCCCGGACTTGAGCACTATCCTTATAGGTCCTGGGTCAGCCCCTAAGTCGGAAAAGTTCAGGTTTGGTCGGTATCCTGTGATCACAGACCACACCAGTGACCTCCCGCCACTTAGCGCAGGCGACGCTTATCTGACCATGGAGGTCGTGATCGATGCCTCCAGACTCGTGCATGACGGATCCAAAGTGTTGTTGACCATCAGTGTTAACCGTGAGTAAACTTTTTATTTACTACATTTTCATACATTACAATTTTCGATTATTCTTTTCTTATTTTATAGAATACACTTAAAGGACAGTTTGATGAAAGTTCTGACTATGAATTCGGTTGAAATTGAAGAAGTCGGTTTTTTTTGGTAAAAATTGTAATTTGTCAATTATAACAAATATAATAAGAAATTATTATAATTTATTTCTTATTGCTATAGTAAGATAGCCAAAGAAGACCTAGTTCTTCGTGTGATTAGTAGTAACAACACTATTTTTTGTCTAAGGAATACGTGAATATAAAAGATCTATAAACTAACTTTTTAATACTCCACTCTTACTACTAGAGAAAAATAAATTTTAATTCAAAAAAAGAAAGGTGCTTTCAATATATTTATTCCCTACAAAGGCAAATGGAACATTCGAACTGGAAATCCTATGAACTGTATACATGCGTAAATACCCTTTGACTTACTTTACTTTGCAAAAGAAACTGCATTCCTTTTTTATTCAGTTCTTTTGAATTATCATTGAAATATTGCATATAAAATGTTGATTCAAAATTTACAGCGTGAATAAGAGACTTTATTATACTATATTATATTTAATTTAGCTCATAATATATTATTTTGTTTATATTTTAGTTCATGCGTTTGGTTTAATAAGCTTATTATGATTCTATTAAATTTGACTCAGGCAGAGAAAACCTACACTTACCACACTCTGTTCTTTACTTTTCGTCTAATGGACAGACATTTTTGTACAGTAGTGGAACAGTAACACAACTGGTGCACTTTTGTTAATTCGATGATTGATTAAATAAAAAGAAATTATTGATATTTTCAAAAATAATCAATTATTTATATCAGGCTCCAAAATGTTGAATATATGCATAAGTATCATAAATAAAAAAAACAGATTTTTTTTTTGTGACGTAGTTGAATTTAAAAATATGAAATATGCTTCATAAAATAAAATAAAATAAAAGCAAATTTATAGAATAGTAAATAATAACGTAATATTTATTCATTCGTTTTAATAAAGTTTGTAGTCTATCAGAAATCTCTAGACGTCTATTGGCTTTGACTATTAATTAGTTCGAATACAGTCGCTACGATAAAATCAGAATAAAATATAAAGTAAATACTGCTGTGAAGTGGAAAATTAATTCAATTTGGTTATACTCTAATAGTTTGATTTTTTTAAAATTTTCATTTGCTTTATTAAAATAATATTTATCAAGTACCTCTCTCTAAATTTGTGTTTAAAGTTTTGTTTTAGGGTTCCGTAACTTAAAAGGATAAAAAAACAAAAACCTTATAGGATCACTTTATTGTTCGCTTATCTGTCTCTCAAAAAGCACAGAAAATCAACCCAATTAAAAGATATGGGCATTGAGCATTTATGCATCGTTTTTGCTGATTTTTGTACGAAATTCGCTACGTAATCAAAAGCATTATGGTCCTGTGAACCTTTACAAATGAAATTTGGCACGAAGTGAGAACTTGCAGAAATTTATAGGTATTTCAAGAATAAAAATAATTGCAAACTTATATTTAATAGTTGAGCTTATACAGCAAATGAGTGCATTTGCTCGTAAACTAACGTTGTCCACTTTTATAAGTTGTACTTCTCGTTGACCTACAGTTCTGAAGTTGGTACAGAACCCTCGGTGGGCGAGTCTAAATCGCAATTTGTGAGTAGATATAAATAAAATTAGTTTTATTCGTTGTGACACATATTTTTTTAAGATAATTAATAATATTCTATTGTTGTTTTATTTACAACTTGTATCTTTATTTCATTTGTCAGAACTATATATAGATAGTATATATAGTTAGTAGTGGTAGTATATCTGTTAAGATCTTTCTTCATGAGTCCTTATCATTCTTGTTATCGTATTAAATTAATCAAAATTAATCAAAATTAAGACAAATTAATCAAAAACCCTAGTCCTGAGACTTGAAATTACATAACATAAAATTTCACAAAGTATTAAAAATACTCAACGTCGATTGTTCTGGTTTTAATTACTAACTCTCTTATAATACGGGCGGGCTGTGTGTCTAAAGTTTTTCAATAACGGCCCAAAGGTAAATAGTTAGGGAGATCGAAATTCAAGCACGTTCACCTACCACTAGAGACTGTGTACACTTGTAACAAGAATTAAATAATTTTTTGGTTATTTTTTACAAGTAAAAGAAAGAAACTTATAACTGTTTCCAATAAATAATTTATAAGATTAAGGCATGTAAAAAAAACTCGTTTAGGTCTCATTTAGCCTTGGGTTTAGAGTAAATATTTAAAAATAAAAAAAGTAAAGTTTGGAAAAAGAGAGTAAGGAGCTTATGTCTGTAGAGTTATACAATTTTAAATAAACTCGTAAAAACACTGTCTGGCTTAACGTCAAATCTTCTAAATATTGCATTTTGTAACAATTGACGGAACGACGTATCTATTTTTTTATACGGCAAGGAAGTACTTGAGACCGTCAAGCATGCATGCGAGCACGTGACTGTAAGCGCGACGGTTGTGGGCTCCATTCTCACTTGGGTAGAACATTTTGATAAATCGTTTTTGTGAGTAGCGGGACTCAAACCCTTTATCAATGTGCGCTTCTTCTATAGGCTTATTCTGAAAAGGGGATTCGTTTAATTATTTCTGCAAATGTGAAAACTTGGAACAGTTTAACCCTTGTCGATTAGCAGGAAGTTGGAGATAGCTTGTTCTTGGCGCTTTTATTGCTTTGGAAGTTGCTTAATTTTTGACTTCCTGTGTAAGTTCCTTTGAGATGCAAAATACTTAATTGTTCTTTCATTAGTGATAATTACAGCGCATCGGCTTAGTTGATACAAACTTACACACGACGACTGTGGATTCCATTTCTTAGCAAATAATTTTCGCTAAACAACAGAGTTTTAATCGACTTTACGTTTTACAATTGAAAAAGATTAAAGTAACTATTTTATTAATAAAGAATATATTTTTATAAGTGTCATTCTGTTTTTTATAATATATATGAGGCCAGTCGTGACATATACACATACTGTGACTGTAACCGCGATAACCACGACAGATTGTAGGTTTGATTTCCACTTGAAGAAATTAAATAATTAATATTTTCATTTCTTCACTCTGATGTCGACAAAGCGCGGCGTTGAGTCCTTGCCTCCCAACACTTAATGCCTCCAGAATTCGGCGGAAAATAAGGAACGGAGTGTCTTCACACTGGATTCCCTCTGCCTACCATGAGAGCTGATAAAAAATATATAATAAGTATATGATATGCCACATGCGATATATCACACAGCTTATAGTATAATGGGCGCACAATTCATCCATAACGCGTGTCTCTCGTGATATGAGGCGATTTAGTTACCAAACTCGTAATGCCATATTTAACGTGAATGAAAATTTTAGGTTTACACACGGTTATGGGCGATAGCGGGAGTATTTTGTCGATGGTTTTAACTTAGAAAGAGTTGTTTTTAATATTGAAAAGATATATGTGTTGGAAAAATGAAAATATATTTACTTTATGATAAATTGCCTTCAGCTTTAATTATTAAGTAAATGCGACAGGTTTTGGGTTCGATTACTACTGGAGGAAATTTAATAATTGCATTTCTTCGCTCTGCAAAGCGCGGCGTTGAGTTCTGCCAATTTATATGCAATTCCTCAAAATGTGACGATTGTTTACCCTGCGACAGGAGGAAAACATCTTGATACTATCATAGATAAAAATGAAACATACATTTATAGTAATATTCATTTGATATAGAAAATTATTTTTGTTTAAACATTGTTTTTTTAATTTACTAGTGTAACTCAATCTTATATCTAAATATTTCCCAAAATGGAGAATAAAATGATGCACAGTATAGAAAACCAGCGTTGCGCAGTGGGAAGTTAGTATGATAGTACGTTTTTTTTTTCACTTAATACCCAATGTCTCGAAAATTGGACAAAAAAAAAATGGGGAACAGAGTGTTGTACTTTTACACAAGGTTTTCTCTCTGTCCTTTATCAGTGTTAACAATACTATTTATGAAAATGAGTGAACCCTGTGGCGGTACAATTATTTCGTTACGTTATACTGTAATGAATTAAATAACCTGCGTTCTATGTAAAAGTTTCTCCACATGCATTTCTCAGAATGTTCCATTTCGAAAATTATAAACTTTATTTAAAGGTGAAGTTTCTAGAAACTTTTGGTTTTCAGGAGTTTTCATGGAGGAATTTAGTGTACTATTTTGAAATATAACGCCGGCACTACATATATTAAAATGATATGTTTAAATAAGTTTTTGTTTTGTTATATTCACGAATGTGCAGTATTTTATCGGGTGAGTAAACAGAACCTAATTTTAAGAAACTTCTTTCTCTCTTCTCTTTCTTTTCCTCATTTTCAGTAATATTTCATCGCAACGGTAATATAATTAACATACTCATCCCCTTAAATAGCAAAATAGACTGAGATAACTTAATGTAAAAAAAACCATTCTCCGTTTTTTCCCTGAGAAATATTGCATCTCGAGATATTACATATAACGTGAACACTATCTTTCTTTGTCTCATGAATCTCATACATATTGCAGTAGAGGCAGAAAGAATCTAACGCTAATACACTCTAATCTCCATTTTACTCAATTTCGGAACATTGCGATTACGGAACCCAACGCCGCGTCATTTTACCAATTTAAAGAAAACCACTGTATAGAGCACTTATAAAAGGTTTTATAATAGGACAATATAAATATAATCGCTTCTCTTCCCAATGTAATGTCGACCCACCTTTTGTTATATTGTGCCATTACAGCTAACTAGCGTTATTGCTACACCTGAGTTATAAAATTAAAGTGCACCAATAAATGTATATTTACTGGTTGTTATAATTTTGCTTAAAATTTAACAAGTTTATGTATATTTTATTTACTATTATTAGTAGGTATTTTACCTTTTAGTAAAATTGCAATTAAACACGAGGACGTCTAATTATTAACTATAAAAAAATTGTTCTTACCCTTCCTATATTGGGGGATTGATTATTTTCATTTCCTCGCTGTGGCAAGGTAAAAACGTAGAGTTATGCTAACTCAGCACGAATTCAAACGAAAAGTGGAAAACAGAGTGTCTTGATACTAGTTTCTCTCTGGAGGAATGCAAACGTCGATTAACTACGGATTGAATCTTAAGAAATAATTGCTTATGAGGTAGCCGTTAACCCAACGCTATAATTTCTCACAAGACGGCCCGTAATGTGAGGAGATTTCTTTCTCCAGCTCTAGCCACCATGCCCTGAACCCTCGTCTCAGAACTGGAAGAGTTTTATTAATTAACATTAATTTATTTTTTATAATAAAAGTATACGAACATAATATAATACAAACATAACAAATAAACAGCTTGTATTTTGTTTGCATTAGACAATACAAAATATAACCCCTCTATTAATTACGAACTACATATTTAATGTACAAGCCGAAATCATTTGTTATTTCTAATTAGTACAAGTAGTAATTTTGTGACATTAGTTCGAAAATGTTATAGCAAAAACACCCGCAGCAATTAATAAATATTTAGTTGTTTAATTGCAACTAATGTAAATTGTGGGTGCTTTTTGGAATACAAGTGTCCTCGTTAATAGCTTCCCGCATATTATAAGCTAAGTTTTGATTTTAACGTAATATTTTTTTTTATCCCGCATCTGTATGCAGTGTTGGCAGAGGGAACTTAGTGTTAAGACACTCTGTTCACTATTTTCAGTTGAATTCTGGAAGCATTGTGTGTAGTGTCTTGGCATTCAACGTCGCACTTTTTCTCAACACCAGAGCGAAGAAATGGAGATATTAAATATTTCATTTCCTCTAATAGGAATCCATTCCACAACCGCCGTTACAATAAATGCGTCCATTTATTAGCAATTCACTTTCATAGAAAACGTAAGTTCATTAAAAACTAAGTATTCAATTTGAAGTTTGAAATTGTACACTTTAAGTAATTACAAACACTACAAGCAACATATTTGTGCTGTGATAGAAATCTTCAGAATATAGCATCTTATCAGACTTAGACGTCTACTCTGGAAGCTCTATTCAAAAGAGAATCTTCACTGGGAGATGTGGTTTTGAATTATACTAAGATCTTACATTAGACTCATCTAAGAGTGCAGTCTTTTTGTATATAATTACGTCGAAAATGCTGGTTGAGTATCTGTTTTCTGTATACTAAAAAGCAGTTTAATATATTTGTTTTTTTTTCTTATAAATAAATTTGGTAAAATATTATTAGCGTAGGTAGCGTAGGTGTGGCTTTGCCTCAACCGGTATATACATGCCAGTACATATGATACCGGTATAAATAATACAAGCTTTTACTGGTGACCTCGCTCAAATTAAAAAAAGATACTTAATTTAATATAATTTTTTTAGTGAAATTAAAATGAACTAAGAGTTGTGTATGACATGAACACTTTCCAAGTGCACGAGATAATTCTGACCGCAGGTACGGTTAGAGGTTTCAATGTAACCCTCATAGGAACCACTAACGTAATGCCAGCATAACAGCCTTTATCGATAAGTGGATTATGCAACATTTCAAACTAATAGTTCTTGAGTTAAGTGCACTCAATCAAACAAATTTCAGCGTTATAATATTACTGTTGATTTTTTATTATTAAAAATATATCCAAACTTTAACTGGGCTTATTATTATTTATAATTCATATTTGAACTAGGAGACTCATTCTCTCTCTAGTAGATAATTAAAAAATCTAATGATGATATGATAATGCCATATACGTTTAAACATTTGATATATCTATTTAAAAGTACTTAAATACAAAATATTCAAAAACTAGTATACATTAAGAAGAAAAAAAAAACACTATTTTTGACATTTCAAGATTAAAAAGGTCAACTATAACATCCTCAGGTAAAATTGGTGAGGCAAAATTTGTGACTTTCATATATAGGCTTCTTGTAAAGCCGAGCGAAATATGTGCTGAAAGGATGTTGAATTTCTAATGCAGGTCCTCTGATATTCTTTTCACGTACAACCTACAAGTCGGTACGCTGAGTGTAGGCCAGTTTCAATTTTACTATAGAACTGAAAATTTTACGCGTTCATTAAGGTTATAAACATTATGTAAGAAACGTATATTTTACGCTACTATTATTATTTAATATCAATGTTTTACCATGATATGTTGTATTCATAGTAGGGTAGTCAAGAAGAAAGTAACGTGAAACTGCATACACTGTTCACCTCGTCCACTTTCATCAAACTCTTCACACAAAAAGTCCTATAGGATCTGTAGGTCCTCATGTGTTTGACGTGACCTTTCTCTAGTATCTTTGATACTGTGTTTTCGAAGGTCAACCGAGGTCTCTTACCGCTCACTTTTCTTTTATAAATATTTTTTGCCATTCTAATCGTATAATTTTATTTATATTATGAAATATCTTACCTATTATTTTAGCAAATACATATATTCAATTCTACCTTACACCTCCTCTATTTAGGTAACTTTATGCAAATAACTGTAATAGGCTAATATGGACCTTCATTTTAATAATTTCTAGTTAGAGAGGGCGATAGCCAGATCCATTTTCAATGCTCAAATAGGAATATACCCTTTGGGATAACACGAGTGAACATTTCATTACTAACTTTTAACCCCTATAATTGCGACTAGTAGTACTATGGAATTGAATTTAAAATATTCATATAGGGTAAATTGTAATATTTCCAAAATATTATAATTTTACTATATTTTAATTTTACTATGTACACAGCTAATGTGTATTTAGAATAAGTTATGTGCGTTATGAAATGTTTAGATGGGGCTACCGTAGCGTAGGTATAATATTTTAATTTCGAAATTATCTAAATACTTTAAAATAATTATGAAATAAAGATTTTTATATAAATATTCACAAATTTATTACCCCTATTATTACAACCTAAATTTATTACAGAAGTACGATGAAAATCTATGTCATTTAAAATATAGGTTATATATATACCTACCTACTTACTTACTCCACCTTCCGTCTCAATCTGAGACATTGTATGTTAAATGGTGGAACTCAACGCCACATTTCAAGAAAAGGTTTTATCCCACTCCGCGCCACGAAGGCCTACGTTTCATAATTCATATGCAATATCTTTCATTTATGAATAGCAAACATTTCGGATAACCAATGAAAACATCCCGGAAAACGGCACGGAATGTATTATCGCGCTTCTGTCTGTACTCGTACTCGTATGTGTATGAAACAAAATAACACTTTATGTGGATTGGCTTTCAGCCAGGATCTGAACCTTGTATCAGGGATATCGCACTTACGTACATGGGCCGTAAGTTATAAGAGTTGGGGTGTTACATATGTTTTAACGACTATAACTATAGAAGAAAATTAGTTTCCCACTGTCTACCGGGCGGGACACTGCGAGAAGCCAAAAAAATAATAATAGATACAATACATTAAACGCATGAGGACCAGAGGGGTTTTATGAAGAAGTAGATAGCAATGGACGAAGCGAAAAAAGTATTCAGGAACCGTAGTGTATGATGTTGATTCTCTTTGGCTTATAAAGCTTTTATAAACACGCAATACCCCCAGAATTTGGCAGAAAGTGAGGAGTGGAGTGTCTTACCACTAGACGCCCTCTGCCTATCCTTCTACATGCGGGATACAACGTGAAGCTGAAGAAAAAGAAAGATAAATTAATAAATACACTCGTTATGTGTTTATTACTTCTTATATAACTAAGTAAGATATAATCTATACGAGATATTCATTCTTAAAACCTAACTAATAAAATATTAGCTTACATTATAATAATTTTTAGTCGAAAACATTTACATTATACAGCGAGGTTCACTGTCATTTAATATATTATGAAACGTTTAAACCACAACGAAAATGAATAGCAATTTAATTGCGGAACCACTGTTGTATTGTAAGTGGCATTAATTATATTTTAGTATGGCGAACCGCAAATGCCTACATTTTGCACCATACAGTGGCGGACTCCTAATTTGAGAGGCGTCTAGGAATTTATTTTTTCGCTTGCCTTGTACATTGCCACTTGAACGTAACCAAAAAGCATACAAAGCGTTTGGTTATTGAATAAAGATGTTGCTAGAGCTTTTTTTTTATTTTAGCGAAAAAATATATATGATGAATAAACTTGTTTTAAAATAGAAAAATTTTTATGAATTGATTATTTGTTCAATAGTATTTTTTTGTGTTTTACGTATTTGGCAGAGTAGGGCGAGGTAAGCTAGGATTAAGACACCTGGTTCCTGGACTTTTCATTCAATTTTAGATATTTTGCGTTTTGAGTGGTGGTACTCAACGCTGCGCCAGTCTTCTGACCAGAGCGGGTTGATGAAAATATATCATTTCCCCGAGTCCGATTTGAACTTACAGCCTTCACATTTAATGTTTTATTTTAAGTATATACAAACATAAAATGATAATCACACAGGTTCAAGATTTAATCCTGAATTAAATTAAAGTTTTGGTTTTCATAATATTAAATTTTTGACACTATTAGTATAAAGAATATAACAAATAAAACATTTCAAATTTCTTAGGTAAAATTAAAGAAATATATAATTAAAAAAGACCTACCATAAGAAAATTGAAAACAATTAAAATGATAAATTCACAATACAATCGGTGGTAGAAGTAGTTAAAGGACACCAACTCTGGGACGCAAAATGTTCGCAGTAGAATTATTTTCGTGCAAATCTATTTCTCGTCTCAGACTGTCTCTAGTTAGAAGTGCGCTTTCCAAGATAGAATTTTGCCGGTAATTTCATCTTAATGGAGTTTGCCGAGATGTTTTGTTTAATGTGAACTATCGTATACAATGGAACTATGTGAAGCTATAGTACCTAGTATAAAATAACATTTCTGTTTTACATTTAGAAAATTGTAATTCTATTGCTATATGATCTAGATTAAATGAAGTATATAAAAAAATCTTACCCATCGATAATAAATAATTGTTTTTATGTTGAAACATTACGTTCGGTGGAAAATGGGGAACGGAATGTTTTAACATTAGGTTTACTCTGCCTACCCTGCTGTGTGCACGATGCAGCGTGAAGGTGGAAAAAAAGAAGAAAAAATACGCTTTTTCCCGCCTGTATAAAGATGTAAAGAAATAAGTCATTGTAAGACACTCGTTTCTTCACTTTCGATATTAATTCGAATTTGAGTAAAATAAAAAAAATACAATTATTTTATGTCCTTAATATATACATGTACAAAATACAAGAAAAAAACAAGACATAAACAATAGAAGATAGTCTATCTGTCCATACACTTTTTCTTCTATTAACCAATTATACCGCTCAACTGAAGCCTAGTTTTTCTGGGTCTACTACCGCTCAACTGAAGTCTGGGTCTCCTAGTTTTTCCACTGATCTATGTCGTGTTTTCCACTTTTTAGCTTTTATTTTCATGTTTAGTTTTTCGTGCATCGCTCTGAGAGGACAGAATAATGTTTTTCAATTTAAATTAGTCTGCTTGGAATTAAATATGTTTAGAAGGAAATTAAATATTTAATATAAAAAGAAATATCTTCAGAACATTTTTTTAATATATATGTGATATATTGTATGTACTTATAAATTATTCAATCTTAATATTTCAATTACTGTAGGTATATTTCGCTTTAACATAACTTTTCTCAATCCTTAGGTAGGTATGTATACCTTAATATACTCATTGCATATAATCCACTCAGCACTTAGTGAGGCTATATTCGACTGTAAACGTGGTAGATGGCTGTACGTTCAATCCTTCGTACGTCCAATCGTACTTATAAAATCAGACACAAAATGCCTATATTTTGCATTAATTGTAAACCAAAACAAAATGGCTATTTAATTTATACGAATAAATATATTGGCATAATATATTCTTAGTTCTAATATATATACGCTGACAGAATTACGATACTGCTGGGAAATGTCTAAATGACTGACCAATGGGGTTGTACGCACAAATTATGTGTCTGATATAATATATATTTAAGATTTGAATAAATATATTACAGCAAGTTAGGCAGACAAAACCTAACCTTTGAGAAGTCATAATGTTTTCCACTTTCCGCATGACTCCTCAAATTCAGAAGAAATTCTAAATCAAGACTTTGCGTGCTGATGCTCATGTTTCTTTACCGACCGAGATTAATCCGACCGGGTTTCTTTACCGACCGGGATTTACATCCATAATAATAATCTATACTTATAATAAAATCGTAAGAGGGTCGGTGTCTGTACTTGGAAGATATTTAAAAAAAATGTTATTGGGAACCTTTATTAAGCTAATAGAACCGAAAACAATGATTTTTAAAATTTTTGTCTGTTTGTCTGTGCTTTTGTTATCGCTAATCTCCGAATCGACTTAACCGATTTAGATGCGGTTTTCACTATCGGATTCTGGTCCGGATCCACCCATCGGTGGATCCGAAAACATATAGGGCTTGTTTTATTACAAAAATTATGTCAATTTAAAGAATTTAGTTCGACAAATTTGTTGATTGCCGTTACAGTTATATTATATGTACAACTGTTTTACTGAATTGACTGAATCTTTAGTTTTCAATTTCTTTATTAATCTTTCTATTTCAAGCGGGAGTAGCCCCGCACGGGCCCACTAGTTTGACATATAACTATAAAAAAACAAATGATTTTTCTTCAATATATAATCAACGTTATATACTTTTTATAAAAACGTTAACATTACTTTACTTCCAGTTTCTCATACGACCTCGATTGTTCAAATCTTATCAATTTAGTCATTTGATATTAGCTAACATTGGCGTAAGCCCAGACTTTGTATGCTGCCTTTTAGCGAAGGCAGCTATTTTTAAATCTATCCATATCGGTGTTACCATCAGTGAAAGTAATTGGATACTTCCATCTAGTCAGTGCAAAATACTATTTCATATTATAGAATAATTGGAAAATTTGATTCTATTATAAAACGTATATAGCTGTTTTGGTATTAAACTTATTTTGCATCGTATTAAATTGCTTGTGCTCCGTAATCAAAGCTGGTATATAATAATACGACTCCCCGCATTTTCCTTTGTCTGGAATCTCATCTTTTTCCTGCTCCCGTAGGAGTTTTGGGAAAAACTCTGTTAGTGCTCCCCTACACTCCCCAAGGAACCTAATTCGGGAGTACGATTTTCTAAGCACCATTTTTCAAAGATAATTTTTATTTTTTCAATTTTGACTTATAACTAAAATTCAAAGAGTATCAGAGACAAATAACAAGAACAAAATAACCGAACTAAGCATTTTCAAATGAATGCGGTGCCTTTTCGCTTCGCAGACTCCATTACTCTTATTAAAACCACATTGTGCTGTTAGTTGGTGAATGTAGATGTATTCTTTGAAACGAAATTATATTTAGGGCATTATAATTACTAAAAGTTCTATATAAGTACAGACAGACATTCATCTAAATGAGAAAGCCTTACATTTTACGTCATTGTGGTACAGATATAGTTTTGTAATATGTTTAAATAATTTCTTTCTACTAACGAATAAATGAATGCGGAAAATGCGGTGTTGACTTCTACCGCGCAACGCACAATGTCTCGAAAATTGGAGAATAAAGATTTTCGAGAGTTCTTCTACCCTGCTGCGTCATGGTTACGCCATACAGCGTGAAGAATTGAACCCATAATCATCGAGCATTTATATCTTACAGTCTTATATTTGAGCTAAACTTTTACTTTCAAGACCTTCAGTGTAATTAGGACGGAGCAGGCGAAGTGACAAATTCGGTAAGGCGTGCCACAAACATTACGTGACAGGAAAGCCTGGACATTGTCGCTTACCGGCCACTTATGTTTGTTCTGGAAACTCCTTCTGAATATTTTATATGGGAAAATACAAATCGACGTTAGGTGAGGTCCAACATATTTATAAGGTTAAACAATTTTTGTCTTGGGATTTGAATTCTTGATTTATTTTGCATTTGTATAGTATGTTTTTGTATTGGTAGTTTAGTTGAATCTGAACTAAATCAGCTAAATATTTTAAATATAATACGATAATAATTTACATATTTGTTGAAGCAGTTAGGATTGCAAGTATTTTCAGATATTTGTAATTATTAATTACGATTTTATTAATTAGATATAAACTATTTTGTATTTTAGATTTATTATTGGAGTTAGTAAGCAAATGATTTGAATAATTCTTTTCTTTTCTAAATATTTCTTTTCTCATTGTTTCTTTTATAAATAATTCTAAATTCTTTTTAAAGAAGAAACTCGATGCAAGTCGAAATTGTAAATAGTTTTTTAATCCAGAGATATTAGATACAAGCCTACAGTCGAGAGCATGCTAAGACTGCCAATGTATTCATGAACCATACAGATTTTCGTAAGTTTGTGCCAAATAACCTTGTCTTTTGCTATCCTATAATAAGAGTTTCTATAGTGAGTATGCATTTCATAGCCTTCTTCTCATCAATTAGTTAAATGGATAAATTATTTTTTAACAAAAAGAAAAACCGACTTCTGACAACGAACTAAAAAGTGAAAAATAATTATACAAAGATTTTATAATTTTGAAGTCGGTGCCAAGTAAAACAAACAGGCTTAGTAATTAGATATTGTAGTAAGGATGTTGTAGCATTAGCTTGACACCGACTTCAAAATTATAAAATCTTTGTATAATTATTTTTCACTTTTTAGTTCGTTGTTAGAAGTCGGTTTTTCTTTTTGTTAAGAATTAATTTATTTTACGATTTTAAGTGATGGGTAGATCTTAAAATGATGCTTCTTAAACGAGTGGTGTTGGTGGTGGTAGTGGTTGTGAACGAGTGTGCAAAGTTACATATAAATTTGATATTTTGACAAGAACATACATAAAAAGTATTCGGGCGAATTGGGAGTCTCCCTTTTTTGAAGTTGGTTGAAAATAAATGCAACGATCAGGAATCTCACTTCTAACATCAATTTAAAAAGTTTTTGCTTGTACTACAGTATAATCAATTTTTTACTAAAAAAAAACAAACTTTCTCAATTTTCACTGGATTCCATAATCGGAACCTAACCAAATTTCCACCAAATTATCCTTAAAGTGTATTCTTTGCAATAAATTGAAGAATCAGTCAGACATGGACCTAAAAAAATGGGACAATTTGGGAAGCTTTACCTTTCAAATAAAAAAAAATTAAAATCGGTTCACCCAGTCAAAAGTTATGAGGTAAGAAACATAAAAATAATTATAAAAAAAAATAATACAGTCGAATTGATAACCTCCTTTTCTTGCAGAAGTCGGTTAAAAATCACCAGAGCCACTGTTCATTCTTGAATAATAAAATTGTTATGACTTAAAATAAAAATATTATACTTTCAAAAAAAAAACTACTGATTTAAAGCTACCAAAACTTGATGTCAAACATCCGTAACATTGGAATATTTAAAAATATTGAAAATTTAAATTTTAAATATTCGAACCAACCGTAGGTGCATATACCACAAGGCTTCCTTTCTACGTTTCCAAAGCGGATCTACAAATATATTTCACCAAATACACTGAATACGTCAGAATGCGCTTGCCGTTTCAATTTGCTGAAGTGGAAAACTGCGGGGCAACTTCGAACACTTAGGTTATATTGTTCGTTGCTCCTTGTATAGGTGGGTTTTTTAGTTTTTATTTAGAACGAGGAATTATGTGTAAGAGAAATGCTTGGAAATGCTTGGTTGTGCGGAAATGTATTTACAGTTAAACATTTTTCCTTTTATTTTATTTATTTAAATTTTACAAAAATAAGAATTAAAATGAAAGAAGAGTTAATATGGTGGTAATTTAATATTGTCTTCACTTTGGTATGAGACAAATTGAGTTCCACGAATAAGGTGAGAGGGGAACTTAATGGAAACAGAGTGTTTTAACACTGGGATCCCTCTGTCTGCCCTGCTATGTGCGGCAGCACGAAGCTAAAAAAAATATACCTTATAAAAAATTACACTTGTGTGTTATAAGATATATAATAATATTTTGAAGTGGATTTTATGTTATTTGAATAATTAAGAAAGTTATTATTCGCTTAGAAAATGATATTTCAATAAAATATTCTTTTTGTATCTTTAATGTCAAAGTAATAAATGTACGTATATTTTTTTATTATTATTCGCATATAAATCTAAATAAAGTAAAAAGTAACCTTATTTTATTATAATGTTAAAGTTGGTAGAATAAATCTTCTCTATAAAAATTCAGTAGCTCCGGCAACCACGAATTTCATTAAATATGTTAAACATGTGGTGCAGCTAAGAGCTAAAGCTAAATTTTCTATTTTTTTTAGGGTAGTTTCTCGGAAATTTTAATTGTTAATTAATGCGATAGTAGCTTTTTAGTCACAGACATACTTTTTTTATATCTTCATTTGCTTTTAGCTTCCTGTACGTAGGAAGATAGGTAGAGGGAACTTGGAACCTGGTGTTAAAACATTCCGTTCTTCAGTTGAGTCATTGCGCGTTTAGTGGCAGGACTTGCTTCGTTACCAGAGCGAGAAAATGAAAATATTTTATTCCCCTGATTAGGAATCGAACCCAAGACCATCGCGTTTACAGTTGAACACTTGTGTTTCTGTGTGTTCCTTTATATATTTATGCATATGCGTCTATATAATATCTATATAATATCTATACACTTAAGAAAGCTTAATAATTTTAGAATAAGTCACATTTTGATTTCTCATCTTCAAAGAGTTTGAGTTGGTGAGAATTCAATACTTTGTATTTTATGTTACCAGAGCAGGAAAAGCAAAATCATATATTCCCCCCAATGGAACCCCCCATAACTATGGTGCTTAAAATCAGAAGCTATCTCAAACATCCCATGAGAGTAAATCGATAATATATTTTGTTCTTGATTCTTATAGTCACTAAACTTAGAAAGTACAAAAAACAAATAATCACTGCTCAGCCAGTAATTGACTTATCGACAAAACTTTTTTCTTGGCATCTTATCCATTGATAGTTCTTAATATCTCGGGTTCATATATCAGTCGTATTGTAATTAACTTGTTTTATCTCACATCATAAATTAAAAAGAAAACGCGAATTAGACAGAAAATAGTGACTCAGTGTTCTCTATTTTTTTGTTCCGCATCACGCAAACAGAATGTTTCGAAAAGGAGAGCGTTTGAGCGTTGCGTAGGAAAAGGAGAGTCTTGACACTAGGTGCCCTCCGTCTATCCTACTACACAAATTTAACTTAAAAAACATATTGACAACAGTATCCATAACTATAACGTGTCAGTTAGACTAGATAGCCTAAAAAATAAAATACAAAATATAAATCTAAAATACAAAAACCATATCTATATATTTAAAAATATCACGTTATAGCTGTAAAACAATAAAAATTCTATATTCCAGGATAGGTGGATGTGGAATACGTGCCATTTGGGAATTTGGGGTTCGAACAGTTTTACGGCGCGGCGTGACGTCCGTCCCGCTATGTCGGTGAGCCGATATCAACTTATTTTTTATGTTTCATTCTATGCGTGACACTGATGACTTTTTACATCTATAGTGCTTTGTCATGGTGACTTTTTGATTTATTCTATTTTTATTATAAAGCTGAAGATCTATCTATCTCCATCCTGCCCACTGTGGTGTTCTGGAAATGTATCACCCAATAACAATACTTCCTTCCAACAAGGTGCCTTCCTAGATGTTCCGATTGACACAATTTCATTCATTTTATACTCTTTTTGTCTTTTCCTCGAGTTTGCTAAAAATATTTATAAACTATATTTGTCCATTTATAAAAAAACAAAGCCAATAATTGTGGGTTTGATTATGACTGAAAAAAAGATAAAAATTTTATAATTATGTAGATTTTTTTGATTTATATAATACTTTTCAAATAACACCACATTACTCTACTAATATTAATGAAGTTCATTTGAAATAATTAAAAATGGATGCAATCTTTTCTGATAGATACTTTAAAGATATAGGACAATTGAGTTCAATACAATTCAGCTAGAAACTGACAGTGGTAATAAAATATCACAAAGTACGATGGACCTGTATCTAGGTATAAAGTTGCAACGTTATTCAAGACGTACGCGGCCGCACAGAACAAGCAGATAAATAGCAGGACATCGACTGGTGTAATATATGTGCTGGCCTCCAGTCTAATGCAATTGAATGCTTAGAGTACGACCGGATGTTCAAAGTGGGTTTTTTTTATTTTTTTACTCTAAATTTTGTATTGAAGTGGTGATTCACTTAGTTTTATATTTTTTTGAGTGTTTAGAGATTTCGTATAAAGACATTACATTTTTTTACTTTCATTCTATATTCAGCATTTAGCATGATAGGCAGAGGAAACCTAGTACTAAGATACTTGTAGACGTTCTCCAGGCTCCACCGGAATTCGACTCGGACTATTTAATAAATAGCATTTTCTTTTGCCACTAAGCAATAATATACTACTAAGCAATTAGTTACAATCGTTAGATATACAAAAATGATATATAATAACATATTTAAAGATACAAAGCCCACATTCCAAGTTGCTTTAACCTATTCCCACCGATTAAATAATTCACGACAGGTCGCGCGTCACGCGAAGTAGCTCAAGTGTTTATGAGGCTTTTGTTTAATTTATGACATCGTCTCTGCTTAGGATATTTCTTTCTTTAAAATATCTTGGTTTTGTATAAAATATACATTTGTCACCGTCGCGCGTCGGGGCGCAGGAGAACAATTGTGTGACAGTTTGTAGGTTCGATTCCCACTCGAAGAAATTAAATATTTAATAGTTTCATTTCTTCGCACTGGTGTCATCTTAAAGCGCGACGTAGATTTCCACCGCTTTACAAGCAATGCCTCCAGAATATGGCTGAAAATGGGAAGCGGGGTATCTAGCACTAGGCTCCCTCTGCCTATCCTGCTACATTCGGGATACCTGCATCATGCCGGATGGTTTTAGTGGTTCATTTCTAAAATATTGGAGGGTTAGGGTCACCTGGTCTGGTCTGTTAATAAAAAACTTAAGACAATAATGTTTACATTTGAAGAAAAGTTATCATACTTACGTGGTATAATAATACGTCCTATTATCAATTATTTTGCTGTAATGATAGATTACAACGACAAACACCGGGATTAATGCAAGATAGGAAAAAAAAGGAGATAACTTAACAAAAGAACTAGAACAAAAGAAAATAAAAGCGAAAATGTATGGAAAAAGGTTTATTTAAATGTATTTATATAATTTTTTAATAAATAATATAATAAATAATAAATAAATTTTAATAAATGTAAATATAAAAAAATATAGAAGAATTTGATAGAAAAAAATAAGAAGTTCATCTTCAGAAAGGGTCATTACTAAGGGCTTTCGAGCGTAAAATGAAGCAATAAAGGGAGAATGAAGGATCTCTAAGATTATGTTTACTTTTAAAATGTTTCGTCGAATTTATTCCTGTCATTATTTTTGGGAACTGGTAGATTTGGCTATTGGAAATGGGATTACCAGGCACTTGTTAAGCTAGAAATAATGCTTAATATTTTTTTTATAAGCAATCTATTATTTAAAATAATCAAAGAAGCTCCTGTTTTTGTGAAGTAATTAAGTATATTTACATATACGAGTATATACATAATATAAAAGTGTGTGTATGTTTTTTAGACAGAAACATTATTATTATAAGCTGAAGCTCAACATACAATTTCTAGAAAATTGGGCGAAAGTGGGAAATGGAGTGTCTAAGCACTAGGTTCCCTCTGCCTACCCTATTTTATGCAGGATAAGTTTTTAAAGAATACCTTGCCCACTTATTTGCAAAACCAACCATGACACCTAAATTATTACGAGCATATCTATAAATTGGCACTTAAACGTTCGCGATTAAAGTAATTTATCTTCGCCTCTAATATAAAGTGGTGGTAAAGCAGAACGTACGACTCGATTTCAGTTATCTGGTTTATCAGTGTCTTCGCCAGCGTTGGGGGCCGTTAAAATCTTTCATCGTCAATTTTACGACTTTTACTCAATCCATATTTTGAAAGAGTAACGTTCGGAGATATGGGAATGACGTTAACTTTATTACTGGCCTGGAGTCTGGAGTCACTGTTTACAGACGTCGTAAAATTTCGTACAATTTATTTTAATATGCATATTATATTATATTTGTTTTTGAAAATTTAGATATGCAACTTAGAAATAAAGCAACATAGTGAAGAGATGAAATTAATTTTATAGGTTCAAATTCAAAATTCGTCGTCGTTTCGATTTTATCTATAATGCCCCCGTGTAATACCAGAGGGGCTACAGATGAGCTGCCGGCCTTTGAGGTGGATATAGAGACTCTTTTTGAAGGTATCTAAGTTCTATCGACCTGGAAACATTGCCGCAGGTAGACCATTCCACAGTTGCGTGGCTCGTGGAAGGAAGTTCCTACGGAACGGCACAGCAGTGAAGCGCCACGTATTCATATGGCATGGATGCTATTTGTGTTTGTGACATACTGTGCGGTTAGAGAATTCAGCGGCAGGTCAAACAGTTCTCCAGAACACTCTTCATGATAAATGCGGTAGAGACCGCACAGCGTGGAGATGTTTCTATGCGAAGCAAAATTATTCAAGCTTTTCACAGATCATTGGACCCCCAACGATTCGAACGGTTCTAAATGGATTAAATGGGTCAAGTCAATACTGAGGTGCACTAGCCCAGAGATGAAAACAGTACTCCCTATGAGTACTCTACATATCTATCTTCAATGTACGGCCAGAATTACCACCGTAACTGAAAGACCACGCGGGCGAAGCACTAGTAACGGTTAGTATAGAAAAAATGGTTTTCAGTTTATAACTAAGCCACTCGTAGCATTATATCAGACGAATGAAATCTGATGTGATAATTGAATAATTTTATTTGTAGAGCAAAATTAGAACGAGCCCTTATCAAGTTCAGTGATTTGTGATATAATAAGAAATGTCAATTTATCGAATTATTGAACCGAATGTTATTATGAGTGACTATCCGTTAACTGGAAAAGTAAATAAGCAGTGCAATGGATATTTCTTGTTAGCTTTTATTTTCTTTTATATGAGTAGGATGCCTGCCAATTAGAATTGTATAGTGTATACAGTAAGTTAGGCGGTCACTTCTAATTCTAGAATTCAGGGCTGAACAGGCAAGGCAAGTAGTTTGAGAATAAAAAAAATATCAGCATTCATCTAGACTTAGATTTGATTTAGTCATCATTAAATTTTATGAAATGGCAAAGAAAAAAACCTTTGCTTTTTTTCAAGTTTATTTGCAATAAATGGACTAACAATTCCGAAAGTTACTAAATAAATGCAGTCAGCTTAACCCAGCTTACCCTAAATACACTAAGACCAAATAGATCGCTTAACCATGAGATAATATCGTTCAATCTTTTCGTCGCAATCATTAATTTCACTTACCTTGACATATTAGAGGTAAAATTAACTTCAGTATCGACTGACAGCTGTGATCGGCGGTATAAATGATAGCCATTACCCGCCCGTTTGAGAAATAACCCTTTGGATGCAGCTGCAGGCAGTGAACTGGGAAATGTAGGCCGGGTACAATGTACACATGGTTGGACAACAAAGGAAGGCCTTTTTTATGTCTAATTTTAATAGTTAACTAACAATGCATTTAATATTTTTATATTTCATTTGTGATATAAGTTAATATTCCGGATTATTTTTGTTTGCAGCTACACGCTGTATCTCGCACATAAAAGGGTAGGCAGAGAGAACCTGGGAAGCTAAGCCGTTGGCATTAAAATACATCCGTTTCCAATTTTCCGCTGATTCTGAAAGCATTACGTATTGAATGGTGAAACTCAACACCGTATTTTGCATCGACACCAGAGTAAGAAAACGTTATCACCGAAATATTAAATGTTCCTATTCCTCGAGTGGGAATGGAACCCACAATCTATCGCATCACGACTGGTCTTGTTAGTTTTAGATATTTTGTTATAAAATAAAACAAATTCATTAAGCTTATATCATAACCTTTGTTTGTTTTGGATTTCGTAACACATCACGTCTCAATTATTGCAATGCACTATTGATAAACTATATAATATTACAGTAAAAGTACTGGTAGTGAACATGAAACATAATTAAGTTTGAATATGATATTTAGCTTCAGCCGTGTCATAACGTGCAAAAAGAAAATGGACATCCAATTGTAATAAAGGTTTCGATAAATAAGCATCTTGCATTCGTACTTTGTGTAAATCTAATAATATGCTCTTGCAGTCTGTATGTCGCCTGCGTTTAAGTATTGCGCTTAAATTGGATTGTGTCTAATGTAAAATAACTTCATATCCTTGTAATTTTAAAGAAAGCTTTATTATCATAATATTATTAATATATAATTGATAATAAATGAAAGAAAACACGTATCGTGGTGTAATGGGTTAATATATGTCACAATGATTTCTAAGGGTTGATTATTACCGCATCCTACGAAACTTAACGAAATAAACGAAAAATCTCTATTTTATTTTGTTATTTTCTAAAATTTTTTGATGTAATAAATAAGCTTAATGTTAGTTTTGAACTACTGATAATATCTGCAATTTAAGTAAAAATATTCCAACGTTGTATCGCATTCGGTCAGATACAGTCCAAGTCCAGACGTCATCACCAACGTCAAGAGATATCATACTCAAAATTCTATTTTTTGCTTACCCTGTCTCCGAAAATTTCAGAGAAAATTCACCTCTGGCTTTGCATTCATAAAACCGTAACGCTCTTTAAAGTTTCATAACAATTCTGAGTTTTTTTTTCGGAATGCCAGTCTCTTATGCACGCTGCCTACTTATATGTGGAAATTAATTATTTTTATAACAGTTTTTGAAGTCGTCGTGATTCAGTGTCACAAAATCGTTGTAGGTAAATTTTGGTTGTGGGTAGAATTTTCATTTCCTCGAAAAGGGGTAAATGGGAAAAAGAGAAAAGCATGATGAGCGGCCGAATTCGACGCCGCGCTTTATCAGATTTTCATTATCTTTTTATCTTTTTTTAACACAAATTCATAAAAAATACGAAATTTAAACACGCGGTACGTTACATAATTCTGCAATAGATAACTATTAATAATAAATAAGAAAATAAGTCAATATATAATATAATTATCTATAATACTAGTGGACGCGCGCAGCTTCACATGCTTACTTGCACCTTTAGGGATGAATTCTAATAAACAATGAAAAATGTGATCTTTAAATAGCCACCGATTTTTATAAGATTTGAAATCGAATAGACTCTTAAGACTAATGAAATAGCATTAAGAGTCTATTTAAAGATTTTTCCATACAAACTTTCAACCCCTTATTGGCACCTTTAGGGAATAAATTCTAAAAAGCCGTGAAACACGTGTTCAATTAAATATTTTTAAAAGTTTGGATTTATAATTTTATAAAAATAAGTGCCGATTTAAAAAAAAACCATACAAACTTTCATCCCCTATTTCACCCATTTAGGGTTAAAATTTCCAGAATTCTAAAATGTCCAGATTACGAAAGTAAACATCTGTCCAAATATCACGTTTCTACGCACAGCGGTTACGGCTGTGCGTGCGTCTTACCTCATTCAGTGAGGACAAGTCCTTTTATATATATAGAAATTTCTATAATGATATATTTTAAACTAAAATACAAAAGACCGACGAGAAAAGAGAATGGCTTAATTGAAATGTTGTATGGTATGTCAAAAAAGTTAATATCGAGGATTTTAGGTGAGAGAAGCTACAGAATACAAACAGTGCGAACGTGCCTTTTAGTTCTGCTAAGGGTGTTTTAAGGAAAACTAACAGTAATAGCAAACTACGTTTAAAAATTTTACTCGATTTTCAACTTTATTACATAAGCATAAGGTATATATGGACACGATGTGTACAGTTCAACGAAAAGGGCACTCAGACAAGTATTTCTAATCTGACCCAATTTTTTACTGTTTTAAACTTTATTGTACAGTATTTTCTTTGTGTCGTGTTAAAAACATATTTTTTGTTTTTAAGCACTTAACACGTTGCGGATTTGTAAAAAAGGAAACAAAATTTTCAAAGAGAGACATTTTTAAAATAACAACCTAAATAAAAAACAACCAAAAATGGAATAAAGTGAAAAGTATAGCATTAGTGTTGTTTCCTATACAAACGTGATGATTCTGGGTTCAATGCTCACTCAAAAGAAAAATTGATTGAACAGCGTTGAATTCCGCCACTAACGCACGCACACAATATTTTATACTTTTACCACTTTAGATTCTCCCTACTCGAATAGCAAAATATTCGGGTAGAAACGTAGAACAGAGAAAAAATGTTTAAACTAAATACTTATTTATTTTTGTGACATTTTTCCTCAGTTGTCAGTGACATATTTCTAGTCGCGCTTATTACCGAGAGGTGCTATAATATTCTGTTTGAGTGAAGCTTCATTATGAAATGTAGCGTCATTTCATGCTTGGTGAATGTCGATCAAAAAGAATAGCTATGAGATGGACACAGTTTTTTTAAAACGACTTCAAATTGAGAGCTATAAATATAATTCTTGTACCTATTTTATTTAATCTATGCCATTTATATTTCTGCCATTTTAGTGAAAGAATTTGTTTAGTTGGGCGCGCTTATCTCAAGAACTATTGATTGGTATTGAAAAAAATATTTCTTTTATATTGGCTAGTTTATATCGAGGGAGACTATATGTTGAAAATTGAACACTAAATTGAATTGAAGCTTTTGTTACAGTGAAATGAAAACAATTCATTTCACTAGGGGGAATTCAACCCAATACCTCGCTTAAAGTGTGTTTTGTCCAACTGCGCCACAGCTTCCTTAAGCTACTATAATTATGAAATTAATCTACTACAAAAGTTAGAAAAAAGACGCCTCACACCCAAAGCTACTTACTACCAACGCCAAACAATTACACCAGGCTAATACTAAAGACGTAAATAACAAGTGTTTGCACGGCAGAGTTTCGGTATTAATACCACTATTATTCTCCCAAAGTGACTGGCTGGTAATTAAAATAAACTTCCTGTTGAAGTTTCGGAGATACGAGTAGTTGGTGTACAAGGCGAACTTGTCTGCGTTTTAGTGTTTTGGTGTCAAGAAAAAAATATTAAAATCATTTGTGCTAAAGTAGTATTTATGATACTTATTATATATTATTATATGTATTATTTGTATTATCGTATTTGGTAATTGAGGCCAATCTTGAGTGGGTTCAATTTCCACTCGAGGAAATTAAATATTTTGTATATTCATTTCTTTGTTGTGGTATCAAGGCAAGGCGCGCGCGGAACAACACGCATTCAGAATTGGGCGGAAAGTGGGTGGAGTGTCTTCACACTGGGCTACCTTCTGCCTGCAAAGAAATGTGTAGGATACAACGTGAAGCTGAAAAAAAGGATAATTGATTTTCGCGATTCTTACTTGAATCTGATCTGATCTGAATCTGAATCGCGTATATTTAGAAATAAACATAATTATTTATTTAATTTTTGTCGATTATAAAATGTATCAAATTAGGAGGTTCCCTCTGCTTACTGTTAGTTAATTTTCCTTCTATAAGTAGCAAAGAGAAGCGAACTTACTTTATATAATATTTTATCAAATATAACTAGCAACCTGGACCATACAGTATGAAGCCAAAAAAAATCGAAATAATAGCAAAAAGCAAATATCTTATTAGAAGAAATCTTTACATAAAATAATTGTTCAATTATTTTCTTACTCAGTTTAAAATTTTCCAACGCCTCGCCATACTAAGCCAGCATTATTTATCTTAATGTAGTGAGTCGATTAAAATTTTCATCCAAATTCCGTGATGATTTAGAACGACCGTTAACCGAAGCGGGCAGGATTACTTCTGAAATAGCAGCTTTGAGCATATTTTAGTGGTGTTCGCAACAAAAGTAGATCAACTAGGGATATAGAACTGCTGCGCTGGTGTTTACTTTAGTAGTTATCGATGTTTGACCATTTGAAAGTTGTTCCTGATAAATTGATGGGTTTTTAATGTAAGTTTTCGTATATAATAAAAAAATGTGTTTCTTCTTCTTCTTCCTCCTGGCATTAATCCCGGCTATTGCCAGGGTCTGCCCTCCTACTCAACCTACTCCACTTTGCACGGTCTTTTGCTTCCTCGGTGGTTAGACCATTGGCTCTCATGTCCTGCTTCACGACATCCAGCCAGCGCTTCCTTGGGCGTCCAGGAGGTCTCACTCCAGGAACTGATATAGCAAGGCACTTGCATCCGACATAGTTCTTAGGCCGGCGCGTAACGTGGCCAAACCATCTCAGGCGACGCTCTTGGAGCTTATCCGCTACGTCACGGACCCCAAGACTACCTCGAATGAATGTGTTGTGTATGCGGTCAGACCGCTTTACGCCGCGCATCCACCTCAGCATCTTCATTTCCGTGACGTGAAGCTCCTGAGTGTGCCAAGATAGTGCCGGCCAACATTCGCTGCCGTATAAAAGAACCGGTCGGATGATGCTCTTGTGTATCAGTCCCTTGAGCTTGGGCGGTATTCTGCGGTCGCAGACCACACCAGTAACCTCCCGCCATTTGGCCCAGGCAGCGCTTAATAAAAAAATGTGTTTATTTAAATTATTAATAAATGTATTAAGAAATAAATGAGGATTTTTTATATATGCATATACGAGTACATATTTGTCAAAAATTATAACATCTTCATGGTACACGCATTTTTAGTCGACTGGTTGTTAAGGCAGGTCAAAAATCAGAACACTCACAAGATTAATTATTATTTGTCAGGCTTAACGCTGTATTCAGCACTTAGTAGGGTAGGCAGAGAGGACTTAAGAATCTAGTGTGTGGACACTCCGTTATCTTTAGAACACATCTGTTTCTAACTCTGTGCATTCCTTCTCCTTCTCGAAGCATTCCGATTGAAATAGCGGAACTTTTAAATACTTCGGAAAATATTACATTATATTAAAACCTAAAACACGATTATAATAAACTGTAATAAGGTTATCATAATCTAGTGATAATCTTTCATCAAAATTGCTAAATGGTGGGAGTTGGGACTTCCACTTGACGTAGAAAGGTGGGGTAACAACGATAAATCTAAGGCCGACCCGGATGCGCTATCTCGTATATAGTTGGGAACCAGGACCGCAAATTTACTTCTCTACATCACATTGTAAAGAATATTTTGATTTTATTGTTAATTAATTATTTAAAAAATAAAGCTAAATTAAATAAGAAAATGTTGCTAATATTTTGTTAACAGAAACAAAAACATCATTTAATATAACAATAAGAAATAAATATAGATTGGCTTGAGTTTGATTATAATATTTAGTTAAGTTTCAAAGATAAATAAAACTATTTTTTGTCAATATTATTCAAAATACTATGGAATTGTTAGCTTAAAACTATTTCATATTTATAAGAAAACTTTTTCAAAAACAAAACGTTTTTAAAAAATACAGGTATATTTGTATAGTAATTCATCTATGTCAATAACCCAGTCATCTTACCTTACCTGTTTCTGTATAAAAATATTTGAAAACTACAACTATATTACTACAAAACTACCTGTAACTATGTTCTAATATTACTACTATTATATTTGCAAATATATATAGCAAATTTTGCAAAAAAGTAGTAAATCTGCCAACTTTTAACGAAACACGCTCCAAAGAGAACGTTCTCTTATAAGCCACCAAGCTTAAAAAATCTACAACGGATTCACAGACACCCCCCAGTTAGGTAGTAGGCAGTAGGTAGTAAACAATCAATGAATTATTATCAGTCGGTCGCAGGCTCCAGGGCGATTCACTCAGCGAACACAAAAGAAAAATATTCACCTGCTATTATTGCTCACATGAGTTATGAATAATTCAAAATGGCTTTGATTTTTGTTTGTTTCGTTTTTTGTGCCTTTTTTTTGGGATTTTGGCTTATTCTTATTGCCTATTAGCACAGTGTTTGTCAGCACGCGACGGTTCTGGGTTCGATTTCCGCTCTAATTGCTCTATTAAAAATACAGAGCGGGAAGCTGAGTTCCGTTAATCATCACACACAATGTCTCAATAATTATGCAGAAAGCGAAAGCCACAATGTCTTAATAGTAGCCTTCGCTCTACCTACCCTGCTTTATGCGGGATACAGCGTGAAGGTAAAAAAAAGGTACCTCAAAGTGTATGGACGAGGACGTTGACGAATGGTTGCACAAAAAGGTTTATGTTGCGTACTTTATGTCCAGAGTACGGTCTGACGTGCGTACAAGTTTACAACCGTAGAAATGGGACCTTGTTTCTGTATAACAGGAACTATGGGCTCATCTGTCATTTATAGAGTAGATTAGTTTATTTTGTGGTGGATATTATAAAAAGAAATATTATTTTTATAAGTTAACAAAAAATATACTAAAATATTTTAATTTCTCCAATTAACCAGGTTTCTAATTATTCGCAGGTTCAACAAAAAAATTAGAAACCCTCAGTAAATACCTAAACTGTAAGCAATCTATCTTAGCAACTTCAACAGCGAGTTTATTTTAATTACCTCGCTACTTCGAAGGAATAGTAGTGGACTTGATACAGAAAACTATGTAAAATAGTTGCTTCTTGAAAAGTTATGTTTTAAACTAACTAATCACGTTGGTGATGATAACGTGAAAAAGTTAATTTTCGTATAGAAAAGGAAATTAAAAAAGAAATCATAGCATTCCATTGATTGACCATAGGGATCTCATCATCTAGAAAGATGGAGAGCCCATCACGTTGCAGAAAGGGAGTTAAAGCAGCAGGAGTTGGGCCACAAGTACTGGTCAGTATAGCGATATGCAGTGCGATAACTTTGGCTGTTAACACTCTGGAAAGGCACAGGGGCACTTGCGTGTACTGACATGTAAACGTAACAAGTTGAGGGTTCCATTCTTAATGGAGGCGTTTAAATATTTAATATTTTCATTTTCTCGCTCTCGTAACGAGGCAAAGTTAGTAAGTTAGTCAGATCCGCAATATATACGCAATGCCTTCAAGAATTCTGCGGAACAGAGGTGATGGGAGACTGTTAATCAGAACGGAGTGTCTTAATCCACCCAGATCCCAGTTTCTCTCTGTCTATCTTGCTATGTGCGCAATATATCGTGAGAATGATAATTATATTTAAATTATTTACATTTTTTTGCTCTGGTAAGATAAGCTCAGCGTTGAGTTCCACAACTTAACACCGGTACGTCTGAAAGTAAACCACCCCTACAGGGGATTCCATTTACTTACTCTGCTATACGAGCATAAACTTAAAGCTGTTTAAGGAGATTATTAATAAAACAATTTCCATATTAAACTTTTATTTATTTTCTAAAAACATATTTAACCTAATCCCTATAATTATGTACATTTCATGGTTACCATGCTGGGTTCTTAATACTTATAATAAATTAAATATATTATAATAAGTTTATATAATAAGTTTATTCGAAACATTATTTTAACGCACCATCATATTCTTTATTTAATAAGCATGAAACTAAAATTATAATATCTACAGTATAGTAGCAATAATGTACATTAGTTTAGCAAAACCAAGAAAATTGTGAGACATATTAAATATCAATCAAATTAAATGGTTTAAAAATTACTTTAGATGCCATGCCGTGTTACATTTAGCAGTGTCTGTGAACGCGTTGGTTGTAGGTTCTATTTATAGTCTGGGAAATAATTATTTCGAGAACAAAGGGACTTGAAACTAGATTCGCTTAACTGCCCTACATTCTGAAATTAAATTTGAAATTGGTTGTATTATTTTTATTTCTTTATTACTTAAAATATTTCGTTTTTACGTTATTTTTACTATAATCTGTCTTAAAGTCTTTAATCGTATTAAAAATACATAAGAGGCTCAAAAAGAACGACAGGCTTTAGGTTCCAAAGGAAATATTTGAATACTAAAAAGACAAAAGAAAAATTCAGTTTTTTACTTAATAAAAAAACACACAGCCTCGTACCTAGTCACAAATAATGAAAATATATATATATATATATATATATATATATATAAATGTAGTCTAAGAGTTCGCAATATTTAATTTGTTTAATATTATATCATAATTTATGAGGCTTGACCTTTTCAGTATGTAATTACAGATGAAAAGGGACTAACTACATTTTAAGATGTTAATTCCTATGCAAATTTTACTATACAACTTTTTATACTAAGTATATTTGTTACATTCACGCACATTAATTTTTCATAAATATTACACAAGTTTTTAGCAATAGTAAGTTAGTATTTATAACTTAATAAATTAATAACAAGTAATATAAATAATTAATTCGTTTATTTCTTTCATTCCATTTAAAAACTTATTTTATAGTAGTGTAGTTTAAAGTTTCACTCAAGTAAATATTGGCTTCGGAAATGCAAAATTCAAAATCCCTTTGTTTGGAGAGCTTGCGAAAGGTCCTTTGAGAGCCTACCTATCCAAAATGTCGGCGATATTTCAACGGTAAATAGATAAACTAATATTTCATATATTCTGTTGAAAACATGCTGTGAAGTCGCACAAAATTGTTTTTTTTTTCTTTCTTTAATTATCTTATAACATTTTTATATTACCGAAGAGAAAGCATTTACACTTAATAGATATTTCCAAGTCATAACAAAAAGACAATTCAAGACAAAAAAATATTTATTAGAAAACGTATAAAAATTGAAACGTAGAAGGATTTGCGGGCCTCTTGAAATTCATCTAAGGCCCGATACGGTAAAGTTTTTATGCGTTTCCTGAATAATATCTTTCCAAAAAAAAAAAACATTTGTAAGGTAAGATTTTTTTAATTTTCACTAAGATTAATAGGAATTTAGCATTATTAACCTTAATCCATATTATCATAAATTATACATAATATATACACTAGTTAATGTAATAATTACAATTCGTTATATACATGTAAATTAATATTATATAATCAGTCTATTTTAAAAATACAATTGGGCGAATCAAGATGTTATAAAATCATACAAGCTCTTTGTCTAATTTTATTTTATATATAAACTACTAAATAATTTATAAAGTGGAATTTCATGATATTAGAATAGTAAAATATTATTTATGAAAACTATTAATCTGAATTAAATTTCTTATATTACATAAACAATGTACAACTCACGAAATTTAAACTGAGCGTTGTATGTATGTAAGTAATTACAAAAGGAGAGCCAGAAAACTCTATTAAAACATTCCGGACTGTATATTAAAAACAAGATAATCGTTAGGTAACCAAAGTTACTTGGCCTAGGTGACAAAAAATTTAATGTTTACAGCATTTTTTTTAATTGTTTATTATTATTGACATTATATAATTTATGCATTTGTTCATTTAATTCAAAGTTTCTAAAACGTTTAAAATTTACATTTAAGAAATATTACATTTAGTTTCTGTGTTCAATAAACAAATGACAGTATTAAAGTTGAGAAAATGAAACTATTACAACTTAATTGAAGTTCTTAGGCCATACACATTACCCTTGAAACTGACTACTGTTTTAACCTAAGAAGTACAATTATTTTTACACATTCAATTTAACAATACTTATTATTACCGCTACAAGTTCCAAATAATAGTATTGTCCTTAAAATTTACTAAAACAACTCTTAAAACCCTGACTTACTACAATTTCCAACACACCAGTTACAGATTTCGAATATTACTTCAATTATTGAAAATCAGCTATCTTATCGATGTTTCAGTGTAACTTCCTAATGTGAACTGTAAAAATAATTGCAGTAGAACGACCAGTATAGTGGGTATGCACGTTTCTGTGGCTCCTCCTGAAAACAAATATTATTACTAATAGACAACTAAATTTTTAGTGTTTTTTTGATTGATAAGCCCTAGAAAATTTTTAAATATTAATAAGATCAAGAATATAAGAGATTGTCTATTATGTTAGGTATTTAAGGCTAATTTGCGATAACCGCTTCGTAGTCATTACAATACGATCCACTATAAAATCGCTCCGGTAATAAAACAGACTGCGGAGTTGGGTTCCGCCACAAAAAACACAATGTCAGACGATTCATCAATGAATGTCTCAATAAGTGACACTAGATTATTTCTGTCTACTTTGCTACATGCAATAACCGCGTGATGTATGATTTTGGTAAATAATGATTTTTTGTAAAAATATTATGGTATAAAATGTTAGAAGTAAAAATTTCGTAGTCAGGAGTATGTATGTGTCATTTTTATTACCTGTAAAACTTCTTCCCAAAGCGGAAGCCGGGTTAGAGCTGCGTTCCCGCAGTACAATTGTGTTGCTTGTTGCTTTCCAAACGTCGTATATAGACGCCTCACATCTGAAAGAAAACGTTGTCTTAAAAAATCTTATTACATAATATATTTTAAATGTTTGAAATATGAGTAAGAAAATGAAGAATTTGTTCCTATAAAACATCCCCTATGTTCCATCAACATACCATAGGGTAGTTCTAGCTAACTTATCGAAAAATATAGCAAGTTAAGTTTTCTTCTTCTTCTTCCTGGCATTAATCCCGGATATTACCAGGGTCTGCCTTCCTACTTAACCTACTCCACTTTGCACGATCTTTTGCGTCCTCGGTGGTTAGACCATTGGCTCTCATGTCCTGCATCACGACATCCAACCAGCGCTTCCTTGGGCGTCCAGGAGGTCGCGCCCCAGGAACTAGTATAGCAAGGCACTTGCGTCCGACATAGTTCTTAGGCCGGCGCGTAACGTGGCCAAACCATCTCAGACGACGCTCTTGGAGCTTATCCGCTACGTCACGGACCCCAAGACTACCTCGAATGAATGTGTTGCGTATGCGGTCAGACCACGTTACGCCGCACATCCACCTCAGCATCTTCATTTCCGTGAGTTTCAACATTTAAACATTTGAACATTTCAGTTCAAGTTAAGTATACATAAAAAATATTTTTTCGTCTGCCTATCGCCGTCCTCTGCTGAACGTGGCCTCCCTCATCAAGCGCCAACCATTCCGGTCTTGGGCTTCTCACATAAAAGATATATTCATAGTAAAATAATTATGTCAGACTGTAGAATTATTTTAAAAATCCTTTTTCTTCGGTTTTTGTGTTTGGAGAGCCCAAATAAATAGATTTGTTAACATACGAAATAAATGTTGTAATAAAAGGTATCTACTATAGTTTATAACATTTTTAAAAAGGGATTCGAACTGAAAGCGATAGCTGATGAAATGAAAAAAATAATTCACTGTTATTTAGTACTAGCACTGCTTAATATATTAAAAAACCGTATTTTTATTTATGCTATAGGTTTTTGGTTTCATCTGACTATGAAGTTAAACATAAACAATACTAATTAGTATTTTGATATCATGTATAATATTAATTGTTTATTACGCTTATTACTTTATAAGTTAACCAAAATATGGTGGAAATATACTATTTCTGTAAGACTATGAGAAGTTAATGAGTGGGAAGAGGAAAACGGAAAGACTTATTAATATAATCTAATTAACTGCGAAGTATCCATAGCAAAAGTATTATAATACGTATGAGATATCTAAATATACAATTAAAAAAATAGATTCACGCTGTATTCCGCATATAGCAGGTTTCCCACTTTTCGCGTAATATTTTTTAATATTTTGAGTGGCGGAATTCAACGGAGAGCAGTTTGCCTTGATGCAAGAGAAAAGAAATGAAAATATTAATAAATAATAATTAATTCCCTCAAATGGGGATTGAACCCACAATCGTGGTATTACTTACAGTCACATCCTTGTGCGCTTGCGCCACGACGGGTACAATATATTATAGAAAAATAAGTATAAACCCTGTGCTGTTATAACCGTTCTTTTCTAATACATAGATATTTTTCATAATAGTTATTTAGAGACTGAAAATATGGAATTCCGTGTAAACTAGGAAACTGTACCACAGGGGTCTATTTGAAATTTCTATACTTATATAAATTTGAAATAAATAGCACTTTCAGCGTACATTGAAAATATTACAATTTATGAAAATGTAGGTACTGACCTATGTTTATAAGCCCCAAGAATATTCAGAAGCGAGTTAGATCCCATTTTCTACGTATAATTTAAGTAAAGTATAGTATACATACATAAATGCGAGTATTATACGCAAAAGGTTTCTAAGACATAGAAAACTTGTTTAATATTTTCCTATTTATAATAATTTATAAGAAGGAGTTTCTAAAACATGCAACCTACCGTATCATTAAAGTAGGTACAGGTGATAGGACAGCCGCTTCCAATTCTAATGTAGACAGACTGGACGCGTAACCGTTGCTGAAATTCAACACATGATTCGCCGTAAAGCTGGGGACCTGTAGCAATATAAAGTTTTTATAACAAACTCAATACACGAACTATAAGTATAAAACTGGCGATAAAACTACTCGTCGACTTGAGGTGCACCTTAATGTAAATGCCAATAACTTTGTTATCGAGTTAGTATAGTTTTCCGATTTTAGAAAGATAGAAAGGACTTGTAATGTATTTGTTTTTATATTTATGAATATTTTTTCGAATAAAATGAGAGTAAACGGAGAGAGAAATAGTGATAACATATTAGGTTCCTACTAGGGTCAATCATGTTCCAGCCATTTTACATTATGGGTTGGATCGTGAAACACAACGCCGAATGTTTTTTCATCAGACTTAAGGTATTAAAATATTCTTATGAACCTTACCTTTTTACCTTTCTCTAGCGAGCATTGAACTCACGGCTCTAATTTTTTAGTTGTAAATTTCTTAATACTACCAAGGTAGTATTTAACAAGGGATAAATCATATTCTAATTTTAGTTTTTAAATATGATAATCGAAGAATGCCACGTAGAGTGCTTAATAGAGCGAGTACTTTCAGTATTTGTAAATTTTAACATATTATAAAGTTAAATAATAACAAGAAAGTTGACACTCTCATGGAAGAAGAACTTGTCAAAAATCTTAATGTTGCCTAAGACGAACGAGGGTAAACTTTGAAAGTAATTTGGCGTACAAAGAGCCTACATATACCTATTACTTCTGACATTTTCAACGGAATACCTTGAAATATGAAACAAACTGAACTGAATTATTCATAATTATAGTCACACCTGTAAGATATTATATGTACGCTTGCAAACATTTTGTCTTGGGTTCTGAAATAAGCGAATTTTCTTGGTAATCACTTTGTAAAATTACATTCTCAACAAGTTAAATAACTTTAGAAAATGTATTTTCTATTAATATTATTATTTGCAGCATCGCGTAATACTTCGCATAAGGCAGAGTTGTTAGAAGTAACCTTATTTTAACCCGTTTCCCATATTCCAATGAATTTTATAATTATAATTAAATAGATAAATAAATAATATCATACTATATGAAGTATAACATAAAACAGTCGGTCGATCTTTTGTCACTTTTGTGTTTTGACAAATTGCCTTTTGCCGCAGGTCGGTTTTATAGCATCCAGATCAAATTGGCCGTTACCACGATCCGCAATTATGGTTAACGTTGGCCAGATTCGTCCTGACAACGCCGTATTACCGCAGTTAAGGTTTTTATCTGCACAAATTTATTAAGTTTCTGTTTTGTTATAGTAAAATTATTTAGAAAAAATAGTTTTTTTTTGTATAAAAAATATTTTTTTACGTTCGCCCTTACATTTACTAAGGATCACTAATCCTTCATTATACTCTTATATTCTTAATATTTCACACCCTTCTTACGTTTCCTTTTTGCACTCTCTATATGCCTATTATACCTACCGTAAATCGACAAGTTTACAACTAATAATTTCACAAATATTTTTAAATTTGGTATTGGGTTTTTAATTTCGAACACATAAAACTCACAAAAATACCATTTTTCCCGGTAGTAGGATTTGTAATCTATAAAAATATATAAAGTTTCTTTAAAACTAACGGAACGTAGGAAATCTTGTGATACGTGATATATTCATATAACAAGGCTTTTGTCTACTTTGCATGTTGAATGGATGCGTAAAAGAAGTCGAGTGGCGGAACTTAACACCGCAATTTACCCCATTGCCAGACCGAACAATCGAAAATATAAAATATTTCAACAGCTTAATCTTTCAGCTTTATAAAATTAGTATAGAAGTATATATTAGTAAGTATATAGTTTATTATTTACTCACCATTTGCTCGTTGACGTACCACGTGATGTTAGCTGCGGGGAGCGACGGGGGTGAAGTACAGTTCGCCCTTATATGGTCACCCCCTATATATGTCATACGATCTGATGTCACATTTGGACTCAATAGCGGTGGCTCTGAAAGAATAAATATTTGCTATAACATATGTATTTAGTTACAGTGTTTGTTTATATGACTGTTATAGCAAAGATATATTGTAGGTCGGTTTCAAATTAAATATAACTAAAAAAAGTATCTATATTTTTTAGCTTTACGTTGTATCCCGATATTAAGACACTCTGGTCTCTTTAAGACACTACCGTTCCCCTCTTTCCGCCTTTTATGCTATAAAAATAGATCGGTTTGTGAAGCTATGTTATTTAAACTTTTATTATTCTTTTAATCGATTTCAATTCCTGCTAGGAACTAGGGTTATTTTAACATTCCGTAATAACTAGGTATAAACTAATGCTACTATAATAAATCATGAAGTATGACGTAAAACTTTGCCATCGCAAGAAATGCAAATAAGCACGCTATACAACAAGTAATTTCACAATTTAACATGTAATAATGTACCAAATGTGCACATCGATGAGGTAATTTTTTTCATGGAGTATAATTAAGTATTTTTTTTAAATTAAGTAGGTATAATTTTCTTGTGAAGTATGCGGCGTTAGGTTCCCTTAAACTTTTCTTCTAGAAGCGGCAAAAATCTAAAAACGTTGAAAAAATTGAAGATGAAGATGTGCGACGGCTTTACTTAAGACGTAATATATTAAAATCAAAAACAACGACTACCAAACATGCGATAGCCTCTCCTCCGCCTCGAAGATTCGGTGGACAGTGGGAAATGGAAGTGTCTTAATGGGAACGGAGTGTCTTATCTCGAGGTTCCCATGTTCCCTCTGCTCACCTTGATATGCCCGGAACACAGCGTGAAGCTAATAAGGAAAACCACAACAAAAAGCTAGTTTAAAACTTGAATCATTAAAAGCATTTAAATATTAATTAACAAAACTGAAATTTCAATGATGCGAATATTGTGAAACCATTTTATTTTCCGCTAATATAATAACACATGGTCTCATTTGTTTACGGTTATGGCCTGTTAATGATAGAATCTGTGTTGAAGCAGTCATTTTAATGATTTATTCAGTACTTTTGTGTCGTATGTCGTGTTTTCAAGTATGAAAGTTGGTTTTTGAATTGCCTTAAATTATATGTAATTTAGTTAGAAAATTATAGTGTGCAGAAATAAATGTTTTGTTCGAATAAACTGCAAATTTGTTAGCTATTGTTTATTCTTTATAAATTGTAAGCGTTTTTTATAGTTTACCGCGTTTCATATTTTAATATAATATATTTTTCTGTTTTAATTTCACGCTGTATCCCGCACATAGCAGGGTAGGCGGAGAATATGTATATCAGCTCACTTATGTATGTAGGTGTGTTTTTATATGACATTACAGAGATCTAACGGATTCAATGACTTACGATCGATTCATTTAATGTTGCAAATATCATATCAAGTTAATTATTTTATAATTCGTTTAAGGTAACTTAGTTTAAAATTAACATCCGTAGACAGAGAGAACCTAGTGTTAAGCTACTCCGTTCTCCAATTTCAACGTTTCTCGTGCGGGAATCGAACCCACGACCATTACTCTTGCAGCCTGACGCTGTCCTATCGCAATCAATCAATCTTTAAGCTATAAGATAATAACCCAACACTATATAAAAATATGTGAATTCTTTACTTATAAGATATCTATGATATAAAATCTATCATAATACATGTTTGAATGAAAATAAAACTTGTTTTGAATACCAAACCCTAAAATATTTCTGAAAAAAAAATATATATATCTTAGGACAAAATAAAGCTTTTAGCCTTAATAGACTGCTCCAAGTGAACAAGGCCAGCGGTCTTTATTCCATGGTTCATGGAATATAGTGCGAATGACCCTCGACCTTTTTTCAATTTGTAAATATGCAAACAATGTTACCATTGTAGTGAAAATGATTTCTCGAGTTTATATTTTTGAGGAAATATTTAATTCTTTCCGTCTTCTTTTTTTTGTATATAAAATGATTTAAGTGATTTAAGACTTTGTTTTTAAGATTTTTTGCTTGGTTAAAACTTTTCCAATATTTATTTTAAAAATAGACAACCCTTAAATTTGCTTAATTTGCATTGAACTATTAATTAAAGAATCTTACGATTTCTTATTTATTTCTCATACATCTTTAAGTAAAACTACTTTAACATAATGAACACATAACAAAAAAAACCTTAAAACTCTGAAACAAATAAAAATATAAAAGAATTATAACCATTTCATTATTTACTAAACACTTCGGCAAACTGTTTGTGCCTGAAATATGCAATATTTCATCTCTCCTAATAAAGGATTCTGTTGAAAGGGTAGGAAAGAAGGCAGATGTTTCCACTCGGGCTGATACAGTAAGTACCTATCATATAGCAGGGTTTCTATAAGCGAAACAATTTGGGAGACGACATTCAATTCGGATAAAACATTTCAGATAAACATGTTAAATAAATTCAATACAGATAGCCTTCACGCCTTATTCAGTATAGGAGGGTAGGCAAAGGGAACCTAATGTCAAAACACTCCAATCATTCAAAATGGAATTAATTTATTCCCCCCGATTGAAATTGAAACTCAAAATAATCGTATTCACCACTCGAAAAAATGACAAATAAAATATTTTATTTATATTTTTAAGCAAAGCGCGGCGTTGAGCTCCATCCTAAAATCGGGGAGAAGTGGGAAACGGAGTGGCAACGATGTGTGCTAAAACTAGGTTCCCAGATTCCCTCTGACTACCTTAATATGTGCGGGATACAGCGTGAAATAAAAAATTATGTATACTCGTATTTATAACATATTTTATATGTTCACATACACTTCAATGAATATACTAATATTATTACCAAAACAACTCCATATTTAAACAAACATATTTTTTAATTTTTTAAACAAAATTTATGAAAGCCTTAGATAAAATATCTAAATGAGATTTCGCCATTGCAGATTAAAACTTGTATCAGGCAATGGTGGCACGTATAGCGGATTATAACTAAAAATAGACTTGCACAAGACTAATTTAATCCTCGCAAGTTTATTGGATTGCTGGAATCCGCTTCTCTTGTTGGTAGTTTTAATATTTGTATGTTTTTTTCATAGATTTACTGGTAATCGCTTTAGGGAGTTGAATTTGAAATATATTTGCAAGCTGCATCAATCTCTACTATATAGTAGAAGATAAAGAGAACTTAATGTGAAATTTTTAATATTGCACTCTATCTATGTATTGAGAGGCAGAACCTAACGCCATGTTTTGTATTGATAGAATGCACTACTATCGCAGTTAAAATTCTTACTTCATAGTCAATGCACTTTTGAAAATATATAGAAAACTAAGAAGAGTTTATTTACTTAATTAATACAACAATAATTATTACAAATTAAAAAAAATCATAGCTGAAGCATTAAAAATAAAAAAAAAGTTTCCATTAAAGTATATAGCTACATATCAGCCTAATCAAATTTACTAAAAATGTTCATAAAAAATACCTTTTCAAAATACATCTATCTATATAAAATTATGAAAAAATTCAACTGACTTACCGACTACAACCATTTCGGCCGACTTGATGTCAGTGTGAAACAAAGGCGCGTCAGCCGACACCTCGCACTGATACTCCCCTGTCAACGTTCTGTCGACTTCTGTCAGCACCACTCGGTTTTGATCTGATGCCGCTACCTGATTAAAAATTATATACCTTTAAATTATATGCATGTAGGTAGAAATGAAAAATATTTTATAAAAGGTATATTTGTTTTTTTATAATATTTCTTTTGGCCTTGCGTGGTCCTTAATGTCACGCTTTGTCTTTCTCACGGGAAAATGAAAATAATATTAAATATAATTATTCTCTCGGATGGGAATCGAACCCATACCGTTGCACACTATCCGCTGGGTACAGGAGGTTATTACACTGTACTGGAACTAAATACGCTAATAACATAATTAACTCATCACTTACATCAACTTTAATTTCGGCAACAGGGAACACCTTAGTGGCTGGAGACTCCTTGGGCACATATCTATAGAATTCAATCATATTTCTGTACCAGCGAATAGAGTATAGCTGGGCTCCTTCCAGCTCGTATGAGCACATTAGCTTCGCGTTCCTACCGGTGAGCACCGCCTTGGGTACGTGGATCTGGAGAGACTTCAGTGTGTTTACTGTACCTGTAGATAAGAAATACTATTATAAATAATAATTTTTGATGTTTTAATTTAATTGTTTTCTGTTATTTTTTGTTAGGGGAATATTGTTCTAATTATTTCTTATTTTGTGTTCAAAACTCAAACGAGTCTAAAAAGTGGAATTTTAAAATTAGTGTATTAGTAGAATAGTTAAAATAAAATAAAATAATATCCTAAAGTACTATATATAAATAATAAAAACATAAAAAGGGTACGGACCAAGTGTCTGTACTGTTATAGTATTAAAAGAATAATAATATACAACACAAAAATATTTTTTACAAATTCCAACCATCAAACACACACTTAAGATTTAATCTAAAAGCTAAAGAGTTTCTTTTAATATTACAAAGTAATATTAGTAGAGAAGTATCTCATCTGTGCACTGCCTTAGATACGTGAATATGAAGAGACTTGAGTGTATTTACACTACCTGGAAACAAGCAATCTAACTACAAATAACAATGTACAATCAATAGTCTATTGTGTATTTAGGTTTACTTCAGTTAATCGATTCTGGTTGCGCGTAGAAAATAAAAGCTATCTGTATTTAGATGCGTCGCTTGTATTTAGTGTGTGTAATTTACAGATTGTTTTAAGGGACATTTAAATTATTTAAGATATGAATTTTAATTTTTTTTGTTAATTTTAAAATAGCCTTCTCTGGAATATTAATTAGGTAAAGATTTCGTAAAGATATGTAACTTAATCTACAATTAGGTTGTTTATAAAATATCTGAGTAAAATACCTAAAAGTTTTGAATATCACAAATAGAATAAGCAATAATAGAAGTATTAAAGAAAGAGAAAGAGAGAAAAATGCTAAAATTAATAAAATACAGTCAACTTTTAAACGGAAATAATAACACATACCCATTAATTTCACATTGTTCGTTAAAACGAAATGATACGAATCAATCCCTATTTCCGTTTTTGCGAATACTTCGTTATTGTTACAGGAACGCCGATTACGTTGAAATTACTTTGCGAATTTAATCCTTACAGATTAACAGAATAACAGTACCTATATATATATGTGTTTTTAAAATCCTCTATATTCAAAGTATTTATCATTATCTACTTTATAATTATTAGGTGAATGGGTAGAAAAGTCTAAAAGAAATGAATGCGCATTGTTTTACGATTTGTTATGATAATAGAAAAATTAAAAAATATATATATCATACAATTTTGGAGATCACTCTCGATTTTATTATAAAAATTGCTTTAGCTGTTTCGGAGATTAGCCGGTACAAACAGAAAGGCATACCGACGGACTGAATATACTTTTATTAAACTAGTGAATCAATTTTACATTTTTAAATATAAATTATTATAAAAATATTTATATATTTAAAAATAGAGACAAGGATCCAAGCCATCGGTGGCTAGGGCTCCAGAGAGAGGAACCTCCGCACAATACGCGCCGTCTCAAGTAACACTGCCTTCTGTATCCGGTTCTTGATCCAACAGCTAAGCGATAGCCTCTTAAGGTGTTGGTCGAGGCTTTTCGCTATTAAACCGTTAACCGAAACCACTATCGGCACAATGTTAGTCTCATTGACATCCCACATGGCGGTAATCTCATGGGCTAGGTCCAAATATTTAGATTGTTTTTCTTTTTCGGCCTTCACGAGATTGTCATCATGTGAGATAGTAACGTCGACAATATTCATCCAGCAGATGACGTCGCTGAATGATCCGCACCCTGTCCGAAAGTCGCTGTGCAGTAACGGTCGCTGTTGGTTCAAGCTCCTGAAATATGGACAGTAACCTTGAACGATACGCAGTGAGGTTAGTTCCCCCCTCTATTGCCCTATAGTACGCACGCATGACACTCTCATTCAGTTGTTGAGACCATCTCATGCGAGGTACTTTGCCACCGGTAGCAGGAGCCTTGTTGAGAATCTTCGACACTCCTGGCTCCATGCCCTCCGATCTTGCGTGGCGTAGTCTTAAAGCCGGCCTTTCCGACTCTGACATTCCTCCCTCCGAACCCGCAGTCGAAGCCGCAGTGCGATACTCGTCTTCTGACGACGGCGGTTTCGCGGATTCGCAGAGCAACATCTCTGCCCTTGGTGCTGGGAGTGCTTTTGTCCTCCTGGCATCCGTCTCAACCTTTTATTCTTAAAATTGGCACTTGTGCCATCTTTTTCCAATATTTATTTTAATTCTAGTAATCCAGAACATATTTTTGTATCCCATTTTCTTATGGTTTTGTACTATTTGTAAATTATTTATTAATTTATATCAACAGTGAAATTTTTTTCTGACATGTTTGTTTGACGGTTGCTAGGGTTTTGTTCATTACAGATTATTGGTTTCACTTTTATTTATATGTGTATACGAATTGTAAATGACTAACTATAAGAGATTTTATGATTTTTTATCTTAGGGCTCTTCAACACTTCCCAAAGTCAGAGATTGTGAGTTTTGCGTTATATAATATCTTAAAATAAATATATTTTAAATTCCAGGACTACAATCAGAACAAACGAACTACCCATTACTTTGAAATAAAACAGAGTAAACCTGTCCATACCAATATAACTCACAAAATACTAAATCCACGTAACAATTTTGATGTCCAGATAAGATTTTACGACGAGCCCTTGCACTGGCTACGTCGAAGGTGAAGAAAGTAAATATCCAGTTTATGGCACCTCGTTAGAAGTTAGGTCATAATGTTAAACGACAGAGTTGTTATCGCCACTTTTTGCTGAAATCTTCAAGTTAATACTTCTACCTATTATTGCCTTTGATAGCACTCCTCGCCTTGTTTTGGGTGCGAATAGGCCCAATAAAATTATAGAATTATGTATTTCTAATTAGTCTTTTGTGATTTTTTTCTGTGTTTCCAGTATAATTTCAAGAGGAATCAAACTCACCACCAATCGCGTGTGTAACTCAGTCTGAGGCTTATGCACCAGCTCTACTACCTCCATATATAATATACAAAGAATATTTCGAATTAATTTAAACTTACTTCTTTAATTTTAAGAAGTAAGTTTAAATTAATTCACATAAAGATAACAAGCAAAATAGAGAAATATATAAAAAGTACATTGAACCCCTATTACTTTTCTAAGGCTAAATGTAATTATTTAGAACAGCGAAATATAAATTCTGGTACATTCCGCACTCTTTACGCTATTTTAAGCAATTCCGGTTCTACGAAGTATTTTCCTTTACGGATTTATTCCTCTAAGAGATAAGAACGGTGAACGCATCATTGAGCACGATGGATATAGCTTTGTTTCTATTGAATTGATTTGGAATGCAACGTACAACATTTTTTATTATAGCCTGCCTGAATTTTCAAAACTTTTCTATTAAATCAATTATTTTTTAACAGCAGCTATCAAAATCTATGGTTTAGTATTATTACTGTATTTAGCAACAAAAAAAGTTAGAAAATAAAACTCCAGTACTTTTTAATTGTACATATATACGCGCTAATCTCAGGAACAAGTGGTTGGAATTACGAGTATATTCATAGGACCCAGTCGTAGCATAGACAATCGTGCGACTGTAAATGGGTTATGGGTTATGGGTTCTAATCCTCGAGGGAATGATTTTTTTTTTCATTTTATCGCTCTGGTAATGAAAAACGTGGTAATGAAAAAATGGTAATGAAAAAAGTGGGGCGTGACGAACTGATTACATTAAAGTTATTTTCATTTTAACTTTCAAAGCAATGTACTAATTCTCTTAAGGCTACAAAGGCTTACATAAAACATGAATCTAAATATATAAGCTAAAATAATATTATTTTCAAGTTTTTCAAATCTAATATAAAAATGTTCATTATTATTATATATTTATTATTAAGTACGTCGCGTAATACCTTCGGGAATAGACTCGCTGTACGATAATAAATTCAAACTTTATATGACACTCAATAATAAAGTGGCTTATAATTGAATTAATTAATTAGTATTACCTAGCGAGAAAGATTGGTTGTGGTGAATTTTACTATACGTAGACAGTATCTAGGTAAATGTTATTAATGATTGCAAATCTAAATAATTATTTTATATTTGGAAATAGAAAATCACTATACATTATGCTTGTGAATCCAAATCCCACTAGGGGAATCAATTATTTTATTTTATCTTTGTGGTAACAAGATAAAGCACGGAGTTGAGCTCAGTCGTCCAATATGTAGCTAGTGACGATTAAGAACTACAGGATAGTTCGACGGACTCTGGATATATGCGGGATAATGCGTGAAGCGAAATACAGCGTAAATTAAAAGTACAGACTTTTTTACAAATATTTTTGCACATTAGATTAATCGAATAGCGGTTCACAAGAAAATCTCTCTATAAATAAAACACAAATTATTGTGAATGTTCGAAGAGTATATAGAAGGAAATTCTTAGCATTCCACGGATTCACTGTGCGAGTGTTTTGCATTGGAGAGTGAGAAGCTCAGAACAGTGCCTGGGACTCGCGACTGAAGTGTAGACTTAAGGGGCCCCTTAAAAATGCGCATTTACGCTCGCTTCTACTGTCTGAACCTAGTTCTTTACCTAACCATCAAAAATATACTAGATATACTAGAATTAAATTGGTGCACTGTGCAAATAAATTGGTAAAAGTGACAGGTCGTGGGTTCGATTCCCACTCGAGTAAATGAAATGTTTAATATTTTCATTTCTTCGCTCTAGTGTCGAGGTAAAGTGCGGCCATTCAACTCAACACAATGCTTCTAAAATTCAGGAGAAAATGGGGAATCTGAGTGTCTTAATGGCTATAAGAGTATCTTAACACTAGGTTTCTAGGTTCCCTCTGCCAAACCTACTATACGAAATACACCGTAAGCTAAAAAAATACGTTGCTAAAATCACTATCTACATACATATAGTCAACAGTACAAATGCGTTCTAGTCCCATAAAACCACATAACTCTCTAGGACTAATTAATATGCCAACGCGAAACAGAACCATTTTATAAAGATAAAAGGTAAAACGGACGATATTTTATTTTATAACACGGGCAAAAGGCTTAGCTTTTCCATCTATTTAACTAATTTAGATTTATATAGAGCTTGTGTAAGCGAATATTTTTCATTTTGTTAAAAGCCCCACACAGCTATTGAAAAGGGTTGAAAGTTTTCTAAAATGTTCTCGTCCGTATACGTTACCAAAAGATCGTGGACGTAAAAAAATACCGCAATATAGTACATATGTATATTTGTATGTAAATTTCGTGGAAAACTCGTTAAACTTTAGAGTAAAAAAAAAATAGGTTTTTCGTTGTTTAGAATTTACAGAATTTAAATTTTTCTATGCGTTAGTCAAGATATATGGCCGATTTCTATTTACAATAACATTTCAAATAAAATGAATGTGAATAACTAAATGTGGTTTGGAAAAAAATGTGTATCGACGTAACGGAAAACTAAAATCGTATATATGGAACATGCTCAACGGAATGATGCGATACCGATATCGTATTCCATAACATAACAGTTTTTCAAACCGACGCCGATAAGAGGAAGTCTCAGCCATCATAGTGAAATATTGACGGTTGCTATCTGCTTGCTAGTTTTATCTAATACTTTGTTTATATCATATGAAAATATACACAATATTTAAACATTAATAATAAAAAAATTGAGACCGTCACGCAGGGGCTAAATCGCAGAATCGAGCAGAACGGAGTGTATTAGCACTAGGTTCCCTCTGCGTACCCTACTATAAAAAGAAAGCAGTGTATGAAGAAAAATATTTAGGTACCCCAAATCAACATAGAGCCCACACTCTTAGACGAGATGCTTAAAAAGTCTATATCATAACTTCAAATGTATCCATCTAAGCCACGCTCTCTGCCTTATTACATTCACGTGAGTTTGCATAAAGCATCCCCATTCGTTCCATATTAAAATAATATCAGGCTAGCTTATATCAAATAGTATTCAGTTCGCACAAACAAACCATAAATTTGGAGATTTAAAAAGCTTTTATCTCTTGCTTGCGTTATTTGCCGTGATACTGCTAGGCAAATACGATTTTGAATATATCGATTTACTAGTATATGTATGTATGATATTATATTTGATATACCTACTGTTAAATGATGACGTCGAAGCGCGGGGGCTGACCGTTGCGGTTGTGGGTTCAATGTCCGCTTGAGGTGATGAATTTATTATTTATTATTATTTTCATTTCTCACAATATACAGGACGGCTGTGGTTGCCTTTTTATCCTATTCAGAAAATAGAATAACCCTGTCGATAAACAATAAAAAATATTTGAATATATTTATTACAATATTCTAAACTAGCTCCCTAGTCTACCCAGCTAGATTTTCCTACCTTTCTATATGAAGACTACAGCGGAAAAAGAAAATAATAATTGAGCAACTCACAACCGACAGTTAATAGAAGAGTATTTAAATACAAATACAACCAGCAGTCATCAGTCAACCCGCCCGCGTGTGACCAATGTGTTAATACGTGAAAAGAAATAAATCGATACAACTTTACAGCGTCCACCGATGCCCATAAACTGTTGATAGCAACGAAAAACAAAATGACATTCGAATAACCGACAATCAAAATGCTGGTAATCTAGATTAAGGCAATCAAATATTCTGTTTGGCTTCATTTTAAAAAATATGTAGAGTAGTTTTTTTTTAAATTGACGCATTTAGCGCATTTTTAAAATTGCCAACTTTTTCGCAATAACATTGCAGAACTATATATTAAAAGCTTTTATTCTTATTATTGTTTAATATAGATTCATTGTTGCACTTTAATAAAACAAGTTTTTAATTTTTTTCACCCTATATAGCGCATGTAGCGGGGTAGGCAGAGGTAACCTAGGACTAAGGGACTCCTCCTGCTCCTGCGGTTGTCCTATTTGCTGAGTGGCTGAAATAAACGCCATTATTTGTCTTTTTGACAGTGAATCGAACCCACAAATGTTGTATTTACAGTCAAACGGTGTAAAGCTGCGCTTCAATGGCTTTAAATGTAGAAAAGAGCTATTTGTTGCATATAAATAATGACTGAAATAAATAATGACTAATAAATAATGACAATAATAATGATATCAACAAAATTGAAATAAAAACTAGGACAACTTTACTAAAACATAGCTACATACTACTACCAAAGTCGGCAATAGAAAGGATGACGCTACAGAGACAAATAGGAGGTAGGGGCCTTATTGATTTAAGTAGTTTATGCCAAGGACAAATTATAAATTTACGTACATTCTTTTTTTATAAATCCAATAACAGTAAAATACACCTAGCAGTAACAGAAACGGATAATAAATTTACTCCATTAAATTTAAAAGATAGTTATATCCAATTTGACAGTTAAACTGACATGGTAAATAGAAAAATAGAAACTTGGAGGAGAAAATAATTACATGGGCGGCATTTACACGATCTTGAAAATTCAAATATTGATTTAGAGGCATCAAATAAATGGTTACAATTAGGTTAACTCTTTCCGGAGACTAAAGGATTTGCAATAGCTATTCAAGATCAAGTTATCAATACCAGAAATTATAAAAAATACATACTTAAAAATCCAAATTTAAAGACAGACAGATGTAGAAAATACTTAAAGAAACCTGAAACCTGAAACCATACAGCATATTACAGGAGCCTGTTCTTCGTTAAGTCAATCCGATTATAGTCGTCGTCACAATCAAATCTGCAATATAATCCATCAAACATAATTTGACAGAAAAGAAACCACTTCCGTACTATCAATATACACCTTCACTCGTGTTAGAGACTACCAATCACAAGATGTACTTCGACAGAGCAATACTAACAGATAAGACAGTTCATAACAAGAGACCAGATATATCTTTAATTGATAAAGAAAACAAAATAGTTCATATAATAGATATAGCAATACCAAATACCCACAATATAACCAAAACAATAACGGAAAAAATACAAAAATATACAGAACTTAAAGAGGAAATAATTAGAATTTGGAAAATGAACAAAATGTACATTGCGCCCGTCGTACTGTCTAGCACAGGTGTTATTCAAAAACACTTACATCAAGCCCTGAAAACCATAGATTTACCTGATAACACATACTACACCATGCAAAAATGTGCCATATTAAACACTTGCCGAATTGTCAGAAAGTTTCAACAGGACGACGCCGACTTAAATTAATATAATATAACGTAGTGAGTACTCTTGGCTTCGGCCCGCGGACTTCACTTACAATACCAAAACTTTATAAAACGTTTTGAGAAAGAAGAAGAATGACTATAATAATGACTGAAAAGTAGGTTGTCTTAAGTGATATGGCGATTAGATTCGTTCGGCATCTGCTACACATTTTATATTTTACGTTCACGTATTTTTGCTAGGATACGAACAAAGTTATAATAGAATAGATCCAACGTCCGTCTTTTTTCAAAAGTATTGCGTGTGTAAAGTAAAGACGAAATTCTACGCCGCACATTGTTTGACCTGACTTAAACGTTATAGATATTCAATTCAAAAAAACAAAATCAATTATCATTTTAAGATATATCGAAGTACCATTAAGAAATGAAATGAAAAATGCATAACAAATGCTTCACCGGAAATGTTAGTTTTATTTAAAACATACGTCTTGAACCATTGATGGTATCGACGTGAAATTGGTTTTCCACTTTCGACGGTTACCGTCCATTTTATTCCGACGCGAGTGTCAGCGAATGTCGAGTGGACGATTGTTCGTCGAGATAAATTACTTTACGATAGTATTTCCAAATGTCACTTCAGTATTTATGTCGAGAATTATAGATTCTTGACATAGAAGAAAGAAAGAAAGAGAGAAAAGAAAGAAAGTTTTTTCGTTTTTACTGCAAAACTTCTGATTTGTACTAAAAAACTAAGTAGCATTGGTAGGTTGTTCTCTTTTTCACCTTAACGCTACTAGAAATAGGTACATTTTTTAAATTATATCTTTATTAGTTTACAATTTTCATTTAGCAGCCTTTCTTTTCATATAGGAGAGGATAGAGGCAGAGGGACTTTCCACTCAATTTTCCAAACATTACGTTTTGAGTGACAAAACTTGACAATTGCACTTTCACGTTGAATTAATAATGATACATTCAAAAACGATCTTATATATATTTGCGCATTGTTTTTACATTTGTCTACATAAGAATCGAATCTACTACACCAATCTATAATTCTTCAATAACATATTGGATTATACAAATATCACATAAATAAAATGACGAATGTCCAAACTCTGTCTCTAAAGTCAAAACAAAACAAAAGTATAACATACAAATATAACGTAATAACTTTAAATAAGAGCATTTCATCAAATTCTAAGGAGCATTAAAAACTGATCCCTCAAAGCGACAAAAGTTAAGGGCGCCATTAATCATCGCGTAAACTGACAAGGTCTTCATAAAACAAATAGCTGCTATATCTATTAGGCTGTGTTTTTAAATATTTTTTCGAATAAAATATTTAAATTCATGTGTTTTGGGCGTGTAGCAGATAAGATAGAGAGAACCTTATATTAAGACACTACTCTGCAATTTTGAGACATTGCGTATTGTTTGGCGGAACTTAACGCAGAATAATTTAAAAACATTACTGGTAACTAATTACTGAAGTCAGAAAACGGAACTATTTCTTTAAATAAGAATACCTTCTTTAGTTTGTTCACACAGAATTTAAAGTAGCTTATGTCAGTCTTGTCACAGTTTATTCGTGGAGCAAACTGTAGCAGCGTTGATGTCACTGGATATACTGAACTTGGCTACAAAATCTACTTTACTTAAACAAATACTTTAAATGGTAGAATTTTTATTATTATTAGTATATCTTGAAACAATTGCTTAGTTACTAAAGATATTCAACAAGGACTCTTAATATATTGTAAAATTTTTTTTATTTATTCTTTGAGTTGAAGTGAGACAAATTACGGCGTTAAGTTCCACTACTCAATATTTTACGTCCAAAATAAATTCAAAAAGAAAATTTAGGTAAATTAAATAAGATTTTCAGTAATAGACAGAACGGTTGAAGAAAAACATAATATATAATGATGGTAGAGGCAGGTGCCAAACCGAAAAAAATATTTGTCTTGAAAAACTTATTTTTAAACCCTTATTCACACAAAATGGTGTAATCCACGCGAATAAAGCCGTAGGTGAAACATTAGTTTAAATTTATTAAATCTTAACAATTACCCAAACCAACGTAACGTAGATTTGAACCAATAACCGTTGCCGAAAAACGTTAGTAAATAACGTGCAAAAGCTTAATAAAAAAGCTGTTATTTCTAAACTTTATTAAAATACATCAAGAGCAACCTAGCAGCAAAAACTAGAGCTTGATAGAGTGCTGTTACAGATATATTTTAATAACTTTTTTTTTGTATTTTATGAAAAAATATAGCATTTTGCTTACAAAATTCTGAGTTTCCATTTTAAAAAATCGTGTAATATCTGTGCTGTTGTTTAAGTCACGTTCATCATCGTTTTAAAATAAAAACGTGGTTGTTATAATTATTTAAATATACTTGTAACATACCAAGTGTAATAAATATTTGTAACTTTATACTCTATTTCGTATGTAGCAGGATAGGTAGTGATAGTGTCTCGTTCCTCTGGAAGGGAATCGAACCCTCCATCGATGTATTTACAGTCACGCTGTCCTACTGCGCTAAGATTCCCGCTCGCCTTGCCTCGTTGCCACGGAAACCAACATTGACAAGTGGCAAAACTTAACGCCGCGCTTTACGGGAAAAAGGAAATAAATAACATTCAATCATTCCGAATGGAGATTGAATCCATAAACATTACCGCTTGCAGTCCGACCGTCAATTATTTTCATATCACAATTAAATAACAAAAAAATATTAATATAGCCAAAATGTAAAAGAAAAACAACCTTAGTGCTATTAAAATTAGGTCTCTGCAAGAACAACACTCTATGACCCGATATGAACGGTGTCGCAAAAAATTGTATGAGAAAGTTGTGATAAACTACGCTCCGAGTTCCCCTGATTAGTACTGAAAGTAATTCGCGTACATTGTCTGTTGGTCGTTGTTGGTGAAACTTTTTGTGTTATTCAAAGTTAACATAAATTAGTGAGACTTATTTATATTAGCTTCTCCATTTTTGGGGTTCCGTACCTCAAAAGGTAAAACGAATCCTTTACTATTTATCTCGAGACAATTTATCTCGAGATTGTGTTTTTTTTCAAGATGGACGGTGCTGTCTATCTTAACACTAGGTTTCTTTTGCTTATGCGAGAAAAACTTGAAGCTGTAAAAATCATGGATTATTTCTTTTCTTATGTGCCTTTTGTTTCATAAGAAACGATTGTTGACTTCGAATTCTACAGAATAATACAACGTGTCATTAACGTTATTATATTCTTCATGTAAATTGACTTTTTTTTTTAATTTAATAAAATAACTACAAATTAATGAAAAACTGTTAGTTACAACAATATCCCCATAAGAGATAGAATTAAAAAAAACTACTGATATTAAAGAAGTATTTGTATTCAGAACCTTTGCTACTTTGCAAAAAGTCGGATTCAAGGTTCCCTCACTAACACGATTTAAGTCTTATACTATCCTATCCTATCCTGTATCTTATAAAACAAAGTCGCTTTTCGTGTCTGTCTGAACTTTCTAACTCTTCTTCTTCTAAACCACCCAACGGATTTTGATGCGGCTTTCACCATTAGGTTGAGTATTTCTCAGGGAAAGTTTATATATAGTTTATTATTTGTACATTCTAATGTAAATTAACATAAATACGATAAATGTGTATAAATTCCTACCCGTTGAGACACTTTCGCGCATGCGCTGCTTTAATGGTAAGTAATACGTGAAAATAATGTACTGGAGTATTGTTCCTCTTAATAAGATCTACAAAAAAGTCCGCGACAGCATATTCGTATCTTTTAAGGATAACGTGTAGTGATCATATTTCTGTCTAAAAAATAATAATTTCAATATATTTTTTAATGTGAGGGATATTTTTCCATAATGGTATTAATCTTTATCCTTTAAAATACTTTATTATTTTTTAACGTTAAACGAAGATACAATTTGCTTTTTACACTATTTCGAAGCTGCGAATAGTTTTAGAGAAAAACGCAATTAATTGTTGACACATCACGCCGTTGACACATCAGCTATGTTTCACTTATCCCTTGCTCTCAGCATATAAATAAGTATATTAGTTACGTTGGCCATTTAATGTAGATCAAAACTGTCTTTTACTGTTTTTCATTTTAATAAGTACTTTAGAAGTTGTTACAATATCAAAAAATCCTTGCTGCGAAACGGCTCGCCACTCGCCATGCGTCCCGCGACGTTTTGCTTATACAAGCGCGTCCGCCGCGCCCGCCTGCCTTACACGCATCGGTGGTTCAGTGGTAGAATGCTCGCCTGCCACGCGGGCGGCCCGGGTTCGATTCCCGGCCGATGCATTCTATTTAATTTTCCTCACAGGCAGCCACGTAGTGCTTGCTTTTCATCAGGGACAGAATACCCTCTTCAGCATTAACCACAAGCTCGAAAAAAAAAACCCGCCTGCCTCTATAGCAACGAAGATTTAGATGCGTTTGCACGTATTGGATAATTGGAGTTGAATGTATTATTTCAGCGCGATACATTTGGTTTCATATTTTTTGTAGTAGTTATTAGTAGGTAGGTTTTTGTTTACAATTTCTTCCGTTTAAAAATAGTCATTTAACTATCTAACAAACGGGGTGAACTAAATAAAACCGTTTAAAAATAGTCATTTAAATATATTTTAATAAGTACTTGAAAAGATTAGTAGCACAGATTTAAAAGTGCTATGCAAACATACATTATATGAATAATCCAGTAGTAAAAGCGGGCGAAGCCGCAAGAGGGTCGCTAGTATAACATATACAAATTACCTCATCGAAATATAATTTATCTATCTTCCACTTCGGTTGCTGAAACTCACCAAAAATGATCCGCACCATTAACCTCGAACGTTTAAACGACGGGAAATTTTGTTAAAAAGAATTGAGTGCACCATCGAAAATTAGTTCAGTTTAAAGTTTATATATGGATATTTATTTCATTCAGAGATGCGTCGTATTTTATTTATATAACAAACATATTTAATATGCATTACTTATTTTTCTAGTCTCACGCTGTTTTTGCATTTATCAGTATTTAGCAGGGTAGACCGAATCAGAGAAGAAGAAGTTTTTAGACATTACGTATTGAGTGGCGTAGGAATTGAAAAATCATCCCGAGTGGAAACCGAATCTAAATGTACCAAATTTACCGAATAACTGGCGTACTTACACTCAGACGCTGTATCGCCATGATCGCATCTTTTCTTTATATCTGTTTTTAAGGAGAGAGAGCTTATTAGCCTTGTAGGCTTACTTCCATGGAATTGAGCTTGGCTACTGAAAAATAAATGGCTGCTCTATTCTTGATCTCTTCTTAGTTTATAGCGTTACAAGTGTGCCTACGAAATGTGTCCAATTCAACCAAAAACATAAGGGTGGAATCTACCATGCGTGAAAAGGTGAAACAAGTGCAATATGTATGTAAATTAATTCAACTGTCTTTCTAGTGTAAAATAGATGTGCAATCCGCGAGACGTAAGCTAAGCTTTGCATTTGTGTGAGTGTAAACAGGTACACATAAAAGGTGGAGCATCCCTAGCATCGTTTAAACCGGCTTATACTGCTTTATGTCTACCGGTCTGAGGCATAGCGCATCCCTTACTTAATGTTATTACCGTAACACCTTTTGCCTTGGTAGCAACGTCACGGCTTTAATTCTTAATATTTTATTCTTTTGTTCGATTTATTAAAAGTCAAAGAAAAAATAGCACGATTACTGTACAATAATAAAAAAATGTATGTAACCATGCATATTCAGAACAGTGAAAATGAATTATTTTTGAATATTAAACAAAGTATGTTTAATATTCAAAAATAATAATATATGTTATATTGTAATAAGTTTTTTTCCTGACTCTACTTGGAGTGATGTGTAATACAAATTCAAAGCTCAGCTTAAGTCTCGTGAACGGTATTTTAAACTAAAATTCCTTAAGTGAAACCACATTAGCGTCCCAAAATATGTGAATCTACAAACTTCTGCCCCCATTCCGTTCCGTAACTACAAACAATAGTTAATCACTTAAGTTTCCGATATAGTCTTACCTACGGAACTTTAAATTTACTTTCTCTATAAAATTATATATGGCTTATGTGATCCAATTTGTACGAACTATTTGAGAACTTTATAAGTTTCTTGTTATCGACAAATATGTTTTAGTTATATACATGGTCTGTGCGGTCGTCACCCGAGGAAATTAAAAATTTAATACTTTTATTTCTTTCCTCTGGTAAAAAGGCACAGCACGGCGTTGAGTTCCACCGTTCAACACGCAATGCCTTCAGAATACCGCGCAAATGAACAAAAACTGGGGATATATCATTTAATTTATATTTATATATTGCATACATCTTAGAAGTTATTTTTACAGTACCTAAGTGAACTGGTGTTAAATTATTTGACATTAAAAAAGTGAAGCTTGTAACTTCTTAATTTGAACAAAACTATTTTAATTTGAATGGGTATGTATACAAATTTTCGACATATTATATTTAATTGTATACAAAAACATTGTAAGAAACTAGTACCTAGCAAGAAAGCCGTTGCTTAACAAGAAGAAATTCTAGAAAGGCAAAATTTATAACAACTTGAAACATTTTGATAATTGTTAGAAATTAAATTTTCTTAGTAATAAACCGTAAGTGAGTAACAAAGGTATACGTCGCGAGTCGCGCACGCCTCAGGCCCGGCTTTTTATTATTCAAAATCTTTGCACTTGACATTTTGATGGATGTTGTAAAGAACTTCAAAATTTTATTCGCCAAAACGAATGGAAGTTATAAAATTTACGATTCAACCGTAGATTACGTAATCCAGTTTGTTGTTTCCTTTTGTAGAGCATTTTTTTCATATAATGTCACTTGTTACGCTCATTTTTATTTGGAGCTTCCGCCTGCAATTTGTGGTATGTGTAAAAAAAGGAATTTTTTTATTTTTACTTTTGTTGTACCTAGTAAGTTTATTAAAATATTTTCTACGAACTCATGAGATAGTATTTCGTTTATTATTTTCGCCAAAGAATTATAATATTGACGTGAATGTTTATAATTATAACAGTTAAGAGTTCTTGGTAAATCCGTTATGAATATAGGAAGTTTAATATATAAAATACGGACTCCTTCAATTAGTTTTAATAATATTATATTTACCTTTTCCTAAAAATATATTATGATTTTATAATAAGCAGAAACAAAAATGAACGTTAAACTTATGAAGAAGATTTTTTTTCCACACAAATGACAACTTGAGCTAAAAATAAAATATGTTATCTATATATATAAAAGGACTTGTCTTCACTAACTGAGGTAAGTAAGACGCACGCACAGGCGTAACCGCTGTGCGTAGAAACGTGAAATTTGGACAGATGTTATTTTTGTAATCTGGACATCCACTAAGAAGGGATTTTGAAAAATTTTAACCCTTAAGGGATGAAATGAAAAATTTTAAATCGGCACCGATTTTTATAAAATTTGAAATTTAGATTTTTAAAAGTATTTAATTGAACACATGTTTCGGAAGAGTGTTTTTTTTATATTTTTAAATGTATCTTTTTATAATAATTTATATTTAAAAATGTAAAATTGATTCACTAATTTAATAAAAGTATATTCTCTTTTCATTGAACACGTGTTTCATGGTTTATTAGAATTTACGCCTAAGGGTACAAACAAGCAGGCGAAGTTGCGCGCGTCCGCTAGTATACAATATTTACAAAAAACAAAACCTATTTACTTACTAAAATTCGTTTTTGATTCAAATTCGAATTTAATGATTATATACCTTTAGTTTCATATGGATATTCTACATTGTATAGCGGTATTTTATACTTTGTAAAAAAATCAGCTTCACGCTGTATCCCGCACACAACAGGTTCGGCAAAGGGAACTGAGTGTTAATACACTCCATTTCCGATTAACATATCACTTTCTAAAACAACAATTTGTATCATCATTAGTTATCCAAGAACTTATTTGAAGACCGATGGGAATATTTAGCTGAATAAGCGTAGTTAACCAACATTAGAAATTTACCGCGACGTCTTTGTTTCCTTAATCACTCCTGTTAAAGACCTCATTTACGTCAAACTTAATTTCAATGTGCTCTTGCCTTATAATTTTCTATACATAAGACTAGATTTATGAGAAATAAAGGCTGATATATCTTAATTAATATTGCTACAAGTATGTGCTTATATGGAAGTAATTATTTATTGAGTGTGACGATTATGTTGCTTTGGTAACGGGAAAAGGCCGCGTTTAGTTCCGCCACTCAACACCCAATGCCTTGAGAACTCGGCGATAAACGGAGTATTTTAACAGGGAACGGAGAGTCTTAATACTAGTTTCTTATGTTTCCTCTACCTACTATACTATATAGGGGATAGGGCGAGAAGCTAAAGAAATACAAAGACGATTATTTTATTGTTATAAATAACTCTGATTTCATTTTTACCTCAATGCATATCTAATTATATAGCAGATGGTTTCACAGACGTGACATATTATTCCGTTATTTAAAGGATTTTTTGGGCGCGGAACTAAACACTGCACTGCCTAGGCAGCACAAATTAAGGTATTTATTTTCCTAGAAAATATTGATTAATCTATATTTCAGAATAAATGCAATGCATATAATAAATATTTCAAGCTAAATTAACGTATAAATTATTCCTGCACATTAGAGGTTTTTAGCCTTTTGTTCCCTTAATTGCTGTACTGTAAGAGTAATTTACGTCATACCAACACGTCACTGTTTTAGTGCAGTTGCATAACATGTAATTTACATGCAATTTATTGAGTAATAAGTCTCTGTCAATGTTTTTTCATGTTTTGTGCCTTATCCTGCATATATTAGGGAAGAGAGAGAAATATTCTTACCAAGACGCCTCGTTTTTATTTTCAATATGAATTCTATTCATTATATTTATAGTTGCATTGATTGTTAAAATGGGTATCCTTTCAAGTGGAGGTCAAACTCACAACGGATACTGACCGAATGTCAAAAGATTCCCCAGTTCAGTTCCCATTAAAACCTTTCCTACCACTATTCTACCACTTTTCTCCGAATTATCGAATTATTACGTGGTGAATAATTCGATAATTCGGAGAAAAGCAAGTACGAGTACGCTCAACGCCGCAGTAAATATTTGAAATCTTATTAAAAATCGACAGACACTAAATAAACAAAGATAACAACAGAGTGACTTTTTACTAACTTCTCTGTCTCCGTAAAATACACAAAATAAGTAAAGTTGGAAAAAAAACCTTACTTCGTCATTAATTATTTAAGCGACCTGCTTCGGCTTCGGTTGGGTGCAAAAGCTATTTTTAAATACTTTATTTGGTTTTTGCTTCTCTGGAGAATTATTCGACACATTTTAAAATAAAAATTCTATTTATGATCGTTAAATTCTTTATGTGTATTGCATAAAGCAAGCAAAGAGAACCTGGGAAGTTAGTGTTAAGACACTCTGTTCCGATTAAGACACTTCCGTTATTACAAAAATAATATTTTGCGTTAAAGTCGGTTAAACATCAGCAAATATTTTGTTCATATTACACAGTATATATAAGTAATTCAATATTCCAGTTTTATAACGAACTTCCTCTGCAGTATTTCGAAATGGATTAATTGGTTCCGATACAATAATAAATTATTACGATTCACGTGAATCTATCTATATTTCAAGTGTAAATTTTAACTGCTACTTTTGTGTTTAAAATTTAAACTGATAAAAATAAAGGGATAATTTGATTTTATTTTTATTGATTCGATTCCGATTCGAATGTTATGGTAGTTGTATGGGTTCACTCAACACGGAATGCCTTCAAAATTCCGCGGAAAATGGACAACGGAGTGTCTTAACACTAAATTTCCTCTACATAAGCTACGCTTTGTGCGGGATACAGCGTAACGCTAAAAGAATATTTTTAATCGATTTCATTGAATGTTTTATATTTAACTGGATATTTTTTCGCCAGACAAGATAACGCCAAAAATAGTCGATTTTAAATAGATAATAGTAGGTAAGGTAAGTATTAATAATTTCGTTAAATATGTAAAATAACTATAGTAAAAAATATAAAAAAAATCTACGTCAACCATACTTTAAGAAGAAACTTTGATAAATGTACTTCAGAAACTCGTTATCAGCGAGTTAATTTATTATTTTCTTTTTAATTACTCAAAGCTTTGTTCATTTCATGTTTAAATATTTATCTTTGTGTAAGTTATTTTTATTAAACATTGATTCAATTATGTACATTAAACAAATATAAAAAAGAAGAATATGAAGAATATTCAAAAAGTACAAATTTGTGTACAAAGCAAACGATTTAGATAATGTACCTAGAAACTTTAAAAAAGTCAAATAAAATGAACCCATTACCACCAGATTACTATAATCTACCAAAACCACAGGAATCTTATATAACAAACAACAAATATAATACCATTCTCAATCCAGCAAATTTCAATAAATTTTGTATCACTTTGTACTCAATTGACAGTACTTCAGTAACTCTTTGAATGTATTCGACTAAAGCTTGCCATTCTACCGAATTTATAGCGTCCTTCTAAAAGTATATACGAAGTTCGCCAGTTACTCCTACTTGTTTGTTAACACTTCTCTCCTGTCGATTTGTTATCTTCTATACATAAGCAATACATTTGATTTTTAGTTTTAAGTGTATAATATGGTCTAAAATTTTAATATTTATTCACATTTTTATGAAGCTTGAATAATGCTAATACTAGCATAAAATTTAGATAAGGAATAACATTAATTTCATTATCTACTTTATATTTATTATTTTATATTTATTTTTCTACAGCACTTTTGTAGCAGAAGGAAAGAGTGGCGGAACTCAACGCCGCGCGTTTTTCTTTCAGGGCGAGGAAATAAATATAAGTGGTTATTTTCCCCTAGTGGCAATCGATTCTATAACTATCGCATTTACAGTCAGACGCTATTACACTACACGACAAAGGCCTACTTTTTTATTTTAGTTATATTTATTAAAATTAAATTGAAAATATAATTTAAATCATTTTATATCTAAAATCCCAAATCACTAAATTATATTGTCATCGTTATCCATAGGCAAGCCTATTGTACTTCAAGACTGACTTCCAAGGAATGAATATGGCTTTGAATTGGTTCTGAGATTACTTGAGTAGATCTTTGATGCTATAAAATTATTTGTGTAAAATGTTATATGTTTTCCTTTTAGCTTTACTAGTGTGTAGTGTGTGCTATAGTTAGCAAGAGAGAGTTAGCGTCAAAACATAGTGTCTAAACACTCCGCTCTTTACAAATTAATACAAACACATAACTTCTTTTATTAAATTAGTTAATCAATTTTACATTTTTAAATATAAATTATTATAAAAAAGATACATTTAAAACCAAAAAACAAAAAAACCACTCTTCCGAGGGCGGGACAAGGATCCAAGCCATCGGTGGCTAGGGCTCCAGAGAGAGGAACCTCCGCTCAATACGCGCCGTCTCAAGTAACACTGCCTTCTGTATCCGGTTCTTGATCCAACAGCTAAGTGATAGCCTCTTAAGATGTTGGTCGAGGCTTTTCGCTATTAAACCGTTAACCGAAACCACTATCGGCACAATGATAGTCGTCATTGACATCCCACATGGCGGTAATCTCATGGGCTAGGTCCAAATATTTAGATAGTTTTTCTTTTTCGGTCTTCACGAGATTGTCATCATGTGGGATAGTACTACTAGTCAAATATTATTACAATTTATATTTACATATACATAATATATATATAACAAGAGTATTCAGTCAGTTTAATAATACCAATACGCTAATTACAGACAAAACGCAGCGACCCCAATTTTATCATTTCATAAAATGAAATAATCTAAACCTTTTTACACTAATGAGACGTTAATAGGCCCATAATTTAGTTAAATATATCTCAAGAATAATTTGTTTCATCTGAGGGTTGGAGGAAAAGTCAAGAGCCAAAAGTGTCACATAAATTTAGTACGAGAGCAATTTGAAATCAAGATAAGTGCTATGAGTTTGTGTATAACAGTTAATCCTTTCTTTTTGACAGTTATTTGCATAATACTCTTCGTTATCGGACTTTGGGGTTGTTCTTGTTGATTCGGTGATATTCAGTTTGATTTTCGTTTGAAGTCAATGTTTTTGAGTCCAGTCGTGTCGCAGGGATTCGATTCCCTCTCGATGAAATACACAATGCAAAGCCTCTAGAATTAAGCGAAAAGTAGAGAACCGAAGTGTTTTAACACTAAGCCCCCACGTTCCTTGTACCTACCCTGCTAAATGTGAACAAAAGTGTAAATTTAAATAATAATATTCAGATCCTGGCTCCAACATCACACCAGCTCATTGATACCAGAATATTCTACTGTCATTTAAGCTACGTATAACAGCAAAGTTTCACGCTTTTTCCCGCACTTAAGGATAAGAGGAGAGAACCTAGTAGTGTTAAGTTATGATTGTCTATCAGAGCGGAGAACAATGAAAATAAATAAAATACAATAATGTTGCCGAGCGGGAATCAAACTCATGGCCTTTTATATTATTAAATTTCATGAGACGGCCATGGAGAAGGGAGATATTATATAAATATATATATATAACACTATATGTAGGTGTTTTATATTAATCATATGTTAAAATATTAACGCATTCATTAAGCATAATGCAAATAAATGGAGCGTGAGAGGCGACCCGGTTAGCGTAGAGACACTGACACCATACAAGTATTATAGAAGTCACTCCTATGTTACTGTGTTACTTTCAAAGCTATTTTTAATTTCAATTACTTTACAGTTTTTTTTTTTCATATTATGTGGGTTAGCTAAGTTTGAAATTTAATGAAGATTCATATAATTTGTATTTATAATGTGAAATCTTTTCTTTTTGTTAAACATTAAACTGGCTAAGAGCGAGTCGGACTCGCTTTTGAAGTGTTTCGTGGCAACAAACAAAAAATATATTACCACCACCATCGTTATGTTATTCTTAATATGGTATTTTTAACAGACTTGTTGTGAATTCGACCGAAATTTCATTGAATATATCCGATACCGAATATAATGACAGTTACATACGGACGGACGGACAGACGGACGAACATGTCGATTGGCTACAGAATCCTAACTCCCACTCATTTTATTAATTTAAAAATAAAATCTATAAATAGAACCAGGCTGCACCAGAATCTATCGTTGACGAGTTCCTGGGGAGTTCCTACGTTCAGCAATGTGCGTTGTAGGGCTACATGGATGAAAAATTTATTTGAAGATTATTAAATGAAAGAAACATACAGGCAGTGATAGTTTTTATAATATTATTATTTCATTATTTGTAAACAATATTTGGAGAACTCGTCGTTTCCCCAGCCTACTTAGAAAAAATGTGACGTTAAGTTTTAGCACCTATTTTGTCTTTGTAGTGCTACTGAGGAGATGGAAAAGAGGAAAACTAGATAAATTAATCTTCCACAGCGAATTGTACGGAGATAAAAATAAAAATAATACTTTTGTGGTTAAAATTAACATGTTTGTTAAAAAGCAACAAAAAAAACAATTAAACATACCGAAATAATCAATTCAAATCGACCAAAGAGAGCCAGGGTACAGTCGTCCACAAAAGTGAATTTAGCCTTCAGGCTACGTTTAAGCGGTGATGAATATGCAAAGTGACATACGAACGTGCGACGCTTAATTTACATGGCACAAACGGTAATATCGGACGGATATTTTGATAGCATTTTCTGACATTGTTATATATTACTGACCCGTTCTGTAACCTTATACAAGTGGGTATATCAATATGTATACACCTACCTCTATAAGCAACTGCCGGTTGACACAATTCTGCTGCTTTTCTAGTCTTTTTCATCAATTTGCCCTCATTTACGAGAGTTTGCTGACAATATTTATATTTGTTTAACAGCAATAGCTAAATATAGTCCCGCTATTTCGTAAGCCTAACGTTGTCTATAAGAAATTGCTAATCAGGGAATAGAAATAAATATAAACGTTTCTTTGACTCTTATTATTTCTTTCACTACGGGTGCATTGAAAATTAATTTCACTAAATAGCAGTCAGTCAGTAAGATAATCGTTACGAAAAGGAAATAAAAAAAAATGACAATGACATGATAATTATCATTAATCATGTTTCTTTTTCATGTGCTCAGCTGGTTTGCGCACGTTGAACGAATGAGTGATGAAAGAATGGCAAAAAAGATTTATGATGGAAAAGTGTGTGGTAAAAGAGGTGGGGTTAACCTCAGTTGATCTTCGAAAACACAGTATCGAAGATAATGGAAGAAGGTCTCGAATGAAGACCCCCGGAGAGCATATATGAAGAGGTTGATGACAGTGGACGAGGCGAAAGAGGTATGTAGAGACCGTAGCGTTTGGTGCTCCGTTCTCTCTGATTACCCCGCCAGGGACAAACCGTGAAGTTAAGTTAAGTTCAAATTTTACTTGGAATTTAATGTATTTTAGCTTTGTCTGCCTCGCTTCACACAACCAACTATTGAAGCTAAAAAAAGACAAACATATTATGTGTCTCGAGCGCCCGTACCTCCAACTCTTAAATATCATCACAGTTGAAATATTCGATTAGGTAAAATAAACTTACATGAATATTCCCCGAAATAAATTTTTCATTTCACATGTACCTACGTCATAACGAAGTACGTCATAAGCTAATTGATTCGTAATATTCCGAGACCGTATTGGCTGACCTAGTTATCATGAAAAATATAACCTAGTGATTTTTTTCCTGTTTTCTTCTTACAAATAGCAATATTTCGAATGTATGTATCTGTATTTCAGGTAGCTTCATTGTTTCTCGATAGATATCAATTAATGAAAACTTAAAAATTTAATTTTAATTATCAAATTTTAATTATATAATTGTCTTCTGTTACTGAGTGTATGACCAAAAACGAGCAGACGAAACTACTGGACTTAGAAAACTAAAACTTGGCATTAATTAATAAAAGAATTCTCAATTTTTCTGAAAACAAAAATAGAAAAAGCAAAAATAGAAAATGGTAAATCCTGCTTTTTCTGCCTGCCTGCCTGCCTTAACACTAGAGATGCCGAAGATTGACACCCCCCTCGAACCGCCGTCGTGACAAATTTGTCCCATTCTACTTATTATATTGATTGTTGGAATAGGACAAGAAAATTATTATTAAAATAATTTGTAAAATATACCGACCATGTTTATTAATCAATTTAAAATCAATTCTTATTCTTTAACAATAAAACATAAAAGTAGCAAAAAGTAAACACAATGTAAAAATTAAATATTTCAAATACGTTATGTGATCGTGACAACTTATTAATAAACTCTTACAAAACTATTATAACTTATTGAAATTAGTTAATATTATTATTAGACTAAATAATGCATTAATTATAATATTCTTCATCAGTGCATTTATTACAGACATTTGTTTTGTATATGTGGTACCTGCTTCACAGAAGATTTATAACTTTACTAATATATCATTTTTACCAGAATTCGGCGGAAAATGCCAGCAGAGTACTTAACACTAGGTTCCCAGGTTCCCTCTACCTATCCTACCCATGACCATATTTGGTCTCGAGCGTTTTTCTGAAATTCAAGCTTAGGTTAGCCAGAGTCCGTTTTTGATACCTCACTATTCAAGTGAGGTATCGAAAAGCGGCAAAATTTGGTAACGAAACCAATTTTGCCCCATTTTTCAGGCTGTTATTTTTTAAGATTTAAGCACAAAAGTATAGTTTTCAGATTTTTTCTAGAACTGGTACTACATGTAGATGCTAAATGCCAAATTTTATTATTTTAGGTTAACCAGGAGTACCTTATTATTTATTATTAAAATTATTTTTCTTTAGAGTGTCGAATTACACGTTTTTTACGATATAAATGGTCATATTTTTTTTAAGTATGATTTTTTCAGGAAGATTTTTGTTTATTTATATACTTATATGTTTATCAACTCGAAATCTCCAAAAATTCCTAAGATAAAGGCACAGACAGACGGATGGACAACAAAATGATCTTATAAGGGTTCCTTTTTTCCTTAACATGTACGGAACCGTAAAAACTTAGGGAATTGCCTGCGACCCCTAGTGTTCTATTTTAATCTCCGCTCTCGCGTCGCCCCTTCACCCCCACGTCGTCCCCGAGACATGAAAATATGTCAAATTATACCCTCAAATAGTGAAATAATAATGATGACAAATATGACCCAGCGGCAGTTCTAGGTAAATCATTTTTTTTTCGAAAAGTATGACTGTTATGAAATTAATTATATTTTAAATTAGATAAATGTATAAAATTACTAAATGTCAAAAAGTTTCATCAACATAAATTAACAAATAAAAAAGTAACAAACAATCAATCTTGCGTATGGGACAAAAATGGGACGGAGGCGGTTCTAGTGTTAAAGTCCTCAAAAATAAAGCGAGACGACTAGTAAGATATTAATTTATTTATATCTTACTAATTGTCCTCCACAAATATTTTGGTTGGTCGATTTCTACAAATAGGTTCAGTATCATATCATACTATACTTACTAGTTATAGACCTTGGCTTTACTCTACATTTAAAAAACTGTGCTATATAATAAAAAATATAAAACATATAATTACGTTCTAATAATCTCATAATCAATAAATGCATATATAAAAGATTACTTAAGTTTATATTTCTCAACAAAACTTTTCACCTCTTCATAAATACGAGTAAAACCAATATGGATGCTACATATGGAAATGACACACATTTTTATATCACATCAACTTAAGCTTTTGTAAGAGCTATCCCAGCTCGTAAATAATACACAGAGTTAGCGTACGCGCTTTCATCGAAGTAGGTTAAAAGCTGGCGCATAAAAGTGACTCATTCTCAAATCCTACCTTATTATACACTCTGGATACGTAGAAGGTAAATTTTACTGAATATTTTTTTTATATTATTATGTTATTAATGTTTTTAACTGAGTTATGTTTTACTAAAAAGAAGGAGGTTCTATATTTTTTTGCAACCTTTTTTTCGTGTCCGTCGATATTGTGAAGGTGGATGGCGAGATTTCTTCAGAGGTATATTTCAAAATTTACAAATTTACCACTCAACATGCAATGCCTCCAGAATTCGGTGGAAAATGGGGAACGGAGTATCCTAATACTTAGGTTCCCTCTGCCTATTCTGCTGTGTGTAGGGTAATGGGTGATATTTTTTTTCTCTCTCTGTTTTTTCTCATATCCATTATATTCTAAATGAAATACAAATAAAACCATTTTATTCACGAAATCGATTATTTTAAAATTATGGACGTTATTCGATAATTAATTTATTAACACGCAATGTGTTAATTACGTTTCGTGATATTGCGGTAATTTTTTATCATTAATTGAAAGTTTCAAAAGGTATCGTTGGCAGCGTGGAAAATTATCTGTGATTTAAAGGTAAAGATTACGTTGTGGTTTTTTGTATGTAATTGAATTCTGCATGTTCACTTATATTACTTATACTTATTAAAAATATATTTTTTAAGTTCATAAAAGCTATTTGTCTTGGGAAGTCAAAATCGTCCTTGATTTCTTTTCCATACTATTTAGTTGACTCACCCTTCAGTTGTTGAAGGTTAATAGAACGTAGAGTCAAAGGTAAAAAGCAAATATGTAAGTATTATTCTCGAGAGACTCAGTAAAACCTTTATACAATTTCACTGGGAATTCATAGTCATACGACTCGAGAGATCGTATTTATTTTCTCTAGGAGAATAAAATTTTAGGATTATATTATGTAAGATAGATATATAAGATTGCAAAAAACTGAAGCTAAACAACCCCAAAAAAAAAACCAAATTAAAATAAAATACCTACTTAAAACCCATATTCCTTATTGAAATTTTTTTGAACAAGAACTAAGTGCAAACGAGTATTGCGTTACTCCTTATCCCGGATTACAGGCAACCATAAAACACGCTAAGCCTCTGTCAAGACTCCATAAACAACCGCCATTCCCGCGTATTATCAGAATTTGTATAATTTAGACAAAATTCAACATTGTTTTTTACGATTTCGTCATAAATATGTGATACTTGTACTCGTACAAACGAGTTAGATGTACCTACTAACATTTATACACGTGTAAGTAGTTATACCTAGTGTTAAGACACTCCGTTTTTCATTTTGCACTGAATTCTGAAGGCATTGGGTTTTGAGTGGCGGAATTTAACGCCGCGCTAAAGAAGTCCGTCTGTCAAGACCATTTACCATAAAATTGCGAATTAGGCTGAAATATATATATTCAGGTTTATTGTACCTTGGAGCACGGAAAAATAAACGCAATCAAAAGAAACGAGCATTTATGCATCGATTTATTTTGTATGACGTTCGGCATAGTAATATACCAAGATAGATTAGCCCGCCTCGGTGGGCGACAACTCGCACTTAACTGGGTTTTTTTCTTTCTTTTAACGTATGGAACCATACAAGTGATGAAATCGCATACTAATACATTAAAAAATTAATTTAAATTAACAATAGCGTATAGAAACTACGACAATAGCCATAGACACTTTGTTAGAAGTTTGAAGATGTGCTTGCTCGCTCAACAGTGTTTACTGCACAGGATAATCCAGGCACAATAGATTGTCAAAGGAAAGGAACCGATGTGTGGACAGACTGATTGCAAAGTTTAATACTATCTATAGTTAACGTATTACTGCTTTAGATTGATTGAGCAGAGAAATTATTCAATTGTGTATCTTTAAGTCAATTTAAAAATGTTTTAAGTAGTTTATATAGTGTATTTAGAAATCATTTATTTAACGCAGACAGAATAAATTTTTTACAGTGTTTTTATTATACAAGAATTATAAACATAGAAAGGCATAGAATAAATAATAGTATTAATATTGTTAGCAAACTCTTGGTAAAGGAAGGTACGGTGTAGGCAACGGCCTTTATTGGAAGGAAACTGGTGTGAAGTATTGTTATTGAGTGATACTTACCACTTATTGCAATTATTACCAACGTTTACCACTTCCGATTTCTAACAATATTTTTTTTCCGTCAAATTTTCACATAAACGCTATAAAATGTGCAAAAGTTATTTAAAGTAATTTATTGTAATCATTGTAATTTTTTCTGACATAAAAGTGTATAATCATTTGTTTTAAAGTAATACCAAAAAAAATAAAAGTCAAACAAAAAACCGTAGAATTCCCCAAACACATTCCGCTATGACTAAGTATGCTTTAGTAAATTGCCAAAGTTGCTAAAGTGTGCCAATTCATGACCGCAAGTGTAGGAAGTTTCCTCATATTTAATTTGGCAGAGAGCTGGGCCGTTGGGATTACTATATGTTTTTCTGTATTACCAATCCCTGCTCATTTCGTGGTTTTTTTCACCAGGCTGGCTGAGGGAACGTAGTGTCAATACAATCCGTTCCACACCGTCCACCGAATTTTCGAGGTATTGTGTGTTGAATGGCGAAAGTCAGTGCCGCGCTTTTTCCTTGCTGCCAGAGTGAAGAAATGAAATATTAATAAATAATAATTCATTTCCCCTAGTGGGAATCTTACATAAATTCCACCACTAATACACAGAATCTCGAATTAGGCAGAAATGGCAGACCAAGGTTCACTTAGATATTTTTCTTTATTTCTGGGGAACTACTTCAAACACTAGGGAAATATTTATTATATTTTACTATATATTTTATTAACAGAATACAAGCAAAAATATTCATTACATTTAATAAGAAAAAATAAAATAAAACAAAATAAACCCGAGTATTTTAACAAAACCATTAGAATTTGAAAGTGCTGTAATAATTCTAAATGAACATTAACACCCAGACTACATTTGAGAGTGTAAATTGGAATACTAAATCTGCTTTTTTTTGTTACAAGCAAATGTTACAAGAAAAATATTTGGACGGGATTCAAGTGGGTAGTTTAAAGTTTTTTTTTGGTTCATTTATATAGTACTGGCCATGAATTTAATCCCAGTGGTATCTTCCTAACAATCTGGACTAATAGGCGAAGTTAGGTGAGTTCGAAAGGCTTTGGCTTATCGGGAATTGTTGAAACAATGTTAGTTAGTTGGTAAATGGATATTTTTACGTAAATACCGTTCAGTTATTTGAGATATTTTAACGAATTAACTTCTTGGATTGAATTTTCTATATATTAGTTAAAGGAAATGGTTCATATTTATATGAGTTTAGATAATTCCGCTTTTTATTCATAGGAGAATGTTTAATTAAGAAAGGTTTTTACCTTTTGCGTAAAGTTAATGAGTGGCCTTGTAACGTAATAATTTAACAAAGCTGTAATTTCAAAGGGTATATGGTTTCGACGGCGATAGCATCTAAAGTGCAATCGAACTGACCTAATCATGAAGTGGAGTGGAAGAGCACATTCAGCAATTCCTCTGAGGATAATATTCAATTAAGATTAATTTAGATGCGTTGATTTAGATATAATAAACCTTTTGGCAGATTATTAAATCGGAAAATAAATATTTATTAACTTTGTATCATTTTTACTTAGTATCAATTAAAATCCAAATTACACAACGGATTTGGAAAATGAAAAGTGGGGGGTGGAGTGTCTGAACACTGGGGTCCCTCTGCTTACATGCAGGATACAGCGTGAAGCTGAAAAAACATCCTCATCGAGATTTAATATAAAGAATCTGATTCAGCAAATAAATTCATGATATCGCGTTAATCGACACTTTACACGAGTATACTCGAATTGACGTTGAAACCTGATAATGAAAGGAAGTGGATTTATTTAAAGGGTATATTTATTGTACAATTATAATATTTTTAATTAAATTACTTAATAATTATGTAATGTATATGTAATGATATAATAATATAGATTTTTTGTATTTGACCCGGTTTTCACACGATAAATTGCGGAACTCAACGCCACATCTTGTCTCACTGGACTAGAGGCTTTAAAACACTTTATATAATAATATTTCTCCGAGTGGTACAACTTGCACCTATAACATGTTTTATATATATAGTAGAAAATTCTGTGTAAATTTAACCAATACCGACGCGTGTGGTATGTGGCGCGTGCTGTGGTTGCACAAGTCTCGCCTGCGTCAGAAGCGTCGCCTATCCGAATATTTTAAAGGGTTTTTTTACTATAACAAGAAGAGTTAAAGCTAAGCATTTCCAATTTCATTTTAAATTTCAATTTCAGCTTTACAGGGGAAGTATTTGCCCTGTATATATTAATTAAGTGCTTTGGTAAAATAAAACAAGTTAAGCCATAAATTCAGTTACTTGTACATTCTGGTACACGGTTGATTCTATTCAGCCAATTAAGTGTAATTTGTATGCAACGTCGACGCCCGAGTTAAAGATTAGGCGTTATATCAATGCAGCTTCCCTAACTGTTCAAAGTAGAAAGTAATTATATTGCAGTACTTATTCCTTTAAAGCTTTAATCTTTTTTACATCGTTATTTATATAATATTGTTTATTAAAATATTTATTTTACATATACTGTATATTCCGTATGTACTCGTATGTAGGCAGACGACACCTAGTGTTAAGACTTCCCGTTCCCGACTTTCCGTGTTGAGTAGGGATACTCTCGCTTTGTCTCGTCACAAGAGTAAAATTAAAATTAAATAAAATTAAATCAGCTTCACGTTGTCTCCCGCACACAGCAGGGTAGGCAGAGGGAACCTAGTGTTAAGACACTCCGTTCCCCACTTTCTGTCGAATGGAGGACTGGACATAAACACCGCGATGCTCAACTTTCTGGAGGGATCGACGCCGGGTTTTTGCCTTGTTGCCAAAGCGAAAAATGTATATATTAATAAATAATAATCCATTTCCTCGAGTGGGGATCGAACCAATTCAATTCAATTTCAATTCCCGTCCTGAAGTTCGTTTTTCTAGTAATCATAAAAAAATATAAAAAAGATATAAAAACTACTTTATTAATCATTAAATGATAGATTCCCCCATTATTTAATAGCAAATATTAATCAAAATGAAATAATTAAAAGTACCAATCTAAAACTAAAAATAAAAATGAAAAAACGCAGTCCGTTAATGCATAGTACTACAAACGCGTTCATTCCGTTAGCGTTGCATTAAAAAACGAGATGAAATATCTCCGCAACCAATAGAGTGAAGCCTTTTCGAATGAAGATATTACTGTAATGGATTCCTAGCGAGGTTCAAAAAAGTTCATCATCGGTGAAAGGTGAATGGAATTACTCGTACAGGCTAAGCACAATGCGCTGGATTTTAGCTTTGATGCTGATTGCCCCTTGCATTTGCTATGGAAAATACGTATTGGAAAATATTCGCATAAATAAAAAAAATGGAGAAAAAATTGTGGATTGTGGTTCAATAGTAGTAGGAGGTTTTCACGCTATATCCTGCCTAACTAACTATAGCTGAGTAGAATTAGAGAGAACCGAGTTTTAAGACACTCCATTTACAAATTTTCGCCGATTTTAAGTGGCGGAATTGAACGACGCGACGTCTTGTGCTGTCCCTCGAGTGGGAATCGAACTCATAAACACCGCGTTTACTATCACACGCTTGTGGCGTATTCATCTACTATCTATCTTATCTGATGTCAAAATGAGCTGAAAAGATGTAATTTGCATTCAACGGTTAGTATTGTAACAACATATAAAGAACGATTAAATTTACTACAAAAATGAGTTAAAAAAGTATGTACTATAATAATTTTACATTGCTATAATTTTCAATCAGGCACAATTAAACTAATAGATTATTTCTAAACACAACCTATATACACATACATAATTTCCATTCAATAGCATTACAAAAGGACAGGAATGCATGAAGTAAACTCTCATCACGTTTAATATGATTATCTTCCACCAACATTCACTAACAAAGGGAGAGCTGATTACGCAGAAATCAACACTGCATCAATTATATAGGACACTATTTAGGGAGAAACAGACTGCGTTAAAATGCAAATCAGTTTCCGGTTCTATTGTGCGCGATGGACGTGTATATCTCTCATAATACTATTGTAGCTAGGGTAAGGCTTTTAATGCTTAAAGCGACTAGCGAGTATTGTATTTCTTTTAAATGGATCAAGCATATATTATAAGAGTACAATTTTCTGTGTAACGACTATAATTTAAATTCATTTTATTGGTTTTTCTAATGTAATAAAGATGTTTTTTTATTATTTTTTATGGAAAAAGACAAGGAAAACGAGCGTACGGATCACCTGATGATAAGTGATCTACACGTGCGTTGCCGGCGTTTAAGGTGGAGAAAGACACGCTTTTCGAAGGTACCCAGATCGTAACGACCTGGAAACGCTGTCACAGGTAGACCATTCCGCAATTGCGTGGCGCGTGGAAAGACGAAACCGCACAGTAATAGAGTGCCATGTATACAGGTAGTGTGGATTATACTTGGGTTTGTGATGGACTGTGCGGTTAGAAAATTCGGCGGCAGGTAACAGGTCATTTCTCCAGAACACTCCCCATGATAAATGCATGTAATTAATTTCGCAACCCAATTCACAATATTGTCTACTTTCAAGAGGAACGTAGAGAGATCTGTCACTAAAATCCATCTGTATAAAAAAAGGATATTTTTAACGAAATAACCTTATATTTCCGCTGTACGCGTAAGCTCAGTACACAAGTAAGCCACAATTGTATAAGAGATTTAATGCAGGCTGACTCTCAAGAGGTACTTCAACAAAATCAACATAATCCGTAGAGAAAAATTGCCAAACGCTATCCACCCGTCCATATCCACACCATATTTTCCGCATATAAATTAACTCATAACTCAACAGAATATCCAGGTCAAGCTCCGCTAAATCATTTGTGTACGAGGTGAAGACTCCAGTTATTTCCGTTTACACGTTTTAATTATTAGCCTTGTGAGTAGTAAAATGTAGTTGTTTAATATTTTTACGCGAAAAAAATCCTGTGGCTTCGTTAAGGAGTTTCAATAAAAGAAGCTTCAGGTTTTTCTGTATAGCAGGATAGCCTATGGGAACCAAGTCCACCATCACCACGCACCGATTTTAGAAACTTATCCGCCCATGGTGTCGCACCATGTATAATTTTGTCTTGTTATCTGAATAGGAAATAAAAGTAATTTATTCCTGGGAATTGAACCAAAACCCATCACGTTTTTAATCAGACACCCAAGATAATGGATTAATGGTAAAACACACTAGAGGAGAAACAGACAATTACTAAATTGAGACGAGTTAAGCTGTCCCCACTTTACAACAAAGTTACGGGGCTCGGGCGGCCAATTAATTTTGTTTCACGTTCTGTTTTAGTCGTAGATGTTTCGGGATATTCCGTTATGACTTTGGAGGGACTTGTATGAGCGATTAAGTTTTTATTTTTTTTTTGTATATATTTATAATTTTCTTTTTCTTTGATATATATTTTTTATAGATGTATAGCAAAAAAATGTAAAAAAATAAACCTAGCCCAATCTATAGTGCACGCCGATAGAGATAGATCATATATCTAATATACTTATCTTTTAATGATTTATTAGATATGTTTGTTTATAATTGAAACAAACAAAAATGTGGTATGCCATTTACTCTTTACAAAGTAATTAGGCAATTAAAATAACTGAACTGATTCCATGAAATACATTAATTACAAAACATTCGTTAATTATAATTCCTTCATTATACTATTAAAATTTTGTAATTTATTTCATAATCACAATATAAGCTTTCAATCGAATATTGAAGCGGTCGAGCGGCACAGCGTATAACTGCAAAAATGACGGTGGTGGGTTCGATTTCCACACAGAATAATGTTTTTTTCTTCACATCCTCACTCTAATAAAGATAAAGTGCGTCGTTAAGTTCCGCCACTCACCGCGCAATATCCCATAAATCGAATACACTTTTACTTACGTAACAGCGTAAATGAACTTAACTTTTGCCTATCCTGCGAGAATTATATTAAGTCAACATACAACATTGATAAAAATCTTAAATATTAACCTAAACATATAGATAGAATTACATAAATTCAATAGCTAAAACCTCAAGACTGGCTTTTAGTCGTCCGTCCGTCGGCACTTCATACATTGTTACCAATCTCAAGTGGGGTCCGTGTGCCTCATTATTTTTTAAGCAAAGCATTTGCAACACAGCGGTTTCGCGAGAGGTTTTATATGCCAAAGTAAAATTATCCGGAACGAAACTTTTAAGCATGAACTAAGTATGTGTTGTTAAGTTGTTAGTGGTATAGTTTACGAGGCCATTGGTGGCGAAAAGCACAAGTGGGTTTAATTCTCACGTGAAGAAATGAAATATTTAATATTTTCATTTCCACACCCTTGTAAATAAGCAAAGAGCGGCGATGACTTCCTCCACTCAAAATGAAATGCCTCCAAAACTTTAGATTCCCAGATTCCCTTGGCTTACTCTGGTATGTGCGTAAAGCGAAAATTTCGCTAATAATATCATAATTAAATATAAACGCTGTAGGTATTACCATTTCACGATGGTAGTAACTTAATTGCCTCGTACCCAATTATACAAAACAAGATTCTCTAAAACCATCGCTAAATAAACCAATTTTGTTATATAATTTGAATAAGTTCTACATTATTACTGTAATATTTTTTATATAAATTATAATTTAAAAGCCGTCGTGACGCAGTGACTCAAACGTGCAACTGTAAACGCGACAGTTCTGGGTTCAATTGCCAATCGAAAAATATATTTAATTATTTGATATATTCGTTTCTTCGTTCTGGTAACGAGGCAAAGTGCTTCCTTGAACTCCGCCAATCAATAGGTAATACCTCCTCATTTCGGCAGAAAATGGGTAACGGAAGTGAAAGTGGAAACAAAGTGATCCCATAAGGATTTCATTTTTACTTTTGAAGTCATAAACCTAGTGTTAACACTCTCCGCCCCACACTTTCCGCCGAATTTTCAACGCGTTGAGTGGCGGAACTAAATTAACGAAAATTACTTATATGTAATAAAAATAATTGTAAGAAGCCCCGATTGACCTAAAACCATAGCCAATCGATTAAATCTTGCAATTTATTAAAGAAAGAAATCCAATGAGTTTTAATTTTCAATAAACCGTCTATTGTATGTACAGTTGCCTCAGAGTTCAAAGCATGGATTCCAATCAGGCCACTATCTTTAAAGACGAACAAAAGAATAAAAATCACTGAAGACGAGAAAAATGATCCCGATAGAAGATGCAATTCTTATTTAAAAGAACCGCCTGAGGTTGAAGTGTCGGCTAAATTATGTAGCGGAATAAAAACTGAACAGAACAAAAGGTTTTGTGAATCGTTTAGTAATGAACGATCTGTTTTGTAGGTAAAGGTTTGTGAAATACTTTTTTAAGTATTGGTTTCCTTTTTTTTTTCGGATTCATGGTATATCCTGTAGGGTAGGCATAGTGAACCTAGTGTTAAGATACTCCGTTCCCCACTTTCACTAAGCTGTCCAGGAATTGCGTGTTGAGTGGCGTATTCACACTTGTGCCTCAATACATGAAATACGGAAAATTAAGTGAATTATTTTTTTCTGTTACAAATATCTGTAGACTTGGATATTTAATGTTAATTTCAGCTTGTTACCTCCAAAATGATCTTCATAGACAAACGAACAACAAAATGATCCTAGAAAGGTGCTGTTTATTCTTTTGAAGTACGCAACTTTAAGATTTTATTCATATAAACGTAAATAAACAAAAATAATACTAAAAATATTTTCATATACTAGCTTCTTCTCCACTTTCCGTCTAAATTTATAACATTATGTAGCAACTGAGAGGACCCAACTCAAAAATATTCAAATCAAAACTAATCAGGCTACTATAAAATTTATTCATTGAATTTGGCTTAGTTTTTCAAAGTCAACATTCTATTACGTTATATCAAAAAAGCGTTATTTCATATCAAAAAGCGTTATTTTTGAGGTTTTAGATTAAGGAGAAAATGTAGCGGGGTCGTGCCGCAGAATTAATGAGGTGATTTGTCTGCGGCTACATTGAAGGCATCAGGTATTCAAATTGAAAAGAATTTACTTTATTGGTGCCTAGCAGTTGGGTTAAAGGTCTCTATTATACTTTTATATAAGGATAATATGGTTTATAAAGTAGATAAGGAGTATATAGATAGAATTGATATTATTTAAATATAGATTATTTAAATATTTGTCCGACTGCAGAATGCAAAAGAAGGTAATAGGTTTATTTAATAGCGTGATTGGCGTGTTATGAGGTATACGGTATAGGAATACGGTGGGAAGTGGCAAAAGGAAGTGTCTTAAAGAGAAGGGAATCTTGACCCTAGGTTCCAACCTTACCTCTACCTACTATGCTATGGTCGGTATACAGCGTGACGCCAAAAAAAAATTTAAATAAATATTGAACCCTGGCCTACTTCTTTATATATTTAAATACTTGAGATAAAAAATACATTAAGCAGGATTTATGCATATTAAGATACAACAAAACGAAATAAATTACTAAAAATTGCATTTCAATTGCTATCACTTTACAAACCAAACGAGGGTGCACTAATGTGTTCTAGAAACATTATTTACTGTCTTTGTCTCCCTCGTATATTTTGGTGGAGGTGTGAACGGGATACAAAATATAATGAAAATCACATTAACTTTCATCCACGACACTTGCGGTTGAGGGCTGTACAATATTAATACTGAAAAGTTTATGGCTTATCGGATCGTAAAATATTTGCTGATTTTATATTCTCTGCTTTTTTTTACGATGGAGTTGCTGAGTATCTAACTGTACAGAATACATTTAAAAAAGGTCCTAAGTTCGATTCCTAAACAAAAATGGTAAATATTGAAAGTATTTTTGTTTGAAGAATCAAGAACGTGCTCATGTGGCTTGGACACACCAAAAGATAGTCATGAGTTTGATTGCCACAATTGTTGTCATTTCCCTATTGTGGCAAGATAAACGGAAAATGGGGAAGTATTTGGCATTTCTTCTTTGCGGGATAAGAGGGATAAGCATCCCGCTTTTTGAAATAAATCGTGAAAATGTTACCCTATAACCATAGCGTAATTCCAGTCGTTATGTAAGCAACAAGGAAGTAGGCATATATTTTATTAAAATGGTTTTATTTAACATTGCCGTTTCAAAGATAATGGATTACACCCTCGGGCTTTGTTTACACTTAGTAGATATAACAGGAAATATAATTATAATTATGACCCTTTTGCTATGAGGAAACGAAGTTTACACCATTTTTTTTATATTTAACTATGGAACTCTCCTCTTCTCACTTTGAAAACCCTTGCTCGCTATAATTATTAAAAACATAACTTATTCAAAATTAACTATTTTTTTGAAGCATTACTATATTTAAATCAGTGATTCCAAATGAAAGCTCCTAGACTATTAGTTTTCAAAATTTAAGCATTGCTCAAAATACGTAGGTCTGGGGGCTCTGGGATCTGTCTACTATTAGAAGTAGTAATAGTAATAGTTATATATTTTAAAATTAATTTAGTCACGTTTTGATTCTATTGGCTTTAACATCATCAGCTTTATCATCGTCAAGACTTGTATAAAAATTTACCAAAGAACCTCTTCAGTTTAATTTCCCATAGAAAAGCTTCAACAAGAAAATAAAATGAAATACCTTCTATTACCTATTCTACCTTCTAATTGAGGAGCTACACTTCCATAATTTGTTGGAAAACTGAGGTTCTCCATTTTCCGCCGAATTCTAGAGGTGGCTTGTACTTGTAACTGTCTTAACACTAGGTTTCCTCTACATACCTTGTTATTTGTGGGATACAGCATAAAGCTGGATTCTTTAATATTAGATTGAATTTTTCCATTTCACAAAATAATTTCTAGATTATTTTAAAAACATAAATAAATAACTGACTATATTTCTGACTGACTGACTATTTACTGATATACTAATTTTTTTTCTTATTTATTTATATTTTACTTCCAAGCAGTGAAAAATATTCTGTAAAAACATCAATGCCAGCCAGAACCCTTTATAATTCAGATTCTAAAGATAAATAAAAACTTTACGCGACTTGATTATCATAACAATGTAAGAGAACACATAAACATATCTAAAGCAAATTATTTCAAATTTCATGAAAGGAGTAAGTTCATACGTATTATAGCAGGTTTGGCAGAGATCACGTAGTGTCGAGACACTCCGTCCTGTCAATTATCGAGACATTACGTATTTAGTGGCGTAACTCAATGTCAGATTTTGTCTTATTACCAGAGCAAGTGCTCTGGTAATAAGCGTAATAGGAGATCTGGTAATAAGCACAGTAGTTTAATTTAAAAAAAAACTATACATTCATGTATATAGAAATACCTATAACCAACAATCACCTTTCGACTGGGACAAACAAGTTTTCTATTAAGAAGAAAAATAACCGACATCAAAAAGGGAGTCCTCAACACAATCCAATAATAATAAAAACCGCCATAAAACGTGTATTATTTATCGTCCACTGTAGACCGTAGTCAACTCGAAAGAGTAATGGCCCCACAAACGTTACCGCTAAGCTAATCTAACAGAGCAGCGATTTATGTTTTGTAAGAAATATGTTTGGCTATTTTGTCAGCGGATTTTACTGTCTATTTACAGATAGGTCCTGGTCTTTTGTCCAAAAGTATATGTCACAAATCAATCTTTTTGGTTTTGTATTGGTTATGTATTTTTTCTGTCTTTATTAAATTAATAGTGATATCTCTTTTATTACTTCTGAAATCATGATATTAGCTATTACTAACTTGTACTGATTTCTTAGATATTTGGACACTTTTTATATTGTACTAGCGGGTGATTCTTCCAACTTTGCGTGGACTTGAAGAGATAAAATGAAAAAAGTCTATTTTTTACTTCTCGTTACAGTGTGGAAAGTCATTTCTTTGCTTGCATCCCCACATTCCCTAACCCCACATGTCAAAGTAACTTCAACTTTCTTAGTCCAGTAGTATCAACCGCTCAGCAACGCATCAGTTTTATTAATTTTGATAGTAGTCACAAAGGACCTTAAGCTATCAACTCTTTCAAAACACCATTGGCAATCCAGTAGCAACTGAACTAACGACTTATTATCATTGCCAAATTTAATTTGAATATGGTATTTTTTTAACATTCACACTGTATCCCGCACGTAGCAGGGTAGGCAAAGGGAACCTATTGCTAAGACACTCCATTTCCCATTTTCCATCTTCCGGAATCGAACCTACAATCTGTCAGACTTTCAGCTCCTACAACAATAAAACAAAAGTTCTTAGTCATATTCTTCATGACTGAAAGTCGTGCGCCTGAAATGCCTTTATGGCTTTGTAGGTAAGCTGTTTCCATCCGGTTCGGTTTTCGGTTTCTCCTAGGGCTTTCCCAGGTTTCCTCTGCCTACCATGCTATCCCAACGGGATACACAGTGACGTTAAAAAATATATTACGGAAGTAACAGGTTTTCTTTTATAGTTCTATGTTGTTTATATGAATAAAAAAAATCTTTGGTTACATTAAACTTCACCTCATTTTATCTCAGTCTGGCAACATAAATAATTTTAACAAACTTTCGCCACTCATCCTTTTTAATTATAGGCTGAAACTTTTCAAGCATGCCTACGTACATAATAGAGAAGCAACGATGCCTGTTTTTGTATATACAATTAATTTTTCTGAAATTTGTTAAGTGGAATCATGTTTTTGTTAGCTTTGAAGTTCGTGTTCAGCTAAATTTTCAATTGTTTTATTTCATAATTCTTGAAACTAATTATTTTGAATAAAAACCGGTTTTCTGTTGAAGTCAGTGGTGGCGTAGGGGTTCGTGGCAAACGTCTTACTGTAAAAGCAACAGGTCGAGGTTTCGATTCTCACTCAAGGAAATGAAATATTCAATATCTTCATTTCTTCGCTCTGGTGTTGAGGTAAAGCACGGCGTTGAGTTCTGCCACTCAACATGTAGTGCCTCTAAAATTTGGCGAAAAATGGGAAATAGATTGTCTTCACATTAAGTTCCCTCTGCCTATAGTATACCGTAGTTCTTGAGTAAAGTGCGATTAATTAAAGAAACATTTGAGATTTACAATAAAAGTATAGATTAAGGTAATAATAGGTAATATCATAGATAATGGTAAAATAATTGGTACAAATATATTATAATGCAATCCAACACTAAACTAAAAAAAAACCACATATTTTGAAATAACAACGCACATATTTCAAGCATCCATGTGTTAAAGTTTTACGACTTCTTAAATTTTGGAGCTAACAAAGGAACATTCAATTTATCATGCCAAATGGTAAAGATGTGAACTTTCTTACAATAATGTACTCTTATTTAGGAAAACTTTTGTAGAAATGGCAACCCTGTTTACCTTCGCACACGTTATGTATAGAGTAAGAGTGGGTGGAAGTGCTTTATGGTTAATGGTATATGTATTTTTATTTTCATTCTTCAATCTGAAGAGACAAAGTGCAGCGTTGAATTCCGCAGTGCAAAATGTCTCGAGAATTCGGCGGACAATGAGGCGGAGAACGGAGTGTTTTAACACTAGGTTCCCTTTGCCTAGCCCACTGTATGAGGGATATAGAGTGAAGCAGATATTAAAACAAGCCTCGTTTTATATCGAGCAACGACGTACATCCCATGTGATGTCTGCCAATTTCACTGCGATTCGCTGTAACAGTATTGCATTTTAAATACTGTTCAAATGTTTTTGTTTTTATTAGCATACTACATGAGAGAAGAGAATTCCCACTCCCAGTTGGTCTCATATTTCTTTGCCTTAGTTTCTTATTGATTTTTTGAAATATTTTGCGTATTGAGTATAAGAAATCATCGTCACGCATTGTGTTACCAGAGCGAAGAAATTATTTTTCTTTAATGTTTACTTTATAAAAAAATAATTCGATATATAAAGTAATAGTAGTAATAAATTAAAAAATAAAATTAAAATAACAAATTACTAATAATAAAACACCTATAGAAAAAAAACAGGCATATATAACTTTACCATTTGTAATTCCATCTAGTCTTAGGTAAAATAATGGGAATTCTTGGTGAATATAAGTTTTCCCCTTCCGAAGAAAACTTACTTTTATTTCTAAGTAACCTCCTTTGTTGTAATGTTTATGTTCGTCCTGTAATAAACTGTAAGTAAAGTATAGTGATCTTAAATTACAAAGACAATGGTGAGACATCCAGCGATTTGTGGTATTATATAGATTGTAACGACCGTTCCGATATAGAATCACGGAACAGAATATTATGGAGAGAGGAACTTTATGATGAATTTATAAAGGCGACTATACTATAGAAGCGGTTGTGAATTCGATTCCCACTCGGACCAAAGAAACATTTATTTTTGTCATTTCCTCGCTCTGGGTACAAGACAANGATTTTTTGAAATATTTTGCGTATTGAGTATAAGAAATCATCGTCACGCATTGTGTTACCAGAGCGAAGAAATTATTTTTCTTTAATGTTTACTTTATAAAAAAATAATTCGATATATAAAGTAATAGTAGTAATAAATTAAAAAATAAAATTAAAATAACAAATTACTAATAATAAAACACCTATAGAAAAAAAACAGGCATATATAACTTTACCATTTGTAATTCCATCTAGTCTTAGGTAAAATAATGGGAATTCTTGGTGAATATAAGTTTTCCCCTTCCGAAGAAAACTTACTTTTATTTCTAAGTAACCTCCTTTGTTATAATGTTTATGTTCGTCCTGTAATAAACTGTAAGTAAAGTATAGTGATCTTAAACTACAAAGACAATGGTGAGACATCCAGCGATTTGTGGTGCTATCTAATAGATTGTAACGACCGTATTTCCGATATAGAATCACGGAACAGAATATTATGGAGAGAGGAACTTTATGATGAATTTATAAAGACGACTATACTATAGAAGCGGTTGTGAATTCGATTCCCATTCGGACCAAAGAAACATTTATTTTTGTCATTTCCTTTCATTGTCAAGTGCTAACTTTTTATTTTCATCTCCTTTTTTTAGATTTCTAAAATACTATATATAAGTATGTTTTTTAATATACCATCGATAAAGTTCCTGGTGTACTATTTTAACTCGTGTATGAAAGTTATTTGTGTTCACACTATAAAAGTTTGTTCCATTCTGTTCTAGACAGGTGTTTATTGGATTCTTTTTACTAAATATATTTAGGTAGCAGTAAATATATATATATATATATAGGCTAAGGGTCTAAAAAGGAAGACTAGGCAAAACGTTTATAATAGTTATCTATATAGAATCTCAAATTTATATACCGGAATTCAACACCGCGATTAGATCAAACTGACTGCCTTGCCTAATGATGTTATGTATTTCAATTTAAAACTTTATTAAACGTGATTTACAATAAAAACTTCACTTTATCTCAATTAAGCTCTCATATTAAATTGATAGATACAATATTATTTTTTACTCTAGAAATGTAAAAAAATATATTAAAAATAAAGCAAACTAGACAGTCGATTTAAATTATAAGCAAATATCGTACGTAATGGCCGCCAGAAAATCCCATGACCTATAAACAACGTGATATAAACACTTTTATCGGCAAATTGAGATTGACAAATGACAAGGAGCGAAGAAAAGATTTATCGTTGAGAATGTTGCAATAAAACGTTTCTGAAGTCAAGAAACACACGCACAATAGATGGGAGATTTTGTGACATACGGTAATTGAAAGTCGAATTGTATGTAAATTTGTGAGATATCTATATATTTTTTTATACACATAGTAAGGAGGTAGAGGTAAGTAGGGTAGAAGGAAATTAGTGTCAAGATAAGACTCTGTTCCGCACTTTCTGCCCAATTATTAAGGATATTGCGTGTTAAGTGGTGGAACTCAACGCTGCGGTTTGTCTTGTTAAGAAAAAGAAAAAATAATATATGACGTCTTCTTGATATATATGTATGTATACGACCGCCTAAAATATTTTATTTGAATGTTTTATATTTGCCGTGACAGAGTGGCGTTTGACTATAAAAGCAACGATTGTAGGTTCAGTCACTAATGGGGGGAATGCTTAAGAAAAACGTGAAGCACTTTGCTCCACATTTTTCACCGAATTCTGGAGGCATTTCGTGTTAAGTGGTATAACCCAACGCCGCGCTTTGCCTCGGTACCAGAACGAAAAAATGGAAATATTAAATATTTAATTTCCACGAGTGGGAGTCCAACTACAACCTGTCGCGTTTTCAGTCACACGCTTGTGCCCTTGACTGGCGTCAATATTCTCTTTTAAAATATTTTTTATCTGTTACATCATCTCCTAAGCTTACAGTAGAAAGTCACTAGTATAGATCTATAGATCACTAGATAGACATTGTCTTGAAAAACTATAATCTGCAAGGAAACTAAGAAAAAGAGAAGAAAAGAAATCCATTTAAGAAATTTTGATATCCACGCAAACAAAGCTGTGACGGAGCTACGAGTACATAATTATAGCCTACAGCTCCGTTAGCCCGTACCGTACTTTATAATTGTAAAATGTATGTTTAAGAATTTTTAATTTGAAATAAATTATTGGCAATGTTTAAAATATATTGGGGTATTGTATTAATAGTTTCAATAAGGCTATACTATTAAAATGTTTATTATTAACATAAGTGTACTTTTAGAAAAACAAAGACTTTTTCTTAACTATTTATTATTTGGTAACTTAAGGATACACTAATAATTGTATAATCGCTATAATATTATTCCATTTTCACAGTTTTGTTTCGAGTTTTGCCAAACTTGGGCAATTGGCTTTTGTATGCTTATTTTTTTTTCTCTAATTTATTGCTATTGGAGTTTTTATCGGACGCTCAATTATCCAATTGGCATGAAATTTGCGTACATTTAACGTTTATTTCCATTTTTATGTTCACTTTTATACTATTTTCTGTGGATAGAAATAAAATTATATTAAATTTTATTATACAAGGCCGTCGTGGCATAGCGACTAACTATAATGGGGTTCGATTTCCGTTCTAAAAAAATTTTATTTTACTACCTTGTTCTGGTAACAAAACAAAGCGCCACTCAAAATAGAAGATCTCGAAAATTATGCGGTGCTTGGGGGATTGGAGTGACTTAGCACTAGTTGACCTTTGCCTACGCAGGGTTGGTACAATAACAATAAGTAATAATGTATAAGAATAAATATTCATATAAAACCTTTAAAATAAAACATTTTAATATTAAATACTAACAATTAAATAAAATATTTAAAAAAACTATTTTTTTTATACTACTATTATTAAATGCGTACTTTTGTATGTTTTTAAAACTTCAAGGTGTAAAATAAACAATACTTTTCATATCTCAATCTTAGTCTCAACTTTCAAAGAAAACTTTTTAAGTTTTTGAGTTTTGTATGTATATTATTTGTGTCTGTCACTCAATAATATAAAAAACGTAACTATATATAGACTAAGCAAATATAATAAGTTATAATCCACATACAATAATAATACGACAAATCAAATATTACTTAACTCGCAAAAAAATATTGAAAAAATAACATTTTCGTTGGCCGTGTGTATCGACTGACGTTTGATTGATTGATGTACGCAGCGCCTTTAACGGGAATGTGTAGCGAGAAGTCATAATTTATGTGAGCTTTGAAATGCTACCACTCGAGCTTAGGCTGTAGTGACCACAATAGCGTAGACAATTATGAGGAAAAATATATTTCAGATGAGCCGTAGTAGCGCAGCGAAACAACATGGATGTGGGTTCGATTCTCATTCTGAGGAAGGTTTTTTTTTCATAAACTCGCTCTGGTAACAAGCCCATTTTATTATCTGCTATATAGCATATATATATATATAGACTCATTTGTAAATTGAATTATCTTGATCGTTACTCACCATTCTTATTCTCTTAGTATATTATAAGAATGCTAAGAATTCGTGATGTATAATGGAACTCATATATCTTACTAATTAAGAGAAGGATACGGAGCAAACGGAGCGACTTAACATTAGGTTACTTCCTTCCGCGTAAAAGTTATTCTTTATATTCCTTATAGTAGGGGCGGCGAAGAGGGGACTTTCGGGAGTCATTCGGGCGCATCAGATTAAGATACTGGGGATTTCTTGTACCCGGTTACATACTTCCACCAAATATGAGCTTCATATGTATGTAAGTCTAGGGTAGAGGATCAGATTAGTAAAAAAAAAATTGATCATCGGACATTCTCGAGCGCATCAGATTAAGGTAGAGTAAGTTAGTTACATGCTAAATAGTGTATATTCCACTAATCTGACAATTTGAGAGTGACGCAAAGGAGGGGGAGGGCTCCAAAGTTGTAAAAAAAAACGTTATTTGGACATTCTCGAGCGTGGCAATTTTTTTTAATTTGAAGGTAATCATTGAAGAATTACGAAAAATATATAATCTGACAAATTCCGCAAGCCGAAGTAATAGACATTTATCGATAAAGTTTAATGTACCTAAGAATTGTATATATTCTTCTCACCGTATTCCTATTCCTCTCTCACTCTTTCTTTATTTATTGGTCCCTAACTTATCAATGAATATGATAATTTAAAAAAATACTTGAAGAAACATTTTTTTTTGTAGTTTTTTTTTATAAATACATGTATTCTATTTCAAAGATATTTTTTTCTTTACATTCTATTTCTTGAGCTTTTCAATTAATTACGTTCAATGAATAAAAAAATTGAGGCCAGTTGTGGCGCAGGGGCACAGAGTGTGACTGTAAAACCGACTGGTTGTGGGTTCAATCTTCATTCCAGGAGATGAAATATTTATTCAAATTTATATATCCATTACTTCGCTCTGGTGGTGACACAAAACAGTGACGTTAAGTGCTGCTATTCAACACTCAATGCCTTCAGAATTTGGCAGAAAGTGGGGAACAGAGTGTCTTAACCTTAGGTTCCCTCTGCCTACCCTGCTGTGTGCGGAATACAACGTAAAGCTGACTTGTTTATTGTTTTGGTTTAAAAAATATGAATAAGTGTCAGATTAAGCAAGTCCCTTTAGATAATCGTCTGATTTTTAGATATCACGTCTAAGGCATGAAGATGAACCATATATATCTTAATCTGACGCGCTCGAGTATTTCAAAGTGACGATTTTTTTCTGCATTTTCAAACAACGATCACGAGCTTGCGGCACATCCAAATCATCAGATTATTACATAGGACCTTTTTTTTAGGTTCACTTAACACCCCGTTAGAAAATCTGACGCGCTTGACAATATATTTTATTGTCATCTTTAACTCTTACGTACGACCTCCATCATGGAAACTGTCAGATTAACATATTTTCATGTTTAAGAAGACGTAGGCAATTGATAATATCGACGATATCTGACGCGCTCGAGTATGTGCATGGGACAGTTTTTTTTATATTTCTGAAAATCTACAGCCCCTCACCCCACCGGTCAAACGATGTTTTATATGACATTTTTTTCTTATCATCTAAGCTTCGTAACCCAATAGGTCTCAATGACGCTCGAGTAAATCCCGAGTTTGCTGCTTCGCCTCCCTAACCATTATGTCACTGGACATAGATACTGTTGTAAAAAATATATATTAAATCACCTTTACGCTGTATCCCACATNAAACGTTATTTGGACATTCTCGAGCGCGGCTAATTTTTTTTTATTTTGGAGGTAATTATTCAAGGATTACGAAAAATATATAATCTGACAAATTCCGCAAGCCGAAGTAATAGAAATTTATCGATAAAGTTTAATGTACCTAAGAATTGTATATATTCCTCTCACCGTATTCCTATTCCTCTCTCACTCTTTCTTTATTTATTGGTCCCTAACTTATCAATGAATGTGATAATTTAAAAAAATACTTGAAAAAAATTTTTTTTCTATTTTTATTCTATTTCAAACATATTTATTTTTATTTACATTCTATTTCTTGAGCTTTTCAATTAATTACGTTACAATGAATGAATAAAAAAATTGAGGCCAGTTGTGGCGCAGGGGCACAGAGTGTGACTGTAAAACCGATTGGTTCAATCTCCAGGAGATGAAATATTTATTTAAATTTATATATCCATTACTTCGCTCTGGTGTCGACGCAAAACAGCGACGTTAAGTGCTGCTATTCAACACTCAATGCCTTCAGAATTTGGCAGAAAGTGGAGAACAGAGTGTTTTAACCTTAGGTTCCCTCTGCCTACCCTGCTGTGTGCGGAATACAACGTAAAGCTGACTTGTTTATTGTTTTGGTTTAAAAAATATGAATAAGTGTCAGATTAAGCAAGTCCCTTTAGATAATTATCATTTTAAGATATCACGTCTAAGGCATGAAGATGAACCATATATATCTTAATCTGACGCGCTCGAGTATTTCAAAATGACGATTTTTTTCTGCATTTTCAAACAACGATCACGAGCTTACGTCACATCCAAATCGTCAGATTATTACATAAGAGCTTTTTTTTAGGGTCACTCAACACCCCCTTAGAAAGTCTGACGCGCTCGACAATATATTTTTTTGTCATCTTTAACTCTTACGTACGACAACCTCCATCATGGAAACTGTCAGATTAACATATTTTCATGTTTAAGAAGACGTAGGCAATTGATAATATCAATATCTGACGCGCTCGAGTATGTCCATGGGACAGTTTTTTTTTTCATTTCTGAAAATCTACAGTCCCTCACCCCACCGATCAAACGATGTATTATATAACATTTTTTTCTTATCATCTAAGCTTCGTAACCCAATAGGTCTCAATGACGCTCGAGTAAATCCCGAGATTGCTGCTTTGCCTCTCTAACCATTATGTCACTGGACATAGATACTGTTGTAAAAAATATATATTAAATCACCTTTACGCTGTATCCCACATATTGCAGAGTAGCCAGAGGGAACCTAGTGCTAGGTTCCCTCTGCGTCCATTTCCGCCGATTTTTTACTAAAGCGAGGAAACGAAAATATTAATAAATAATAATTAATTCCGACTGGAAATCGAAACCATAACCGTTGCATTTACAGCCACATAGTTGTGCAAAATGTACGCAAAAACAATATTTGATTGATTAATGCAAGCAACGCCTTTAGTAAGAACACATAGTATAGGGGGAGGTTGTTATTTATGAGTTTTATGAAAAGCGCGTTTCTCGTTCAACAACCGCTCAACGATATTGAATACTAATGAATGATATAACGTTACTGCATAAGTTACTTTTCCACTGCAAAAGGTTTTAAAAAAAGGTTTTTAAGTCTTTGTGTAGTTATGTAGTAATAGGCGGTTAGCACTGATTGCGCTTATGCTAAATTGTTTTTTTTTTTTGCATTAATATTTTTAGAGTTTATTCTTTTAAGGAAAAACGAACTCGTAAGATCACTTCGTATTCCGTCCGTTCGGCCTTTATCTCAGGAACGCTTGTAGATATCGAGTTGAAATTCAAACTATATACTCATATCTACGATTCCTTAATGTCCTGAAAAAATTGTATTTCTACATTTACTTAAAAAAATTATATAGCCGCTTATATCGCAAATAACGCCTATTTTGACATTATAAAGGGAATCAAAAATTAAAAGGGTACTTCCGGTTGACCTAGCATTATGAAATTTTGCAGCTGGCATCTACAGTTAGTACTAGTTCAGGAAGATATTGGAAAATTATGTACTTGAGATTAAATCCTAAAAAAAATATAGCCTTAACATTGGGCAAAATATGGTATTAAAGTTCAAGTGAGATATTAGATGAAAGGGCTCTGGCGAGGCTAAGCTTGAATTTCAGAAAAAGCTCAAGACCTGCAATTTTTGTACGGGACCTACAGTGGGCGAGCCCGACTCGCGCTTGTCCATTTTTTTTTTATTTTGTACAGGTTCACGCCTTTTCCCGCATAGTAATAGTGGGCGGAAGGAACTTAGTATTAAGATTCCATTCCCCATTTTCTGTTGAACGTTTGGATATATTGCATGTCAAGTTGAAGAATTCAATACCACGTTTTGAAAATAATCGAGGTCTATGCACAAGCGTGCTGCTGTAAACGCGACAGGATATGGGTTCGTTTCGCTCTAGAGTAAATGAAATATTTAATATCGAAAGATTAGGAGCAATAATTACTAAATACTTAAGACTGGAGCTATACTAATAACTAAAGAATAGGGCAAAAAATAAATAAAGAATTTGTATGTTATAAGCTTAATAAAATACTGCATAATATTTTTAATATTCTAAAGAGATTTTTCATTGAAAACGCAATGAGAGATAGAAATAAATTATTTGAAATTCATCATTTTAAAAATATATAATACGATTCATAGAAAAGGCCTCTACTATTTTTTATTTTATTATTTTAAAAATAAATGAATATATAAAAAGCTCGAGTGACTCCAGTTCTGGTGCAGGGGCAGCGGTAGGCGCGACAGGTTGTGGGTACCTCTCACTCAAAGAATTTAGCGCGGCGTTCAGTTCCGACACTCGACACGCAATGCCTCCAGAATTCAGCAGAAAGTGGAGAGCGGAGTGTATTAACACTAAACTCCCCACCCCACAGGGATACAGAGTAAAGCTGAAGAAAAAAATATAAAAAGCTCTTTACCCATTCACATTTTTAATTGGACATTAAAATTCACAAAATGCATGTCCACACTTAAAATGGAAATTCATCGGCATCAGAAAATAAAAGCATAATCTAATCTACCCAATTACCCCAAATAAAAGGTCGTTCGTGACAAAAATCCAACAAAAATGCAAAAGTAGCATCGCTTGGAAACTTTTAAACAGCAAATTGGTACTTTAACTACTTTCTTGTTTAATAATACTGAGCTTAAAACAGTTCATAATATTATACTTGAAGGTTTATTTAAATAGTCGTAATAAGTTGAAAAAGTAAGGCTAATTTTTTACGTTTCATATTTTAATTGCCTCAGCCTTAGTTTGCGCTGTCGTTGTGTTGGAGTACATTTAATAAAAGCTTCACGCTGTATCTCGCACACAGTAAGGTACAGGGAACTTAGTGTTAGGACACTCCGCTCTCCATTTTCGGCTTAATTATGGAGGCAGATTCACTGTCCAACATAAATGAAGTATACATATNCCCCAAATAAAAGGTCGTTCGTGACAAAAATCCAACAAAAATGCAAAAGTAGCATCGCTTGGAAACTTTTAAACAGCAAATTGGTACTTTAACTACTTTCTTGTTTAATAATACTGAGCTTAAAACAGTTCATAATATTATACTTGAAGGTTTATTTAAATAGTCGTAATAAGTTGAAAAAGTAAGGCTAATTTTTTACGTTTCATATTTTAATTGCCTGAGCCTTAGTTTGCGCTGTCGTTGTGTTGGAGTACATTTAATAAAAGCTCCACGCTGTATCTCGCACACAGTAAGGTACAGGGAACTTAGTGTTAAGACACTCCGCTCTCCATTTTCGGCTTAATCATGGAGGCAGATTCACTGTCCAACATAAATGAAGTATACACAAATAGATTTTACTTAGAAAATATTTTACGTATAAAGACAATGATAAAAAGAGGAAACTTAGTGACAAGACCCTTTATTCTCCGCTTTCCGGCCGAATTCAAGAAATAGCATGTTTAGTGGCTGAGCTCAACGGTGCATTTTTTTCTATCATAGCAAATAAATTAAATAAATTAAAACTTTCGAATGGGAATCGAATCTAAAACAATCGCGGACTCCATAAAGTACTTTTAAAATTATCAAGAACATAAAATTTACCAAACAATTTCTCATCAAAGCTTAAATACGAAGCGAAGCGAGGTAAATAACAGCCGCAAATAAAACTAAAACTAAAACAAAAATATCTACCATTCCTTTTATTATATTCCGTGAGTCCGCAAAGACATTGCTCCTTCCTCCTTTATTGTACTAATAATAAGACACTAAATTCTGAAGGCATAATAAATCGTAAATGGTGGGTCGTTATAGACACTCTTTTATTTACCTGCTTAATGTAATTGAGTGTGACTGCGGTTTTATTAGAGTCTAACGACTGTGATGCTTATGTTTGATTCGTTTTCTTAGTTTTTACTTTAATTACGGGTCGTTGTAATTATGAAAATATAACTAATATATAACACTTTGAAGTATAATTAAAATTTAATAAAAAAATAATCATTAGGACCTGTCACTCTACACACGATGTTTAAAAAAATAGCAGAGTGACCTAACACTAGGTTGCCTCTGCTTTCTCTGCTATATGTACACCGTGAAAACTAAAGGAATTTTATTCTTAATGATGTACTTACTTAATTAATTTTTAACTATGCCCTTTATATTATGCTATTTGAGTACAAATTACCCTGACAATGGCGTTAAATTGACAAAGTTACGGATTTACGAAGTTATTCTAGTTTTAATTAATTAGGTTGACATAGGGAACGCCAAATATATTGTATTAAAAGTGGCGGAAATTAACTCCACGCTTTTACCTTTAAGTTGCTTCAATATTGTTTGACAAATAGAATTCTGGTGTGTCTATAAAAATGACTGGTCGTTGGTTCAATTCCCATTCAAGTAAATATCGCACTAGTGTCAAGGCAAAAAATATATATATACAAGTAATACAATTTATATTCTGACATGAAAGTATATAAAATAAAAACATTGCCTACAAATGCCTTTGCTTGTCTTATTAAGTAGAAAGCCCGGCTCTTAAATACAAGAGAAAATATTCTTGCGACGATAAAATTATTATTCCCCCGATAAGCGTTTTTTTGTAATTCTGGAACATTTTCTTATATGAGGGGGATCGAGGCCAGTTATGGCGCGGAGACACAAATATGTACCTGTAAGCACAGCTGGTTGTAAGTTCGATCCCCAGCCCAGGAAATGAAATACTTACTAAAATTTATTTTTTATTTTTTTCATTTATTTGGGATACAGCGTGAATGATAAAAACAAATTGTTACATGTCCCAATAGCTTACAGTAAAGATTTTTATAAACATGCTCATAAAGTTAAGTGCCGTCTCATACTCGTAATCCGGCTACTTGCTATAAGAATTTTATTTTCGTAATTATATTTACTTTAGTTAATGTCACGTCAACGGCGCTATGAAATATCAAATGAAATAGCATAATAAAATTATATGCTTTTTATAAAGATATTGTATACAAAGATATTTATGTAGTGTATCCCTTCTCCTGCAACTAGTTTTATTTTTTTTAATAAAATTAATGGCTATAATGTCACTCTCTCGCTCTATTCTCATCTCACTCTCACACTTACAAGAAAATTTAATTAAGCAAACATTCAAAATTAAATCTCTACATATTTCTTCGGTCTCCATCTACAAATAAATTCGCAATAAAAAAACATATTCAGCGTAATAATCCTCTTGTAAACGATTCGTTTAACCGAACAAACTACAAATAAGGGTACTACAAGCGCTCATACGGTAATGACGTTTGATCTTGCCATGCTAACAATGTTGGTTTACGGAAATTTTTGGTGGAATTGTGGAATTTTTCTCTTTTACAACTTACACTTTCCCATTGATTGCAAGATATTATGAAATGGTGGAACTTAACGCTAATTTAACTTTTCCAAAGCGAAAATATTATAATAATTTAATTGTACAATTGTTTTCAGGTCCACGCTGTATCTCACATATAGCAAGGTTAACCTTAAGGTAAGGGAACCTATTGTATAAAATATTCTTATCCGCGGTATGTCTTATCAAAGCGAACATTTCCCCAATCGGGCTTTGAACTTACAACCATCGTTTTTACAGTGAAACGTTACCATTTCGTCAGGACAGTCTATTTCACTATTATTTCTATTTTCGGGGACGGTGAATTTTCGCTCGGTGGCGGCATGTGAACTCCTGCATCCAGAATATGAAATGGTTTTTCCCTTTACACTTTTGTACCGGCACTAGCTTAGGTTTGTCCATTGATATGTTTCGTTTTATTTTGGATTTGAAACGCTTTTTGGTAAAGCTTGTGGATGTAGACAGCTTTGACATAAAATTTTATAGATTTTTTTTAATACTTCTTTTGAGATTTTCTTTTGGTCTTATTGTAAACGGGGTTATGGGTTCGGTTCTCGCTTGCTGAAATGATTGTATTTATTTAATCTGATTTATTTGATTGACATTTAATGTGTTAAATGTTTCTACTAATTCGAGCGAAATATGTAAAGTTTATGTAGGACAGCTTCCGTCTGGGAAAACTGACTATAGTTTAGTTCCTCACAAAGCTAAAAGATTATAGTATACCTCAATATGTCAAACAAAATTACGGAAAATGCCCGAGAAATATGTCAAAAATTGTTTACAAAAAATAACTATTTACGTTACAAAGGGGATTCCCCCTTTCGTTGATAAATTAAGGCTTAAGTTGATTGACAGCTGTCGCAACGTGGCGAGAGTTGCGGTGTGCTGGAGGTTTTAGATTTAATCCCGATATGGGAAGAATTTTGCGGTCGTACAAGTGTGGTTCGCCGTATATGGTATTTTATATTGAAATAGCTTTTCCTTAAGGCTTAGAATATGATGGAAATAGCTAAGTGTATGCAATAAGCAAAGAAATTTGTGATGCTCTGTCGTTTTTCATACATTACTTATTGTTATTCTTCTTCGTTTACATTCTTTTTTTCGAACATGTGGATAATGCTGTTAGCCCTATTGGCTTTTACAGCGACACCGGTTGGGTACGGAAGAGGGTACACTGTCCCTGATGAAATGCAAGCACTAAGTGACTGTCTGTGAGGAAGTCGTTGACTGTAAGGGCGCCCCTTGCGGGACTCGAACCTCGGCTTGCGGCCGTCGAGCGGACTGGGTTTTCTTTTACACTTATAAGTGAGGTAATATCGTCTTCTAAGCTCTTCTCTCTTCCTTCTAACACTTAAAAATATTACATTGAACACATGTTTCGTGGTTTATTTTAATTTATCCCCAAGAGGTGCAAATAATGGATTGAAAGTTCGTATGGAAAAATGTTTAAATCGCCACCGATTTTTACAAAATTTGAAACTCCTAAAAATACCTTAGACTCCTAAAAATATTTAATTGAAGTCCGCTAGTAAGTAATAAAATAATAATAATCATCGAAATAGCTAACACAAAGATATTTTAAAATTTTCTTGCGTAAACATATAGAATAAAAGTTATACAAACACATACACCATTTACGATAATAAATAAATTTAATAAATAAAAGGAAAAACACAATTTTTGTTTATTTATTTTTTCACTTTGTAAAAATAATACTTAAAAATATGATAAAACATTCATTTTAAACAAAATAAGTAACTAGGAACACCTGTCAGTTCTTAGTTTTTCGCAGTCGAGTAAGAAATTGACAGTCGTAAAAAGCTTTGAAACTAAGCTTACGAATGCTTAACTTTGCTCATAGTAAAACTAGCTTTTGATTCATCTTTTTCTCTCTCGCAACAAAATGAGGAAAAGTAAGTTTTCAACTTATTCCAGTACTTGAGTACATTAAGTTTATTAAATGATATCATTTTTTAAGGCCATTGTGGCACAGTGGGAGTGGGAGTCAACGCGATAATTGTGAATTCGATCTCCACTCAATTGAATTATTTTGATTTGACAATGTAATAAAAGAAAGTGCGTTATTAATTTCCACCACACAACACGCAGTGACTCGAATAGAAAGTAGAGAACTCTAACACTATGTTCTGCCTACTATTCTGTGATAAGCGGGATAAAACCTGAATATAAAAATAATGCTATTATTAAAAATGTTGGAATCAAAATTCGTATATTTACATTTCTCTTAAGAAGAAATAATTAAACTCTGCAGCATACAGGAAAGGCAAAGAGAACCTAAAACTAGTACACTCCGTTTTTTCAATTTTCGCCCAATTTTGGAGTTTTTAGCAGTGGAGTTTTGAAGTTGTCTTGCTGTCAGAAAATAATTTACCCCTCGAATGTGAATCGAACCCACGCCCTCCCACACGATCAAAAGCTATTTCATATCACGCGCGCCTCTTAATAGATACCTTGATAGTAATATAATACAACTATACTATTCTAGATTGTATCTATCTTGTAAATCATTTTGATACTGAAACAATCGATGTGATTTAGTTCCCATACATTCAGTTACGCGTACAATATACTATGCATTTGTGCATGATGAATACTAAAATTACATGTAGAATTACACATATCTATCGATTACGTGTAGATAATTTTCTTCGAAGGACCTAAATCTATGGTAAGAATTGTAAAAAAAATATAAGGCCAGTGGTTGCGTAGGGTCACAAGCAGAGTAGGCAAAGGGAACCTGTGGCCTTAGTGTTAAGAAACTTCGTTTTCATGAAAATCCTTACGCTCCCCCCGCTTTAACACCGCATTTGTTTTACCAAAGCGGAGTAATGAAATAAATTAAATACCCTACTCGATACTAGAGTGAAGAAATGAAAATATAAACTGAAATATTTTTTCTTTTCCTCGTGTGGGATCGAGTCTATCGCGTCCATATTCACACACTTATCGCCTCATTTAATTATTTTTCAAAAAAGATAAACTAGCAGAAAATAAACAAAAAATAGAAATAAACATCTTCGCTTAAGATAAAAGGGGCGAAGCGTTTTACTTATCATCGAGGCCTCGTACCACTTTTGGTACGCAAATCACCTATGACGCGTGACTTAATCGCCCCACTTTACCAACTTTGAATACTAAGCAGTTGTGTTATTAACTTTTGGAATTTGACTTTTGCTATTAACAGTAGCTATTATTTAAAAGTAGTTATGTATATTTTAGTCTTTATGAGTTTGATTTGTATATTGCTTTTGAAGTAAATTTATAACGTTAAATATTAATTAACGTTGTGTGTCCTTTGTGGTGCAGTGGCACAATGTATGACTGTCAATGCAACGGTTGTTTGTTCGATTCTAACTCCGGGAACTATTTATTTTAATTTCTCCCCGCCTTAATGATAAGGCAAAATGCGACGTTGAATCCCATCACTCAAAACGCAATGTCTCAAAAATTGGGCAGTAGCGGAGGAAATGGAAGTATCTTATTACTAGGTTCCCTATTCTAACCCTGATATTCCGGTAAAATTTATAAAAAAATACCAAACATCATAAAGTACTTACCAATAAACTGTAAGCTGATGCAGGTCATGCATACCACCAGGGCTTGAAGTAGCACTGTCATTTTGATCATTGTTCACTCTTCATCTACTCATTTCTTCGCTAATAATCATTTCCATATGATATTAGGATTACATTGGACTTATATTTTCGAACACCTTAAACATTTAGCTATAGTATTCTGGCTGATTGCTCAATACTTTTCCTTTGTAGAATTTATAGCTGCACTCCTGAAACAATTTATAACATTTTCACATTTATTGATTTTATTAACAGCTGCAACATTTTTAATACATTATAATAAAAAATATCAATAAACAAAAATCGAACAAACTATTTACAAGATTTCTTAATACTTTGCGGGTTAAATAAGTAACAAAATTCATGATATAATGGGGAGCAGTCTAATCTAGTCAGTACATGCCCTAGCATAAATGTTAATTACTTAAAGAATATTCTCAGCATAATGTTAATTATTACTATATCATAATTATACTTTTAAGAGGACAGTAAAATATATATTAACAAATAAGTCGTATTATTCATATAAATCGTATGAGACCATAATGGCGCTAGGGCACGCTAGTCGGGTTTGATTCCATTTGTAAAATGGGTTGTTTTTTTTTATTTTTACGCTGCTAAGGAAATAAATTAAGGTATACAATGTAAGAGCAAGAATCATTTAAGCATTTAAAATTTAAACAGATCTACAATGAACATAGCATAAAAATATAAAATATGGCGTGTAAATAAGATTTTTAAACGTTTACAGTGGTATTCTGGACCTCTTCCAAACTCTTGAAAACGGCAGATCGTTTGTTTTGATGTACAATTACAATCTACACGGCGGGATTGTTACGTTCGGGAAATGTAGCTTTTTATTATAAAAATATACGGAACATCCCACATTACATCCTGTATGGTACGGTAAGGAGTGCCAAGCTACTAGCAAAACAGTTATATAGCAAGAGATAATTGAGATATTTATATACAAAAAAGGATAATAGGCTATAGGGAGAATATTATTTCAGTTTTTTTTTCATTTTTTTTGTTTTATTTTACTTTGCCCGCTTGAAGTAATGTTACAGAAAAAATATTATAAACTGATATTTCTAGTTCATTTCATGTAAAATGAGTTCACGCTCCTGCAAACTAAAGTTGCCAACTTTTATAATTTATACTTCCTGTTGATCTACAATCCTGAAATTGCTGCGTAGCCCTCATTGGGCAAGTCCGACTCGCACTGGACCGGTTTTATTTTTTGATAGCATACGTTCATACTGAGTTTTTGGGTAAGCTTTCGAAATTTACAAGAAACATTGAAGTACAAAATAAATTATTATCTTTTATTATATTATTTCATTAATAATTTATACACATAAATATATTTCATTCTTATTATGTTAAAAATGTTATATACATTTTAGTTAGAAGTTAAAACATAGTATCATTTAAACGAAAATATAAAACTGCAAAGTCTAGTGTCAAGTTCATTTAAAGTTACAGAATAATTTAGCAAGTTTAACATTTTAAGATTTGCTCAGTTTTTTAAATTTAAGTCTAACTAAATTGGTTTTTCAATTTGGAAATTTAAAGCTGAGAAATAAGTCCATCGTTGCTAACGTCACCATAGAGTAAGTGGGTCACTCTTTGATTTTGTTTTAAAATTACTCTCGGGGGTTTTTATTCTTTAAAGCGATACCTAGCCACAGTTCAGTTCAATTAAATGATTGAGCTATTATCGCCTTACATACAGTAACTCTAAAAGGGAATTTACAGTGTCCCCTTTGGAGGCACCTTTTGGAGTATCTTTTGTCGTACATTTAGAACTCATTTACCACTTAACAATTTTTTACTTTCAGCAATTTAGAAGTAAGAAGTGCTTGTCAAATAGCGGGACTTACGCCCGCTCATTAACTCACCAGACCAGAGAAATAAAAATATTCTTGGATTAGAACATGTACTCAATTGTCAATCGAATCATTTTATTCTTAATATTTAAAATGTCATTCGAAGCTGTCATATAAATTTATTTAAATATTGTGTTTTTGTTTTAAATAAGGATTTATGCAGGTATCCAGATATTTTATAAGTTCACCACAAATTCTAATTTGTCCTCCTAATGCTCTAAAAATTTAAATATTTTCTAAAGTACATACTACTCTAGGTGGAGCGTAATATCAAACAAATTCACTCAAGAGTCGTCTAGTTTCTAGTTTAGTATATAAGTCGTTAGTTTTGAATGTAGTTAGAAAACTTTATATAAGCACACCATCTCCACTTGAACCGTAGCTTTAACCGAAATTTTAAACTTTACGTATTCGTATATAAATAATTACGATCTTCTTCAAAGTTAATTTGTGTATTTAAAACGATTGTCTGTTAATTTGATGGTTTCCTACTTAAAGTAGTGAATTATTTTCATTAATCATCGACTCGATCGACTTGCACACACGTTTTAGTTAGGTAAAAAAAGAATAACAAATCTCCATAGTGTAAAAAAATATTAATGTTCTATATAAAATATTCAAAGAATGTCTACGAAAGTCCCATAAAAAACCAATTCAGATGTACTAAAGATTAGCCTAGACTAAGAGAAGGACGGACAGACATATTTTTTAATTATTTCTTTTTCTCTGTTTATTCGGTGAAAAAACGTGAAGCTACTGAACTGAATCAAATATGAAACGCTATTTTCATCCAGCTTTAGCTCAAACCATTCATTTGGCTCGAGCTGAGTTTTTTATAGAGGGCTCCTTGAGTGCGCTTAATGTCATTAATTATTTTTGAACTACCCATATTAGTCGTTAAATATTTTTTAAGTTGAAATGAAAGTATGATTTATAATGACACTTGTATTGTAAGACATTGATATAGTGTAAGATAAAAATAAAGATATCAAACAAAAGTTTCAATATATATCCAAAAAATATGTATCTCATCATCAATAAACTTTTACTAACATTTTTTTAAATTTTCAACTTATTTAATCTCTCCTGTACTGAGTCATTTTACGAAGCATTCACTTCGTATCCTGGGTAATGAGGCAAAGTTGGTCAAGGTAACCAGGACACCGCTGATGTAAGTCTCATCAGAAACTTTTAATTCGAGTGCTGTGTTTTTAAGCCTGGGAATTTCACCGTTTTTTTTAGCTTCACTATATCTTCGCTATATCCGGCAAAAAGGAGGGCGATGGAGCCTAGTACTTAGAAACTCCACTCTCCACTTTCCAACGAATTCTTGAAGTCAGCACAAGCGTGTCTATAAACGCGACAGGTTGTGGGTTCGATTCCTACTAGACAAAATGTATTATTTAATGTTTTCATTTCTTCGCTCTGATGTCGAGACGGCAAGCGTGGCATGGAGTTCCACAGTCTCCAGAATCCGACGGAAATTGAAGACATTCCACTGAGTCAAATAATTTTTTTGGGTGATAAAATATATTTTTTTACACTAATCTAAGCAGCTCTTTAGTGCATACATACATACATCACAATGTTTTCCACTTTCCTTCCATTCTCCAATCAATAAGTACAACAAATTTCACAACCACGCAAACGCCATAAATCTAACTATTACTAAACTATTTTCAGTATCCCTAATATATAATGTATCCATAATATAAAAATGAATTTAAATTGAAAATCAAAAGATATGGCAGCATCAGTACTGATGTGCATGGAGTTAGCAGCCAACTGAGCAAAGGCTTCCAAAACAAAGATATTTCAACTACCATTAGTGATGCAACTATCACATTATTCTTTGATACCGATTTTGATCGTGCCTAATTATGTTTGAGGATTTGGTATCATCCGGATGATGACGAGAGCTGCAGTACTCATATAGGTATTATCGTAGTAATAGAAAATACGGATTCGAGATTTCGGCTAGCAGTCTGTATTTACTAATTTCGTAATAAATTTTGAAATTTTGAAACTCTTGTTTTTGCTTTACATATTTTTCGCACATGGGGAAAGTATTAAGAATTTAGTTCTGTATAACTCTAGTTCTCTCTCAAGTCACTGTGTTCTCCGTTTCCACTAGAATTCTAGACATTCCTTATTGTGTGGCAGAACACTACAAAGTGCTGGGTATAACCAGCGGTTTGTATTGTTACCAGAGCGAGGTTATAATAATAATTCGCTCCCACGAGTGGGATTGAACCCACAACCGGTTCAAAGACGCACGTTCAAAGACTCTGCGCCACTGCGCCAAGAGGACCTCAATACTACGTTGATCGCTTTTAATATATGTAAATACATATAAATAAGAAAATAATACATAAATAAAAACGTGTAATACAGTAAAATAAAACTAGTACTACCAATAAAATGGTCACAATGAAAACTAGTGGAGTTGAAAATTCATTAACAATTAAGTAGTACAGCACTGCAGTTTTTTAACATTTTAATCGAATATATTTTAAATTCGTTGTCCAATATAACCCAGTTAAAGCGGTCGTGTTTAAAAGCTGTATTTTAAAATTTTCATTTCTTTGGAATAAATTTTGAAACTTGAAATATTCCAATTTCATATAGAAAATTGTATGAGAATAAAGGAATAGTTGAAATAATCAAGTGTATTACCTATTATAATAGTGATAAAATTTGTGCGAATACATTAAAATTGGACAATATATACCTACAAAATACTAGCGGATCGGCGGATAACGGAGTGTTTTAACACTAGGCTCCCACCAACAGATACCCTCCGCTTATCCTCCTCCAGGGGATAACGCTAGAATATAAATATGTATTGTAGCAATTTTTAATTTTACTCGAACTGCAAATAAATATATTCATGATTTTTGGTCACCACGTTTAAATAAATAGACTTATAATTTACTTTTTTAAAGCTGATCTGAGAAGAGAGAACTAGGAACACTAGGCTTAGGCCTGCTATGTGCAGGATTAAGCGTAAAGATAAAAAAATCATCAATTCAAATTCAAATAAAATTGTAAACCATGCCACATATTCCAATACAATCCTCCAGCTCACCCTAATTATAAATCGAATCTGTATACACAAACGCAAATGATAGTCCAAGTATAACGCATTAAAGGCGAAATCAATAAATCAACGGACGGTAATATGAAACTGTATTTCTGGCAAACAATCGCTTAACTCGTCTATCAGCATGAATTTGCAAGGCCCTCGTTACATTATTCGTTACTCTTTTCTGAGATCTGTTGTGCGGATGGCTTTTATCTATTAGTTAGCACGTTCTATTCAGCAGCTGAATAGTTGGGCTAAATTTGTGTTCTAGTTCCAAATGTTCATTGATTTTTGATTTTATTTAAGTTCTGTTACATATCGATAATTTTACTTTTGTCCACTATTTTTTTACTTTTTTCTAGTTTTCTTTCACGCTGTATCCCGCACGTAGTGTCTAGTTGATATACAGCTTTTAAAAAAACCATAAATTAGAAAACGTAATGTTTTAACACTATGTACACAGCCAGACGCCTACCTCAGTGAATGCAAGCGATCCGTTAAGATAAATATAAAAATAAACATGTAAAGTATAAACAAAAGAGAAAACTCGACTGTATAAACTAAATTAATATATCCAGTAAGAGTTACAAGGGAACAAAAGAACGGACATACAAACATGCTGAAATCACAACCCTCTTTTTGGGCTTTACTGCAAAAAGTTTCACTAGTCAGGTAAAAATACGATACTTTACAAGAATGGAGATAAGCTCGTATAGACACGAGGGAAAATTTCAATTTAAATAACTCACAACTTCTTCACGTGGGTACCTTCTTAGTTTGTAATTAGTTCGCGTGTAGTGTAAACCAATACGATCGAGTTCAGAACATCAAAGAAGTTAAAACTTGTAAGATTATAATTAAAGAAAACTATTTTTATATATTTATTTAAGCTAAAATGTAATATAATTATTTAGGTTTCATTTATTTTATATGTGGTTTCGTAAATGTACTTAAAAACTATTTTTATTTAATATTTTGTGTAACTTATAAACAAGTTACACAATACATTAAATGACGTTAATATGACAAAAAACATCTAGTAAAACAAAAATATAGTTTAATAAACTGGAAAGCGAGTAAGGAAATCACTCTAGATTCTATATAAGATAATTTCGATGTCGCTTCTGGCTTGCCAAGGGGTTGTGGCTGCCATATATCTTGCACCGAAATGATATACTCGTGTACTTACACGTACTGTACATTGCTGGGGACACTTTGGACTTATATCGAAATACAAATATACCTACCTACATATAAATTATTTTTAGGGTTATTATGCACTTATAATAATGAATACATACCTTCCAAATGACAGTAGATACCTTTTGAATATATTTTTTTTTTACTTTTTGGCTACCTTTCGAATATTTAAAGGACTCTACGAAGATTTGTGAATATAGATATTATCAATGTTTTAAAATTGATGCTAGATGCTCATTTATTCTTCAGAAGGAATCTAAGACAGTCCGCTTCTTATTTTACCCAAATTTTCGAAACATTGCATGTTGAATGGTAGAACTCAATGTCGCGCTTAATTTTGTTGTTAGAGCGAGGATACAAAAGATATTTATTTCCCCACGTGGAAATGGATACGACCCAGACGCTATACTACCACTGAGCCAAAATGACATCTATATAGTCAAAAATGTCTAATTTAAAATCAAATCTAAGTATTTTTTTAAGTTTCTCGCAGTAGCCTGCATGAAATATGACTTAAAAATATGTATCTAATTAAAACATAGTAAAAAACGTGCAATCACTGTCTCCACAACAAAAGGAGGTAACAGAAATCTGGCACTTCAAAGCCTATTTAGATTTATGGCAGCGAAACGTGATTACGTACTTTCACGTATTGTTATCCAGTCTGTAATTTAATTTTATAAGTCCTTACATTCGTATTTTTTTGTTGGTATACAAATGTTCCCATTTCATTTAGACTTATATACTTTTTTTATAATTTGCGGAGATTCTACAATAAATTATGGAGATTCTAAATTAAATATATTTTTGTTGTAGGGCCGATTTCCACTCGAGAATTTTTTTTTAAATATTTGAGAAATAAAAGGTCTAGTGTCAAGGAAAGGCGCGGCGTTGAATGCCGTCACTAAGCAAGCAATGCCTCTAGAATTCGACGGGAAATGGAGAGCGGAGTATCTTAACCTTTAAGTATGGACGTCGGGTCTGACAGACCCATCTAGTTCTACGAATTCTACAAATCGGCCACTTCTCGGTGTCCTCTGCCACTGAGTCGCTCAGTACCTTTCGTATTAATGACAAAATGAATATAGATAGCAGTGGTTGTGTCTCTGGGTTCAAAAGACGTGAGTAGTTAACTTTTTAAACGCGGCCTGGGTCTGTCAGACCCGACGTCCATGTTTCCCATACATGAATGATTTCAAAACGCCATATATTTTTATAATATTACAAAATATACTTTAATATTTTAATTGTATTATTTGTATTCAAATGTTTTTATTGTTATATATCATATATTATTTTGCATTGTTTGTTATATATTTTAGTAATATAAATATTATTTACCTAATTTTTTTTAGTTTTTATGATAAAATGGAAAAAAATGATCGACCAAGCACGTCAGGGACACAAATATCAGTACTTTATAATAAACATCAAACAAAGCAATTGGACGACGACATTTTATAAAGAAATAGTACTTTATCAAATAAAAAGACGCGTTTCGTATACTAAACTACTCTAAGAATTGAGAATGACTTTGACTCGCGTTTCGCGATCTGATCTATCATTTATTGAACATGAAGCTAAAAAAATAGTTTTGGGTTCTTGGAAAACGTGTACACTTTGGCCCCAAAAGATATATAGAAAAACAAGACATACTTGTGTTGACTGCAATCGTCCTGTTTGCCTACAATGTTGAAATCCATTGTGTATCGATGATCAATAATACCTTATCTTGAGGTGTTGTCAAAATTTTTATTTTATAGCATAAGATGTAATTTCTTTATTTTTTTTATTTGTTAGACTTTATATTTTGTTAAAAAAATATTTATTTTATTATCTGTATTTTTTTATAGTATCATTTTCTTAAGTGTCATGCGGCCAAAGACTGAAATTGTGACTTTAAGTTACTTAAATCGTTGTGATGCGTAAACTTTAATAAAAAAAGATTTTATTTATATTGATTTTGTTTGAGTTTAGGCTATTCATGTAAACTAAAAAATAAAATTGTCTTCTTCCTTTAAAAAACAGACGGAATATGACCAATAAATACACTGGTCTGACAGACCTGACGTCCATATGTGTGTTATAAAAAAATCACGTCCATAGTTAAAGATTGACACTAGATTCCCTCTGCCTACCCTGCTAAGTGCGGGATACAGAGTGAAACTAAAAAATTAATAAAGTTCATTAATATAGCAAAGCTGTTTATGATAGCATAGCATATATAATGTAATTTATCAGTAGAAAATGTAATATATACCATCAAAACTAATTAATACAAATTTCCAGTATCTCAATAAAACGATCTAATCAAAATTCAACAACCAATACAACAAAGTTTAAAATTAACATAAGCGAGAGAATGCCAAAGAAAAAATATATTAAAATGAAAACTTTTCCGATGGCATCAAAGGCGAAATTGTAAATTTAAAACGTGACCAACGACGCCTTTTCAGTGGAAACAAATTTCCTCATAAATTAAGCGGAACCGACTATTTTGTTGTGAAGAAAATTTCTCAAATTAAAGTTCAAGGAAGTACTGAGCGGATACGCTGTTAATTTCTCGATGTGCCATGAATAAATCAATCGTGTTTGATGAAGTTTTCTCAACAGTGATGTTGTTTAAGACATTAAAAAGTTTAACTGGGTGAATCCGTTCATAATGACAGAACAATATGGTTGCAACCGATTTAGCTTGTTCTCCTTCCTGGCATTAATCCCAGCTATTGCCATGGTCCACCTTCCTACTCAATCTACCCTACTTTGCACTGTCTGTAGCGTCTTGGGTAGTTAGACCATTGGCTCTCATATCTCCTGCATTATGACGTCCAACCGGTGCTTCTTTGGTGCTTTGTAAATTTTTTATAGCAATCAATTTCTATACATTTTCTTAAATATATAATCCAATTGTTGTTGAATATTTACAACATCTCTACAATTTTTTGTGCTAGCCTGTATTTACTCCATGGGTCCCTCCCTTGAGACGGTTAAACAAGACATTGGATAGCGTTCGTCTATAATGGCTGCTAGAAATTTGTTCCTTTCACTAGATCCTTACATATTTTACACCTACCCTTAATTTACGTCCTATTTATATGTAACATATTTTTATTTATATAAAGTCGTATTAAAATATTTTTCTTAATTTAAAATATGTATAATTAATTCGTTATTTTAGTTAAGTTATCGTTACATTTACAATTTCAATCTTTTTGAATTTTATCTGATTATTTTTGTATATTGATTATAATTGCTATAACGCGGGAATTTCGAAATAAGTTTTTTATTTAGCTTATATATTGCTCCACAACCTCTATTCTTTACTGTTAGTCCAATAAAAATCAGTTCACCTATCTAGAATAATAGCCTTGACACACAGAAAGACAGACAGACAAAAAAATAAATGTAATTCTTATCGGTTTGACGGTTTTCAATATGGCAATGTGAAAATATTAATTTAAATAAATATTTAATTTCCTCGAGTGAGAATCGAACCCACAATCAGTCGCGTTAACAGTCACGCACTTGTGCATCTGCTCCACGACTGACCTCACTTATTACTCTAGTTATATAATATATATTTTTCTAATATTAAAACTTGTAAATAAAATCGTAGAAAATAAACATAAAATAAAAAAATACTCAAACAACCTTATTTGTTGTGCAAAAACCACTTTAAGTAAGCAACGAAATAAAATTGTGACTTGTTAGAGTTTCATAAAGGAGCAAAATTGTAAGTTTAATTCTACCGACATATTTAAAAAAACTTTAAGAGACTTCAAAGGGGAATTCTTCGAAAAAATACAAACCTTGGAACTAGACATCTTTTGTGTAATTTTTTTATATTAACTAAAGTATTTATGAAATCCATCCATTCTAAAATTTCATATTTTTTTTAGCTTCACGCCGTATCTCGCACATAATTTGGTACGCAGAGGGAACCTAGTTTTAAAACACTCCGTTCGAATTCTGGAAACATTGCATATTGAGTGGCGGAACTCAAAGTCGCGCTGTGGCTCGTGGCCGGAGAATATTATGAAAGAATGATATAATAGAATAATATAATAGAAAAGATGAAAATATTAAATATTACAATTTCTCGAGCGAGACTCAAACCCACAATCTGTTGCGTTTATGTCCCAGCCGCATGTTTGTGTCCCAGCGCTACGACTGTTATAGGGAAAAGGAAACTTCCGATATTTCTCCAGATATTTAAAACTTATAGTATAAATATTTCACCAGTTAAGAATAGAATCTATAACCGAAGATACTTTATGGTGAATACACGAACTACCCTCTATATTTATCAGTTCATCTTCAGTCGGGTCACGAGCACTATCACAACGGCCCCGGCTCTGAAGTCGTTCTAGATTTTATCACTGGTCCGACTTAAGGAAATTTTTAACGAAGTATAGGTTATGAATAAAACCTAGTTTATGTTTGAGGAATATGAGGTAAAAACATAAATACATGCATAATCTGTAAAATGTAAGCGATGGTAATAAATGACTTTGGGTTATGCCTTATAATTAGAGGTTTTAACAGAATATAAATAAATATTCACGGCGTTTAGTACCGCCAGTTTTTGCTTGTAAGAGTAGGGAACGGAAGTGTCTCAATGGGAACGTTGTGTTTTAAGACTAGGTTCCTGGTTGCCTCTGCCTACCCTTCAGTACGTGAGGAATGTACAACATAATGCTTATACGAATTGAAATCTAAAATAGTAATTATTTCAAATGAAATTTAGTTCTCAATAGTGTTCAATGCACATGCACATGCTAAAAATGTCGCTTTTGAAACTTAATTGAAACAGATATCAAGCAGCTGTGCGTCACACTACAAAACTGATGAGTTTTAAATTTGATAATACATTTTTTTTTACTTTTACGTTTAATCCTATATAGCGACGTAGTTAGATGAAATTCAAAACAAAGGAGAGGGTAATGAATATAATAAATTTATATAAATAATATCATTAATGTAATTATTATGTTTGTGTGTAGTATGTAAGTGGCGTTTGAATTGGATGTGGATTTGACTGTATATCTAATTATTATGAATATTTTATTAATTTAATGACAACGCATACCACGTCGTTGCTACTTTTAAAAATCTTCCAAGATTTATAGCGATTACCTATATCTAACACTATTTCAAAATCGATATCCAAACTATCCTAGTTCACTAGATGAAAAATTCCATTCACGTCCAAAACTCAGAGTGCTTTCCTTGATGTGGCATAATCGGGGCCTAAGTAAATATTGGGAGGTCAATTTTCGCCTGAAGACACCGAGTAATCCTATTGTATGGACCAGTTCGTTTGTTTTTCGCGATGGTCCATCTAATCTATTTGGCTGGACATACCATTAGGTCGGCATTTCCGGAATCGTAACTTACGATCCTTACGATTCTTATTTGGGCTTGAAATATAATTTATAGTGTTCAATTCCATCTGTAAAGGAGGAAAGGTTAAGCAATAAATTGGACGCAGCTGTGTTCCGGACGTAAGCACGGAATTAGGTAACAAAGGAGCCGATTTGCGAGCGTTTCTCAGCGATTTGTTATGGCTTCAAAAATTCTGATACAGCACGATGTTTACCATTGGATTCGCGTTTGCTCTTGATTTATTTATGCCCCCCCCATCCCCTGTTGTTTCTTAAATTGGAAACTGGGAATTGGATAAAATCCGTCCTGGTCCTTTCAGTTATAAAGAAACGGTATTTCTTTTCAAGCTTCTGTATCCTAGTCTAAAGTGTGTAGGTGTATATTTTAATCTGTATTTAAATTACTGATAACAAAAATCCCACCGGCTTAGTCAAAAATCGTTTTACGCTATCTCCAAATAAATATTGCTCGAATGTCATAAAAAATGATAATATCGCATAAAGATAATTTCGGGTGTCTGACATATTTTGTATCGTAAATAAAAAGGGCGTTATCAAAAATTGTACGAAAATACTTTCAAGTTTGTAGATTAAAAGATTATAATGTGTAAAATGTAAGTATATACTGGTATCGAGGTAAAGCGCGGCGTTGAGCTTCGCCACTTAACATGCAATGCCTCGAAAATTCGGCAGAATGTGGCGTGAGCGGAGTGTTTTAACACTAGCCTTCCTCTACCTACCCTGCTGCAGGGATACAGCGTGAAGCTATAAAAAAATAAAAAGACTATATACACTTTTCGATCGACTTCGCCACATTGCTTTAAGCAAGCACTAAAGTAACCCAACACTGCATTTTGTTTCAGCGTTTTAAATATAATAAATATTTTTTTCAAATCGTAATCGAACCTTCACATGTAGGCCCAGATATAATGACTGCGCTATAACGAGTACAATGTTAACAATTTAAGGGCGTCCAGTTAAAACATACTGTTTTGAATACATTAGTTGTTTTCTAACTTATACGGCCATTTGGATTCATGTCGGTAGTTACGCTTGGAAATATGCTCTGGACTACGTTATAGTTGTTTGGGGAAACATTTCATGCTAGAATTAGAGATAGAAGTGGTTTTGTAGGATGCAGTACGTATGCTGGGGCAAAAATTATAAGGACGTTCGTGCTTTAACGAATTGGTTAGATAGGAAGGTATGAAAATAATAACGATATTTTACCAATTTGTAATCTACACTATTCTATTAAATTAATTATATTATAAAGTTGAAGAGTTTGTTTGGTTATTAAGCTGAACTTCGGTGTGAAAAATTCCTCGTGTGTTGGAAAATTCATTTAGCGAGCAATATTATTAACATCACATTAGTCGTTTCGATGCAAAATTCAGAGATATAACGCGGCCCAAGTAAAAGCGGTAGGCGATTGTACGAATTGACCTTCAAGAACACAGTATCGAAGATACTGAGAGAAGGTTACGTAAAAAGCATGAGGATCCAACGGATGGCATGTATGAAGATTTGGATGACAGACCGTAGCTTTTTCTTCTTCCTGGCATTAATCCCGGCTGTTGCCAGGGTCTGCCTTCCTACTCAACCTACTCCCCTTTGCACGGTCTTTTGCGTCCTCGGTGGTTATACCGTAGCTTCTAGTGCTATATTTTCTTTAAAAGCGTGCTACAAATAAAGTATGACAAAATAACTGCACAAATAAACAATTCTCGTACTTTAAAATGTAAATCTAAAACGTTAATCTAAAAATTTGCTTTTATGTTAAGCAGGAACGGTAATTACGTATGCCGGTACCGCAAATACTACCGCTACCTATTTAGCGAGGTAGCGTAAACAAGAATATGGCGGTAGTAGGTACCTAAGTCGCTAAAAATTGTAAAACGTTTCGCAAAGTAAACTCCACACGTACATAAGTCGTACAATTGACCTATTTTTTACTTACACGGGTCCTAATGAAGTTTGCTTTGTGAGAAGCGGAGATTTGCAATGCACTCATTGTGGGGTGCTTAAAGGATTTTCGGTAATTCCGCTTACTTGTAGCATGTGAATTGTAGAATTAAATGGTTAATGTTGTATGAGGAAATATTTATTTATTTATATTTCAGAAAGATTTTATTTTTTTGAAAACAATAAATGATTTTGTACTAAATAATTATAAGTAAAACTGTACTTTATAAAAAGTAAACATAAATGAGATAAAAAGGTTGTCCATACATAGTAAGATACATTAAAGAATCTTTACATATTTTCTACCTATAACTGGAAAAAAACCGTCTATACAAAAATAAATATAGTCCAGTTTAATATAATTAACTATACTCAATAACGCCGGCCACCCTTGCCACCTGTACCTATACATAGATTACAGTCCAATTTCTACCTTATCCAAAATTTAATGCATATCCCTAGCAATACCCAAGGCGCTTACATTCTTATATTTCACATTACTTCTGTTAATTTATTGACTCGTGCTTCCTGTGAAATTAGATTTCCTCGGGGATACCTCCTTATATAATGAGGAGATTGACCCGAATCACTAATTCATAATTGGCTCGGTCCGAACACGAGCCTTTAAATGATAGAATTATCTGATTAAGCATTGCAGAGCTATGGAATATTTTATTTTGTAGGTATGTGTTTTTTAGCTTCACGCTGTATCTCGTATACAACAGGGAAGGCAAAGGGAACCTAATGTTAGGACATGTTCCCCATTCTCGTCCCTCCGCCTGGACACCAGAGTGAAGATATGAAAATATTTAATAATATCAATTATGAAATTCTCTTAGTAAATTTATATTTCTAATTCCAAAATATTTTTATTGATACGATTTGCTTTTATTGTATGGAATTACTTATTGAGTCGCGACGCCACTCGGTCGTCAATGTTATAAATGTAATTGGTAGTAAATATAAATGTTATGTATTCCATTAGCATACGGGTCATAAATCTGTATTATATATATACATATTATATTTATACATAAATTGAAAACGTATCTGACAACAAAAACGTTGGTGGTGGGTTTGATGTCCAGTTTATATTGAAATTCAAAAAAATATATTATATACTCATTTCTTTATTTTGGCGTAACAAGAGCATTTAAAAGCACTAAACCGTGTGGATAGCGAAGAGGCAGAGTAAATAACTAAAACTAGTGTTGGGACACTCCATGTATTAACACTAGACTCGCATTAGTTAAGTTAACAAATATTTTAGTCACAACAACGATTAGGTAGGTTGGAAAATATTTCTAGTGAAAATATTTTTTGAAAGTAAAATATTATATTTATGAAATATTATATTAGACTTTTAAACTCCGACTACTGTACTCCTTTTACTGTGCCACGAGTGTCGTTAAGCGCTATTTTTCTGTAATAATGTCGATATACCTAAACAAGTCTCCTAAAATATAATACAGCTTTTGATAAAAAATCTGGCTGAATACTAAATTCCATATATTTAAAAAATCTTTTCATGCAAAATTCCTGAGTTAGTAAATCTTATATCTCTTATGTAAAGGAAAGGGTTTTATTTATGCCGTAACCACATAAAAGGCTCCCTTGACCTTTTCCAGCCATATAGAGTTATAAAGAAACTGAGGCTTCCATCAATTCCAGCGGTTATGAGATATTCAATATGTCATTGGCTAATGACACTGAGTTCTTTAAGTTTAACAAAGAAAAGGGGGAATCCGAATACTGTTAATCCATTGATTTTCTATTGACATAAAAATATAGAATGGAAAATAAGTAGAAAAAAAATAAGTAGAATATAGATTTGTAGTCTTCCTTCAATATTTCAGATCATAAATATAAATAATCCATCCATCCATCCATCCATCAGCCTTTCAACGTCCACTGCTGGACATAGGCCTCCCCTAATTCTCGCCACTCCGTCCAGTCCTGCGCCCTTTGAATCCAGCGGATTCCCGCTATCTTCTAAAGGTCGTCGGTCCACCTGGCTGGAGGGCGGCTAATATAAATAATAATAATTCATTAATATGTAAGTACCGCGCTTATTACCTATGCTTTTATCTCGAACAAAAGAAACACCCGCTTGAAGATATAGATGAGACTGCCATTAGCTGGCATGCAAGCACTGTACAACGATTGCGGAATCTTAATTTATATCTAATTGGAGAAATGTGAAAAATATCGACAGGATTAACGTTATGTCCTATAGCTTTAGCACATAGTCTAAAACATATAGCCTATAGCAAATAGCCTAATAATCAATCAAAATCAATTCTAATCAATAAGTTCTGAGATTAGCGTCTGAGATAAACTGGTTAATTTACAATATCAGCGTAATAAATACGACGGTTGTTGGTTCGTTTTTCATCCCTGGAGATTTCCATTGCGCGGCGTTGAACTCCGCCACGTTGAGTGTCTAGACACTGGGTGCTATAGTACTAGTAGGCATAAGGCCTAGGCCTGAGGCCTAGCACTCCATGTCTATAAATAAAAGAAAATTAAAGTTACATAATACTACATTACTAATTATTTCGTAAACGCAACGAAAAAGCAAAATGTTATACTGGAAACGCTAAGGTTATAGGTTAAGTTCCCACTCGAAGTAATTAATTATTTAATTCCTCCAGGTGGAAATTGGACATAAAATGGGGGAAGGAGTGTCCTAGCATTAGGTTCCTTCTATGTAACGTAACTAAGAAGACTTAAGAAATAATGATTAAATTTCCCATTTAACTTCACTCCTAAATAAATAAATTCAAAAGAAAACCAACAAGTACAAAGAAAACAACTAACTACAAACTTAGTTCTTCACTGGTTTTCTCTATGAAGCATTTCTAAGTAGTGGTATAGCCCTTCTAACTTTACTTGTTATTTAACATGTATCTTTCATTGACTAGTAATGGTAAAGCATTGTTGGGATTTTAGATTAAAATAATTATAAGATAACTTTGAGGTCTCCGTGACGGAGCGTCAGAATATCTGTCTCTAACGACTATTGTGGGTTCCATTCCCAATTGGGTGGAAATCTATTTAAAAAGACAAAAAGACGTAATACTAATAGCCCATTTAATTATTTTTTGTAGGTTGGTTCTATATTGAATAGAGCATGTATTTTGAAGAGAGTCGAAGAGGCGAAAAAGTTATAAATAAAAACATCTGCGAAGCGGAAACGTGTTAATGGGAACAGAGTATCTTAGGATCCCAGGTCCTCTCGGCCTACTCTACTCTACTAACTCTACTTTGCGCGGTACATAGAGTAGAGTTTAAAAAAATAAGACATTGATTATATTTTAATAGAAATGAAAGCTTTCTTATTTCGCATATTTTCGGGACAAACAATACTTAACTGATATAACAATACGTATATAACCATTTTAAATGAGTACATTGTATTAGTAATAAGCTGATATTATATTAGTAAGAGACAGTCAAATTTATGAGATATCCGGGTTTATGAAACATCAGTCCGGATCATTTAGTTAAGTGGGTGGAACGTGCTTACCCATTCATTTCTACATGTTTTCTTCTGGATTTATATTTATTTGTTCCTTGTATGTGGTTACAAACGATGTTTTTGTACTAGTATGTCGAATATAGAATTATTATAGCGATCCGGACTGTGCGCCAAATAGCTAGATAAAAAGTTATGTTCATATTTTTTTTTGGGTTTATATAAGGAATCTAGTTATAGTTTCTTTTTCCAGAATGAGGTTAGAAGAAGCTGTAAAAATATTTGTTTTTGTTTAAATATTAAAGGGTTTAGCTTCTGGTCTTTTCGCTCACCAAGACCAACTTGGACTCGCTTTGGTCATGCTTCCGTAATCAAACGGAAAATAAAAACAAAATAGATATATCTAACTCCACAAGGTCTTAATTCCGTATTTACCTTTGGAGGAACAAAAGCCTAAAAACACATATTGATACATTGATATGTCCCATTCATAAATGCTCAATTCATTGAGTTGAAAATACATTTTATCGTCAGGGTACATGTATAGAATACCATCTACAAATTGCAAGGCAGTCAACACGTAAACAAACGTATACTATATATATGTTTGTATGTTTGTCCGTCCTTCATACTATTTGTAGTTGTATGTGCTCCAATTCCTTAGATACCATTACTTATGCTGATATTGATACGTATATATTTATTTAAATTACTTTAAAGTATTAAAGGGAAGTTGTAAAGTATTCAGCATGCATTTATTGCAGATAAAAATATAGCGAAAAAAATTTTGATATTTCAATTAGCTTTTTGCGATTTTTTTTATTAATAAAGGGCACTCTACATTGCCACTTAACTTGAACTAAAAAGAGAATCTAGAATGGAGTTTCTTATCACAAAGTTATGTCTGCCTATCCGGCTACGTTCTATGGCGACTTGGGAATGTGTCGCCTTCGTAGCTCAGTAGTATTAGACAGTTCTACTTAAAACACTATGTATCTGCGAAAACATAATTAAATGTATAAATAATAAAGTTTTGTGTAAGTCGCTGTTAAATTGAATAATTTATTAAATCCCTCGAGTAGGGATCGAACCCATAGCCGTCGCGTTACAGTCATACCCTTCTTGTGCCTCTGCTCCACGAAGGCTTCAATGTACAATTAAAAATATTATAGATTAAAATAAATAAATAAAAAGTTATTTTCGTAGATAGCGCTCACTAATTGGATGCGATGATTGTACAAATGTACAGTACTCACATTTAAATTAGTTTTAATCAAAAGCAAACCGACTAGGAAATGTACTAATTACAATACCACAATATTTTAATAATATTATGCACTATATATGTATATATTTTTAGGTTCACGCTGTTTCCCACATTTAGCAGGGTAGGCAGCGGAACCTAGTGGTAAGACACTCCGTTCCCCATTTTCCGCCGAATCTTTGGAGAACTCCGTGATGAACGCGGCTTGCCTTGTTAGATGTAACAATGGGAACCTAATGATAAAACCTTCTAATCCCTGCTTTTCACCCAATTTTCGAGAGAATGCGTGTGCAGCTTCAACTTCAATAACATTTAAAATAGCTTAAGCTACTTTAACTATATTGATAGTATCTGAGGACCCTTAATACGATGAGATAGAGTTAATCAGTGGACGCCAGCACACATTTATCAGTTCTCTCGCAAAATTGAAGTAATCAGTCTAACTCGTCGTTTGGAATGCGTGGTTAAAAATGTATAGAGGTTTCCGCTGCAAATTGAAATTGGTTTTCCGATGAAACGTCCAGCCTAATTAACGGACGGACAGTGTTGAGTGTTTACACTCAATAGAAATATTGTAGATATTTAAAAGTTATTTTGCTATTTTTTTTATGTTAAAGATTTAATTTCAAGCTTAAGGCACTCCGTTCTCCGTTTTGAGACATTGTATAGTCCCTCTGACATCGTAAAGTCGAAAAAAAGTAACTATTATTATTATAATTAAGTTATTGTCAATCGTAAAAACAAAGAGAAATTCTGTATATATTTTCATATATAATTGGTTCTTAATCGTAATAGAATATCCAATTATTTATAATTAGCAATATAATATTCGAATTAATATAACTTGTGTTAATAAAGAAAGTCGTTTAACCTTGTGGTCTAATTGAATCAAACAAAAGATATTTCTGCGTTTTATTTCATCTCTAAATGAACTACGAGTACACTATCGTGTGCCACTAACGTACTCATGGTGGTCGTGCGTTCGATTTTCGTTCGAGGAGTAATCTATATATAAAATAAAATGAGGACATCCTAGCGCAGTAGTACAGGGTCTGACTCTAAACTCGCTGTTTGTGGGTTCAATGACTAGTCGGGGGAAGAAGCACAAAAGAACAATTTCATTTTTTTTCATTCTTCCGTTTTAGTTGATTTCTGTTTCTGTTTTAGTATAGGAAATGCCCATTTCAAGTACATAACCATTCATATGAAATATGAAAATAAATCTGATGTTATGCAATATGGTATTTACGTAGAGGCTTCTATGGGGGAAACACGCGTAGGTATACAAAAACCCTTTGAACGAGCCCGGGTTCATGAGAACTGTATAATCCTTTGTTTTTAAACCCGCTTACGTACTGAGTGTGGAATAAGGGTGCTATAGGTAGACTTTATATGGATTTAATTTTTGCATTCGTTATTTTGCTTACAATATTTTAGGTTTTTACTTATCTAATGTAAAACTATGCATACATGTATTATATTTCTTACTTTGTTCAAGTTGTAGTTATTTTTTTTATTTTTTTTTAGCTTCACGCCATATCACACATAGCATGGTAGACAGGTAGGAACCTAGTGTTAAGGCACTCCGTTCTCTCTTGTCATTAAAACATTTACGTTCCCCACTTACTGTAACATTCTTGAGGTATAGCTTTTTAAGTGGCGGAACTTAACGCTGCGCTTTTTGTCTCCGCTTCAATTTAACATTAAGGTTAATATGGTAACATAAAATAATAAAATTCCAATATTTAAGCATAATAGTTATTGTACGGCCCGACGAATTTTATAGTATTCCTTTGATTTTATAGTATTCCTTTGATGATTAACGTATAAAGCGAGAATTTTAAAAATAAAAAAGTTAAAAAAGTATGAAAAAGCACAAAAAAGCTATAACGATTGAAAAAACGGAACTGTTTTTTCATTTTATTTTATAAAAATGTAAGCCTCAGTGTATTTTGATTAACAATAGGTACATTGAAATTTTTAGAAGCATTTGATTGTTACATGATATGAAAAAAATCATATGAAGAAAAAAGAATATCAAAAAATGAAATACTACTAGACTAGACTAGACTTTACATAGAGAACCTAGTAACCTAGTGTTAATAGACTCCGGTCCACATTAAGACACTTCCGTTCTCCACTTTCGCCTAAATTCTGGAGGCGTTGAATGGCAAAGCTTAATGCAACGCTTTGCCTCGGGAGCAGGGAACTTCATGTCTTAATGGGAACGAAGTTAGAACACTTCCCGCTGCCTACTCTGCTAAAACAAAAAAAAATATTTAACGAGTATGAAAATAAAGCGTAGTGTTTGTCCTCCTTAGAGACTTCTTTTACTTAGCAATTCGGTATTCGATCTCGTAGTATTAGCATATTAATGAGTGGACGTGCCACTCCCGGCCTGAACTAACGTTTGTAATTACTTTTGTCCGACCACCAATTTTTTCAAGACTCGGTGGAATTCTATTGGATAATTCTACAGTTTTGCGATTGTGGCTCAATAAAGTCCAATTTGAGTTTATTTTCTACTTTCCTTTTATATGGGGTTAATGTGAAAAGTCGATATTTTTTAGAAAACGTTAAAAATTTTGAAATTTTGAACTGCGAAATTTGAGGAAGTTTTATGTATTTTATAACTTTTTACGTTTCAAAAAATGTTTTTTTCTTTCCTAAGTTGAATAACATTTAAAAATTTTAAAAATAACTTTATGCTGTTGAGGGTTAATTACGTATCTGCCCATATTTCTATGGTTATGGGTTCAATTCTTACCACGAATTTTTTAATTTGGAAAATATTTGCGTGTTGTTCTCATCTTCATATTGGTGCCTACCACTTAATATTACCATCTAGTGTTAGGACAATCTGTTCTTCGATTCAAGAGATCATATGTTGACTTACAGAACTTCAAACCAGCTCTTCTTAATAATATAAAAGATACTGAAAAAAATATGAAAAATATTACTTATAACATACATGAATCGGAACGACGTGAATTTAATGTCACGTTCCCAATTACTGGTGGAGAGAAAGCGTTGCTGAAAAAAAATATGTATTGCACATTTTATGCGTCATTACTGAAAAAAGACGGGCAATTATTGTTTATTGGATGTTTTTATATTAAAACACTGCAATACTGATATTATTTATTATATATATATTCAATTATTAAAAATAAACATGTTTCCTTTTTCTGATTGAGAACATGTTAAAATTATTGGAGTGTATAAGCAGGCTTTGAGTTACCCCAGTAAATGCGTGTGTCTCCACAATTTTCCAAAAAGTGATAAATTGAGTGTTTTGAGCTTAACTCTAGATACCCTCTGTCTACCAAACATCTCAGTAACTTTATTTTGATTATTATTACCTCGCATTTTTTTTAAAGTTTAACTTTTAACTTTCTAACGTACCTATATGTAATTTATTAGTTTTTAATAACTGATATGAGCGAACCAATTGCGTAGTGACCCGTATAGAACTGTGCCATGGACGGATTTAACTCCATAATTAACGGATTAACACATGCTCCCTAAAGGTTCTGTACACGTAGCTATAGAAATTGACATCTGCTAAACTGCTCTAATTTAAATTATATATTTATATACATAAACTAGTTAATGATTATTTAACTTGGTAGTAAGAGCCGTCGAAGCGCAGTGCCACAAAAACGTGAATGTAGACATGACGTGATAGACGATTGTGGGTTCGATTCCCACTCGGGGGAATAGTCTAGAGGAGTTTCTATAGTATAGAGGGAAAGCGCTGCTTTGGGGCCGTCATTCCACACGCAATGCTTCGAGAAATCAGCGAAAAGTGGGGAAAGGAGTGCTTTAACACTAAGTTCCCAGATCTTCTGCCACTCTTTCTTCCAATTAGCGGGTTAAAGCATAAAGCTAGAAAGGAAAATATTTTTTTTTATCTTCAGGCTTAAACCTTCTTATACAGGCAGGGTTGGTGGAGAGTACCGAGTCACGATTTTTGCTTTTCGTCCAAATACGAAAAACTATACAAAATAGAATTATAAAACCAATTTCACTCCCACTCCACTATAAAGAAATCTAATAAAAAAATAAGAGAAAGAAAAGAAAAATTAACAACATTCATTTTATAAAGCGTAGATTATAATTGTTCTCTTCTAAAATAACTTGAATTCGCCGAATAATCTTTTAAATTACCTTCATAATTGAAGTTAGGTTTCTTATTACTTTACATTAAATAATAAAAGCTTTGTTGAAATTTAGCCTAAGGAAAGTTTTTCAAATTGCGGAAATAAAGTTTCTTGGTAATGATTAAAATTATGTACTTTATCCTAGAGAACTGGTGTTTCTATACATTTGAAACATTTAATGAAATTTAAACTGTGATAACTATTATATTTTTTCTCAATTACCGTCATTTTTTTTTGTAAAATGTCATCAAGTCGACGAAATAATCTCAGAGCGATGATCGTTTGTTCGATTCCAACCTGGCGGTGTATTTCCTTAGTATAAATTGCTGCCTTTTTGATACCATTGTTTCGCAGTGGTACAAACGTGCGACTATAAATACAACAGATTGTGGATTCGATTCCCACTGGAGGAAATTTATTTAGTTATTTCCATTTGACCACGGGGTCGAAGTCGCCACTAAAAGTTATTTAATAAAAAAAAATACATTTATTTTAATGCACATTTTCAAAACAAATTTTCTATTAATCTATTCTAATGTCTATTCAATTTTTTAACCAATCGTACGATGATCTGTAGAAGTAGAAAGCCTACATATAAAATTCAAAGGCGAACTGACCCAAGTGAGGTGTTTAACTGAATAACTGACCCAAATATCTCCGAAGGCACCCACACAACATTTAACCTAAAAGTCTATAGTTCCTGAACAAAATACTACATTTAAAAGAAAATGATTCGTGAAATGTTTCTTCCATTTTATTCGAAACAGGTTATAAATCTAGCTCTTATTTATTAGCCTAATAAAAATAATACCTGTATTGTAGTCACGTTCCACTTATTACTTACAAAAAATATTTTTTTTATGTTATATTATACGAGTATCAGTTACAGATGTTGCTATTACTTAATTATTTTGTTTATAGTGGTGAAGTCGGTATAGATCTGAAGACATTGGCCATGGGCTCAACATACGCTATATATTTTCTGTTTATGTTAAAGCACTCCACTCTACACTTTCTGCTTATTTTTCGAAGCACTTTAGTGTAACAGTGTACTTCAATATACATATTGAATGGGTTCCATACCCGACAGTGCGCTTTCTCTTGTTACCAGAGCCAAGAAATGACAATATCTCATTTCTCTGAGTGGGAATCGAATCTACAATCGTCGAAATTACAGTTAGTGATATAGTGACACTGTGGTGAAGCGCCTCAGCTAAATAAAGCATAATTCTCGTCAAAAAAATCCAAATCAATACTTATTTATCATCAAAAGTATACGGAAATATATAAAAAAACAACCATATATCAAGAAGAGAACCCTCAAAAAAATCCAAGTGACATTTGGCTCGCGTTCGCAAGCGAGTTGCGATTGCGACAAATGAAATAAATATTTGTAAAGCGCAGTGTGACGTAAGCCCTCTGGAACAAACAGAGTGAGTACCTCGGGCCGCGGTTCGTTAAATATATGAGAATATTACATTACTTACGTATCGGTGGCTGTATGGATTATCTTATAGTAAAATAAATAAGAAAATAGATAATATTTAATTTTATTAGTATAATATTCGCGGAATAATAATTATTTATTTATATATTCACTTCTTTGCTTTAGTATCAAGCTCAAGAACGATGTAGAGTTCCGTTACTCAACACGTAATGCTTTCAAAATTCTATAGAAAATGGAGACCGGAATGCCTTTACGTTAGGTTTTGACTGCCTACCCAGCTGTATATGGGATACAGCGTGAAGCTGAAAAATTAAAAAAATATATAATACTAAAGATACGCGATTGATTCGAAAAATTCGATACGCAATATATTTTTTCTGCGGCGGAGCTTAACACTGCCGTCTGTCTTTTTACCAGAACCAGAAAATAGACTATGGACTCCCGTGAACCTCGAACCCACAGCCGTCGCGTTTACAATCATATTCTTAATCATTTATCGACACGAAAGTCAACAGTGTTCAATGCTTATAATGAGTACAGTTAACACCGCCTTATTACACATTAAAATATAACTTCAATTTTCACAATGAACCATTTGTTTACATTATGATAGCTAAAAATGGCGTTTGGCCAAGAATAAGGCATTCATGGCTTATTTAAGCTAATAATAAAATATAATATTTTATGAGCACGTTTTGTAGAACGGAAGTATGTGAAGATATCAATTCGAGTAAATACATTCAATAAATAATTCTTTTTATAAAAGAAATTGTTATAAATAGGAAGAAAATGGTATAGAATGTGCGTACAGTAGAACACAATGTAGAACGTATTATATAGTTTTATATACACGTTTTATTATTAACAAGTCTATAATGTTATTTTACAGAAAAACAATGCTTTATTTCATTGAGTGCGGGAGTTTTTATATTCACATTTACCCTATATTATCACTGAGACGAATATAAGATTAAATTTACTCTTATTTCCCTAACTTCATTATTTTATTTATAGGTAACGGGGTCAGTCATGGGGTACAAGATGTGACTGAAACTGTAGACGCGACAGGTTGTGAGTTCGATTCTCACTCGGGAAAATGAATCAGCGTCACCTTCAAGCTGTATCCCGCATACAACAAGGGTACGCAAAGGGCACGTAGTGCTAAGACACTCCGTTCTCCACTACGTAAAGAAAAAAATCGAAATTGACATAAAAAAGCTATTGAAATTTTCTCTATAAAAAAAAAATAACGGAAATTATTCAGATTTAGTAAGCACCAAAATTTTGTGTAATAAATAAATAAATTTGACGGCCCGTCACTTTCTCAAGGCCAAACCCCGAAATTTTCTGTCTCATGTAAAGCTTGTAATCCAGATACTTTCGCCCTCAAGGATTACGTATAAACAAGATCCCATTGGATAAAAGATGGCAGTATATAAAATATTGTTGCATGAAATTTAATAGGTATATATATGATTTTTTTCAGTTTTGATTTCAGCGCTATATCCTACTACGCAAAATAGGCAAAGAGAAATTATGAGTGTTGAAACACTCCGTTTTGAATGTCTGCCTGGTTTCGAGCATTGTGTTAGGACTGGTACATTAGCAGAGCAAAAACACTGGTACAGAGTGAGTCGATCTCACACTCCGAGGGTTCCGCATTAGTTTTAGGATTTTGTACGAATTGTAATCTTGAAATGATAATAAAATTATATCAGCTTGTAATATATATTTTAATGAAATATCAATAAATTTTCACTTACAGCATCTTTTACTTTTACTTGTAGTCAAATTTAGATTAAACGGCGAATTTCATAACAAATGCAGTAAAACGATTTATAAATTCACGCTCGTTTCGTTTTTAAAAAGCTTTTATTGAACTTGCAATGTATGTATGTGGGTCCGGGTGAAATCTTTGAGCTCAATTTTGAAGTAGATATCTTCAACCGATTGAGCTGAAATTTTGTATACACGTTTAGTTTGGATGACAATGCACGATAAAATATGTGTGACGTCATCATAAATCTAATATGGCCGACCATGCAAGATGGCAGAATAGTTACTTCTAATGTACTTCTACAATATGGGTATCATATGAAAGGGCTCGTTGAGAGCAACTTAAAAAATAATTTAATGTCATTCTAAATCCCTTAAAGAGGATATCGAAGATAGCCGTGTATCTATTTGGTCTACTTGTACAATATAGATATTAAATGAAATCGGTCGTTGACCTTAACTCGAAAAATAATGTGACGTTATACTAAATCCAATATGGCGGAACATCTAAGATGGCGGAATAGTTATTATTTGTGCACTTCTGCAATATGAATATCAAATGAAAAATCTTGACGAGAATAATAAGAAAACAATGTGACATCACTTGAGATCCAATATATTCATACACTATTCGAGTTTTTTGTGTTTTCATATAATGAAAGGTATGTTCGTACGATTGAGCTGAAACTTTTTATACACGTTTGGTTTGGACGATAATGCACGATTAGGTTTGTGACTTCATTCTAAATACAATATAGCGGACCATACAAGATGGCGAAATAGTTATTTTTAATGCACTTCTATAATATGGGAATCAAATGAAAGGGCTTGTTGAGAGTAACTGGAAAAATAGTGTAACATCATTCTAAATCGAATATGGTGGACCATCCAAAGTAACAGAATAGTTATTTTTGATGCACTTGTACATTATGGGTATCAAATGATAGTGCTTCTTACGAGCAACTTGAAAAATGATGTGATGTCATTTTAAATCTAATAAGGCGGACCATCCAAGATGGTGGAATAGTTATATTTCATGAACTACTATAATATGGGTTTCAAATGAAAGGGCTCGTTGAGAGCAACGTCAAAAATAATCTAACGTCATTCTAAATCCAATATGTCGGACCATTCAAGATAGCCGAATATTTACTTTTAGTCTACTTATACAATATGGATATCTATTGAAAGTGCTCGTTGAGAGTAACTCGAAAAATGTGACGTTTTTCTAATTTCAATATGGTGGAACATCTAAAATGGCGGAATGGTTATTATTTATGCACAAACACGGGTATCAAATGAAAAGGCTTGCCGAGAATAATTAAAAAAATAATGTGACATCTAGTGTGAGAAGCCTAGCCAGTGGTAACTAAAAAGTAAAAAATATAAATATAATATAAGCAAAAAAATATTTTTAGAAAAAACATTATTTTTAGAATTTTTTTTTTAAAAAATAAAAAATTAAACGCCCTAAAAAGGACAAAATAAAAATTGTCTTTAAAATTTTAACTATCAACTCATAACCTCATTGTACACAATTTATATGATCATAAAAGCCCGTCGCGTTAATCAATATTCAATTAAATTGAAACTTTAAAAATTGAAACTTAGCAGATTTTACATAATTATATTAGTACTAGTTTAGTTACACAAGTAAATCGCGCGACAAGCTTTTATGGTCATGTAAATTGTGTACAATGAGGTTATGAGGTGATAGTTAAAATATAAAAGAAAATTTTTATTTTCTCCTTTTTAGGGCGTTTAAATAAAAGCTTTTTCTAAAAATTATTTTTTGCTTATCATTTATTTTCTTTTAAAATACGCAATTCCGAAAATGAACTCATGCATACTATGATAATGGATTTATTTGAATCGCATCGAATTTAAAACTTTAATTTAATGTTACAGTCTTTAAATCATTCATATTTTTTAACCTACAGTTGCATAGAATCACTTACTACGAATAAAATTCTTTTCGAACAAAGAAGACAACTTTCACAAACTCTGCCGTTATGAATAAGAGTCGTTGCATTATCGAAACTCCCATTTTCCTTTATTTCGAACTAAAGAAATATAGAAGACTCTTGAATATTTATTAGAATCAGTTTTTTGTATATTAAATGAAACACCACTTTCGTGATTATTTTAAAAAATATTTTTAAAGAAAATTTTTCTGTACTAAAATGTACTGAACATTTTATGTTCGTCGTCTTACTATTATAATTTTTGTTTTTGAATACTTAAAATATTACCATAAATATTTCTTAAAAACTGAAAAGCAAAAAATAATAAGCCCTTTAAATATCAATCTTAATAATAAAATTGAGGCCTGTCGTGGCGGACAAAGTGTGACTGTAAGCGTGACAGGTTGTTGGGTTCGATTTCCAATCGAGGAAATAAAATAATTTTAAATAATAAAAATAATAAAATTTCAGATAGATAGTTTATTTATAGAAAAGTAGCAGTAGACAGAATTCTAAAATAACTTTGTCTAGCTGTATTCCATTTACGTCCTTAAATATCAAATATGTATTTGACGTATTAAATTTCAATAACTCAGGTCCTAACAATAGATAAGCCCTTTTTATATCATGTTTGTATTGTTATACATTTCGGAAACATTAATATCGGAAATATCCGGAATTGCCGTTTTAAAAAAAAAACATGTGTGGAATAGTCCATTTAACCAGAAAGGTAATTTTACGATTTTTTTTTAATTTTAAAGAAAATTGTTAGATATGTTACATTTATTCTATTTATTGATAGAATTGTCTCTTTTCGATTTCTCTTTTAAATAGCAATAATAAAAAATAGTAAAAAATACAGGAGATTTATAATAATCATAATACAGACGGTGACAAGAACATGATTAAGTTGTAACAGGCGTATAATAATTAAAATAAGTTAAAAGCATAAGGCTTAGTTGTCAGAGAGCCCGGGCGACTTCTACGGGGAATGTATTCGAGTTTGGCTACATTATTTTTTTAATGATTTTCTAAACATATTTTTCTATTTTTAATTACAAATAACACCTTAAAATGTAATAAATAATAATTAATTCCTCCAATTGGAGATTGAACCTATAGCCATATATCGTTTAGAGTAACACACTTCACAACGACGTCTTAATATATAAATATATATTTAAAATTATATTTATTGAACAAACAATACATTCTTATATTTAAATAACAATTGTAGATCTAATACAAAAGTAGTACTGCATGGTTCTATTTATAAACTACTTTCAACCGTAAAAGGGGGCGTAGTGTTTCTTAAGAACACTACATTTTTCAACCATTTTTGTATAGAGCTTTAGAGGAAAACGAATACTGGCTTACTTTTTAAAGGTTTGTAGTATTAATAGTAAATTAAGAAGTTAATTTATTATGAAGGAATTACGCATTTTCAATAATAGTATACAACAATAGTTGTTGTATTTTGTATCACTATATATTTAATTGAATATTTTTACGTCAAATTATTCATAAAAAGAATATATATATATAAATATATATATAAAAAGCAAGTAATTAATACCGCTCATAAACTATGAAAAGTCATGGATGATGTACATATACATCCTCCATTTAATAATCGACGGTTATTTATTCACTAAGGAGCTACGGCGCGACGTAGCAATGATGCTACGTCGAATGCTTACGTAGCAGTCTTTATGTTCTTATACTTACTAAAATATAGAATGATTGTAAAAGAATATTCGTTTTTTCACAAAATTTTATTTTAAAACAAAGAAAAACAAAAATGCTACTAATTATGTTTCACGGAAAAAATAATTTTCAAATCAATATCAGTTCTATATAATGTATTTTTATTTAGGTGCCGCAAATTTTAGTGGTTTTCGTAAAACTTAATAGCTCATTCTTTATTTTTTCAAAATTTAAATAATACAAACAATTACATACACACATATATGTTAAACAATTAACAACTTACCAAAATTACATCCTAAATACATAACTAGCACATCACTTCACTGCACTGTTTATTTGATTAGAAACTAAAAATCTTTCAAACTTGCCAAACACTGTACGAAATACGTTAATTAAAAAGTGTACTCACGTATTCCTTACAATAGATACAGATCGTACGAAGCGTCCGAACGCTACGACGAACAACGTCAAACTGAGACGACCAGCAAAAATTGCTGAACTCTAGCGAATTTGTTTTTTTTTATTAGCTTTATAAAGTATTATTGAATACAGCCTTTACAAAAATATTTGTTTTTAATAATAATTTGTATGTAGTACCAAAAATATTGTAAAACTAGTGTTCTACTCCACAGATATCTGTAGGAGTATAGTTCAGGTGAAATGCGACGACTGTCGTAGATTTTATAATCTTCTGGCGCCATTTGTGGGAATAGTGAATACATTACGTTTGCTATAGTTTATATGGAATTGATTTCAATCAAATTTAAATTTATACTAATATAATAGTTAAATATTTAATGATTTTCAGTTCTTTTTAAAATGTAAAATTTGTAACCTTAATTAATTCTTGTACTTTCCACCGCAAATCTCTTTTAAAAGGGATTTAAAATCGATGTTATGCTTAGTATAAATATTACTAAATAAAAAGTTACATTAAAATAAAAAAAATAATATGCAAAAATAATATTTAATTGTAATTTAAACCTACGACCACCTTGTTAAATTATGCACGTACTTTACAACAAAATTTACATATAATAATACCTTACATAATTTCATCTCTCAGTTAAACATATGCTGCATATGCTTAAAAGCCATTTAAAGTTTATATATGTAGAGATTGCTAAGTGTTAAGCGCTTACTAGTCTATTAGCGTAGCTACGTGGTTTCGCACGGGAACATTTCGATTTGGGGCATACAGACATGACCTTCTTATTAGATTGTGAAATTGGGGCAGGATCTATTTTATTATAATATATTCAGATTTATATTCTTAATTGATTAAGAGTAGGCATATGAATCATAGATATAGTGGCATATGGTGCAAGACTAAAGGTGACGGTAGACGACGGTGGTAGATTCCGTTCCCATTTCTACCTTCATAAATATATGAATTATAAAATTACTAAATATTATTGAAAACCAACATTTAAAACTAGCATGGCAATTAGTGATATTCATTTTATTCAATTTATTTTTTACTTTATTTTTCATGAGATTTCTTGAAAGATAATTATAATGTCGTGTATAGAATTCTTTCTTAAGAACATTCTATAGAGGAATTTAAGTGGTTAAGGCAGGCAAAAGGAGTTCTAAGGCCTCACTGTACACCGCCTGTGGTTTTCTGGTAACTCAATGACTTCTCAACAAAACAGCGTATGCATTTCGAAGGAGCTACAAGATTTTATAATGTAATAAAATTAAGTTTTCAAAATGCTTTAATTTAATTTATTTTTCATTTTATTTAGTTTCTATTGTAAAAGTATTTTGATACTTTCTTAAATATACGTTTATATGAGGCCAAAAACCAATTGAGGCCAGTCGTGGCAAAGGGGTAAAACATGTTGGGTTCAACCAAACAAACTCTTCAAGATTATATTATTAACTATTGATAAGTGTAGACACTTTAAAATTTATACAGATATTCTAATTATCAGAAACGTTTGCATTTTCCGATAAAATAAAAGGAAGCTAAAAACAATTGATACATTTCAGGAGCTACAGCCTGATAAAAACGTCCGCAATACTGTATCGACAAGTAGGCCCAATCGAATTACCCCATTACACGCCGTAGCCTACGTGACTAAGGCGGCTAGGCCAGCTTTTAATTATATTTATTTTATTTCTTTCTGAAATTTTAGTTGTGGTGGTTATTAAGAACATTCTTGGTATATATATTTTTAAGCTTCACGCTGTTCGGAGAACGGAGTGTCTTAACACTAGGTTCCCTCTGCCTACCTTGCTGTGTGCGGGATACAGCGTGAAGCTGATTTTAATTTTTGTTTACTCCACATACAGAGTTGGCAGACGGAATCTAGTGTTAATAAATTAACCTAATGTTGATTAAGTTATAAGTAGTAAAAAGACTCAAACTCAAAAGTTTTATTCAATCTGATATTGCGTGTTGATTAGCGACACTCAACGAAAAAAATAGCAAATTTTGTTTTAGAAAAAGTATAAAGGCTCTTCTTACACAGTTTTCAAGAAGTGTGGGCTAAAACTCTGGTAGATTATATTTTTTCTAGATTTTCTAAAAAAATATACACACTGATCATCAGTTTTCTAATGTAAAAAAAAACTTCTAAAATTAAACTACTAAATTAAAATAACATACAACGATGGAGCTGTAATAGGCTATACCAATATTTTCCCCTGACATGTACCAATCAAACTCAATTGCGAGGGCGTGTAGAACGAAAAAAAATAAACATCTCAAAACTAATTGAGAACTGAAACGAGTTACAAATTGATTGACACAATGAACTTTATTGAACTTTCTGTCTAATAAAATTGAAATTTTCAAATTTCACCCGTGAAATCTAATAATTCATTTGTAGGGTATTTGCGAAGTATTAACATTCGTCGATTTATTAAATATCGGAATATTAATTGATTTGCTCTATCAATATCTGTAGATGAAATTTTACATATTATACGTAATTTGTCTACCATTCTGAAAGAGATTAGATAAAATTTAGCAGGCAAGTCAGAGGGAAGCTAGAAACTTACGTGTTAAATGTGCCGGAATTTAACGCCGCGCTTTGCCTCGTTACCAGTTACGTAAAGAAATAAATGAAAATATTATATATTTCATTTTCTCAAGTGGAAAAATATACCCTGTAAGAAATTAATATTATTTAACCTGAAAATGGAAAATATAAAAAAAAATCATTTCATAATAAAACCTTACTTGTAAAAGAGTATTAGTAGTTTTCAAGGGATAACTTCATTAAGATGACTTTAAAGTTACTTTCAAAAGAGCGACGTTGATTGATAGTGCAGAGCGGGGCGATAGGTATTATAAAGGAACGTTTACATGACGAACTTGTTTAGTCACCGATGAATAAATTTCAAAGGCTAATTTTTCTACCTACATTTTATAACGAAAGCTGGCAAGTTTTTACTTTATTATGAAAGTTTTTCTTTTTTATTTTTAAATATTACAAAACAAAATGCTCTATCCCGTGGCTTTATTAAATATTTTAAATTACGTAACGGATTTTGATACGATTTTTACTAGTAATAAGCATTTAGAAGAAAGGTTTTTTATACATTATACCTACATGCATATTATAATAGAATAATATCGAGAATATCTCTCAATAATTATGTTTATTATCCTTTCCAGAGTAGGTAGATTTATATACATAGATATATGTTCAGCGTTAAATTTAGTCACCAATATTACCATATCTCAGGATGAATCGAAAATGGGTAAATATATAAAAACAATATAAGAGGCTAGTCGCAAGGGCACAAAGTGACTGTAAAATCGAATAGTTCCCCACTCGAGGAGATGAAATATTTATATAAATTTATATTTCCATTTCTTCGCTCTGGTGTCGAGGCAACGTGGCCCTATACAATACCTTTAGAATTCGGCGGAGAGTGGGGAACAGAGTGTCTTAACACAAGACTCCCTCTGCCTATCCTGCTGTGTGCGGGATACAGCGTAAAGCCGATTACAAGAGTCCATAGTGAGACCTAGTCGGGCTGTAGTCGTGATAATGTGTTGTCACTATTCATGATGATTGCATAAAGTTCCATCATTCACCACGGCGGCACTAAGTTTATCCACTCACCACGTAATATTTTCCATTAGGGCGGAGAGCGGAGAACGGAAAGTCTTGAAAATTAATTCTCTCTACTTCCCTATTACGGTATAAGCCGTGAAATTTAAAATATACATATAAAATATTTCGTATAAAGTGAACGTGCCCTTAACAAACTTGCTCTAATTCCTGTTTTATGAAATATGGAAACCTCTATTGACACTGATGATAATTTATTGAAATGTCACCCGCAAGGAGCATGTCAGTGGCACGTCTGATCGACGCCGTTTATTTTAACCCATTTTGTGAGCTTTGTTAGTAAATATATGCAATATTATGAAAATATGTTACATTTTAAAGTATAAGTCAGACACCTTCCATTAGTCTCTTTTATAAAATATTTGATTTTGTTTAGATTTTTCTGAAATATTCTTGTTTCTTTTTAGCTGATAGTCAGAGAAAGCCTGGTGCTAAAAAATTCGATCTCAGTATTCCGTCAGGATACGAGACATTACGCGTAGACTGGCGGAATTTAACGCCTCATTTTGCCTACCGAAGCTGGTAAATAAAAATAATTCGTTGCCCCGAGTGATCGAGCCTGCAAACATCATGCTAACAGTGAGATGCTGTCTCAAAAAAGATATTATTTCAAACATATTTAAAAAAAATCTTTTTTTTAAAATGATCATTCTAAATTAAAAAAAAAAACATTATAGTGTTATACTATCCCCATATGGACCGTTTTTCCATGACCATGTTTCTAACGAACTAATATTATATTTTTTGGAGAAAATATATATCTTAACACTAGAAGTGCCGAAGATTGAGACCCCCCTTGAACCGCCGTCGTGACAAATTTCTCCCATTCTACTTATTGTGTTGATTGTTGGTATAATACAAAAAAAATATTATTAAAATAATTCGTAAAATATGTAGACCATCTTTAGTAATCAATTTTTATTCTTTAACAAACATAAAAATACCAAAAAACAGAACACAAAGTAAGAATCAAATATTTCAAATACGTTCTAAGGTCGTGACAACTAACTAATTAACTCTTACAAAATTATAAGTTATTGAAATTAGTTCATATTATTATTAGGCCAAGTAATGCATTAATATATTCTTCATCAGTGATACATCACAGATGATTAATAACATTGCGTGGTAATCCCTCCAGAATTCAGCGGAAAATGCCAGCGGAGTGCATAGCACTAGGTTCCCAGGTTCCCTCTACCTACCCTACAATTGCCCACATTTGGTATCGAGTGTTTTTCTGAAATTCAAGCCTAGCTTAGTCATCCTTTCATCTGATACCTCACTTGAACTAGCGGCAAAATTTAGTATTGACACCAATTTTACCCCACTTTTCAGGCTATTATTTTTTAAGATTTATACATAAATGTATAGTTTTCAGATTTTTTCCTGTACTAGTACTACATGTAGATGCTAGCTGCCAAATTTCATAATTCTAAGTTAACTGAAAGTACCTTATTAATTTGATTCCCTTTATAGTGTCGAAATACACGTTTTTTACTATATAAATGGTCATATCTTTTTTTAAGGGCGCTTTTTCAGGAAATCAAGGGACTGTAGATCGTCATATAGTTGATATTCATATACTCATATGAATATCAACTCGATTTCTCCAAGCATTCCTGAGATAAAGGCACAGACAGACGGATGGACAAAAAAATGATCTTATAAGGGTTTTTTTTCCTTAAAAGCTACAGAACCCTAAAAACTTAGGCATTGACTGCTAAACCTACTATTCAATTTTTTTCCGCCCCCGCATCGCCCTTTCACCTCCACCTCGTCCCCGAGGCATGAAAATATGTTAAATTATACCCTCAAATAATAAAATAATAATGGCGGGACAAAAATGACCCAGCGGCAGTTCTAGGTAAATCTATTTTTTTTTTCAAAAAGTATATCTGCTATAAAATTATTTATATTTTAAATTAAATAAAGGTGTAAAATTGGTAATAGTCAAAAAGTTTCATCTACATACATTAACAAATAAAAAAGTTATATACAATCAAACTTGCGTTTGGGACAAAAAAGGGACGGCGGCGCATATCTAGTGTTAACATATCCAACTAGCGGACGCGCGCAGCTTCGCCTGCTTATTGCTTAGGGGTAAATTCTAATAAACCATAAAACACGTGTTCAATGAAATATTTTTAAGGGTCTCAATTTGAAATTTTATAAAAATCTGTGGCCATTTTTCCATATAAACTTTCAACTCCTTATTTACACCCCTAGGGGATGAATTAAAATCAACCACGAAACATGTGTTCAATGATATATTTTTAAGAGCCTAAGTTTCAAATTTTATAAAAATCGGTGCCGATGTAAAGATTTTTCCATACAAACTTTCAACGCCTATTTCACCCCTTTAGGGTTAAAATTTTTCAAAATCCCTTCTTAGTGGATGTCCAAATTATGAAAGTAAACATCTGTCCAAATATCACGTTTCTACGCACAGCGGTTACGGCTGTGCGTGCGTCTTATCTCAGTTAGTGAGGACAAGTCCTTTTATATATATATATATAGAAGATAAACGCTTGGACCACACTAGAAAGTAATAAAAGAAAAGAAAGGTACGGGCAATTATGCGCCCGTGGATGTAGCTTTGCTAAAAAAAATAAAAATAAAAGAAAAGAACGAAGGAGATAATAAATAGAGTCATTTAATTATAAGAGCAAACGACTCCGCTAATAAGGTTATGTATTAATGTCGTAGAACCTTTTCTTTTCCCTATACATAAGTAATAATATACTGATTCAGTAGAAGTGTCGTATTCACCTATGATGATATATGGATTAATTAATTTTGACTGTTAATAGTAAATTAACTCTGCATTGTATTCCGCGTAGGCAAAGGAGGCGAAAGGAACCTAGTGTGAAGATATTCCGTTCATTCATAGATATTATATAGAATACAATAGAATTTTGATCGGATTTCAATTTCAGACTGGCTTCAAGCAAAATTATTGTACAACATTCTCAAATTTTTGTTGTTGCGCATCTGATTGTACATACGATGGTTGAAGGTTTGATTCAAACAAAAACGACGAGTTAAATTATTTACATTCACAAGCCTATTGTTCTTTATTTTTTATCATTATTATATTTATTTTATTTATATATAAGTATATAAAGGAACATATCTACAGACGGAAACACCTTTTTTTACTTTTAGGTATTGAAATTCACCCAAGCTGGCTTACTGTAAAAATCATGCTGACTTGTCAAAGAAACTAATACTGGCTGAACAATTCCAATATAATTGAATTACTTATCCCCTTTGTTCTTGCGGCCGTGAACGTAAAAAAACTCATATGGCCCAACCTGCAAGTTTGGAAATTGTTAACTCCTTCAACTAAAGTCATAGTATAGGTACATATTTGGATTTTTCTGCTAAAAATGTCTAGATGTGTTTCAAGTTTCACAAGATAATGTTTTCGATTTAAGCATTTTTTCCAATATTTTTAAAGATTTTTTTAACATTGTTAATAACATATAAAATATTCAATCAACTAAAGCGTCTCATTTTTTTTTAATACACTGAAATAAATAGTTGTATAGTCCAAGCGGGCGAATCCGCGTGGACACCTCTGGTTTAGAATAGAAATTTAAAAGGATGATATGCCCCTAGCTTAAATATATTTTAATCAAAACAAATCTGTTAAAACATTCCGACATTATTGATGATAATTAGAATTGCGATATATTTGTACTAAAGACGAGAAAAATGTTTAACGTTTTGTGTAATTTACAATGCCCCATTTCACTCTCAGGAGTATAATATCTTTCTTTAATAAATGCTTGCCAACATAATGGGTCGAATAAACATTCAATGTGTTGTATAAGAATTAATCTTTACTTTTATGATTTTTTATAAATAATCAAGTTCTAAATTGTAGCATAATATATTTTTATGGTTCTGTACTTCAAGAAAGATACTGAACCCTTATAGGTTCAATTTATTGCCACCTATCGTCGTGTCGATCATGGAACATTTTACTGCATTTTATGTGAAATTCGCAGTCTAATCAAAATCTTTACGGTATCTTCTTTGGATCCACAATTATGACATTTGGCAAAAAATGAAATTTTACAGAAAAAAATAAAAGAAACAATCCGAAAAATGGTAATTTATACTTCTATGACACAAAAACCAAATATTACAAATTTATGTTTGTACTTGTATGTCATATAAAATTAACGCAGCGAGTCTTACTGACACTTGACCGGTTTTTTATACTATTCTTTGAAATAGCTTACAAAGGCTTAGCAATCCAGCCTGCATCAATACAAACTGTAGATCCTCTTACTTTGAACGAGAAAAAACATTCAAGTAACAGGAGGCTGATAATTAACAAACCTGCCAAAGGTGATTCTTAAAGTTCTTTCCAACAGTCCAATCTCCTCAACACTGCTGACCTATCAAAGACCAATACGAGGTCAACAGTTCCGATATAATTGGATTGCTTATTCGCTTTGTTCTCACTACCTGGTGGCCGATCTCGTGCGGTTTGCACGTAACTTGAAGTGTGAGGTAGCGTCGGTTTTGTCAAGTTAAGTTGATATAGCTGATATAAATAAATAAAAATAAGTTTAATAATAGGATAATATCAGCTTTATGTTATTTAACAAATCTAAGGTTTGTAGTATTATTGTATGGCATTGTAAAAATAAGAAAATAATGTAATATACACAAAAGAGTTAGACAGTTGCATGGGCACAAAGTGTAAGCTTGACTCTTTGTGGGTTTGATCCCCACTCGACAAAATGAACTATTTATTTAAATTTATATTTTCATTTCTTTGCTCTGGTGACAAGGTAAAGCGCGTTGAGTTCCGCTATTCAACACGCGATTTCTCTAAAATTCGGTGGAAAATGGAGAGCGTAGTGTCTTGACACTAGGTTCCCTCTGCATACCCTCTGCGGGGTTGTATGGTAAAAAATAAAAATATATAATACTAGCGACCCTCTTGCGGCTTCGCCCGCTTTCACTACTGAATTATTCATATAATGTATGTTTGCAAAGCACTTAACATAATGTGAAAATTAATTAAACCCTAATGCAACCCGCATTTTTGTAGTTTCAATAAGGATTTTTCAATTGTTTTACACAGCAGGGATTTTTTAGTAGGTACCGTAATTTTAAATCTGTGCTACTAATCTTTTCAAGTACTTATTAAAATATATTTCAATTACTATTTTTAGATAGTTAAATGACTATTTTTAAACGGAAGAAATTATAAACAAAAACTTACCTACTAATAACTACTACAAAAAATATGAAATCAAATGTATCGCGCTGAAATAATACATTCAACTCCAATTATCCAATACGTGCAAACGCATCTAAATCTTCGTTGCTATAGAGGCAGGCGGGTTTCTTTTTTTCGAGCTTGTGGTTAATACTGAACAGGGTATTCTGTCCCTGATGAAAAGCAAGCACTACGTGGCTGCCTGTGAGGAAAATTAAATAGAATGCATCGGCCGGGAATCGAACTCGGGCCGTCCGCGCGACAGGCGAGCATTCTACCACTGAACCACCGTTGCGTGTTAGGCAGGCGGGCGCGGCGGACGTGCTTGTATAAGCAAAAAGTCGCGGGGCGCGCAGGGACGCATGGCGAGTGGCGAACCGTTTCGTAGCAATGATTTTTTGATATTGTAACTTCTAAAGTACTTATTAAAATGAATAACAGTAAAAGACAGTTTTGATCTACATTAAATGTCCAACGTAACTAATATACTTATTTATATGCTGAGAGTACTTTATTACTTTTTTATTTGTTAATTTATGTTGATGAAACTTTTTGACATTTAGTAATTTTATACATTTATCTAATTTAAAATATAATTAATTTTATAACAGTCATACTCTTCGAAAAAAAAAATGATTTACCTAGAACTGCCGCTGGGTCATTTTTGTCCCGTCATTATTATTTCACTATTTGAGGATTTGACATATTTTCATGCCTCGGGGACGAAGTGGAGGTGAAGGGGCGATGCGGGAGCGGAGATAAAAATAGAACACTAGGTTTAGCAGTCAATTACCTAAATTTTTAGGGTTCCGTACATTTTAAGAAAAAAAGGAACCCCTATAAGATAACTTCGTTGTCCATCCGTCTGTCTGTGCCTTTATCTCAGGATTTTTTGGAAATTTCGAGTTGATAAACATATAAGTATATAAATAAACAAAAATCTTCCTGAAAAAATTGTACTTAAAAAAAGGTATGACCATTTATATCGTAAAAAAACGTGTATTTCGCACTCTAAACTAAAATAATTTTAATAATAAATAATAAGGGACTCCTGGTTAACCTAGAATAATAAAATTTGACAGCTAGCATCTACAGAATCTAGAATCTGAAAACTATACTTTTGTGTTTAAATCTTAAAAAATAATAGCCTGAAAAGTGGGGCAAAATTGATTTCCTTACCAAATTTTGCCGCTAGTTCAAGTGAGGTATCAGAAACGGACTCCGACTAACCTAAGTTTGAATTTCAGAAAAACGCTCGAGACCAAATATGATCAAGGGTAGGGTAGGTAGAGGGAACCTGGGAACCTAGTGGTAAGTACTCTGCTGGCATTTTCCGCAGAATTCTGGTAAAAATTATATATTAGTAAAGTTATAAATCTTCTGTGAAGCAGGTACCACATATACAAAAAAAATGTCTGTAATAAATGCACTAATGAAGAATATTATTATTAATGCATTATTTGGTCTAATGATAATATTAACTAATTTCTATAACTTATAGTTTTGTAAGAGCTTACCAATAAGTTGTCACGACCTTATAACGTATTTGAAATATTTGATTTTTACTTTGTGTTTACTTTTTGCTACTTTTATGTTTGTTAACTTCAAATAAGAATTAATTTCAAATTGATTAATAAACGTGGTCGGTATATTTTACAAATTATTTTAATAATAATTTTCTCATCTTATTCCAACAATCAATATAATAAGTAGGATGGGACAAATTTGTCACGACGGCGGTTCGAGGGGGGTGTCAATCTTCGGCACTTCTAGTGTAAAAGGATAAGGATTAATACGATTATGGAAAAATATTCCTCACAATAAAAAATATATTAAAATTATTATTTTTAGACAGAAAAATGATCACTACACGTTATTTTTAAAAGATACGAATATGCCGTCGCTGACTTTTTTGCAGATCTCATTAAGAGGAACAATACTTCACTACCTTTTTTTTCATGTAGTACTTACCATTAAAGCAGCGCATGCGCGAAAGTGTACCAACGGGTAGGACTTAATATACATTAATTATGTTAATTTACATAAGAATGTACAAATAATAAAGTATATAAAAACCTTCCTTGAAAAATATTCGACCTAATGGTGAAAACCGCATCAAAATCCGTAGGGTGATTTAGAAGAAGAAGAGTTTGAAACGCCAGACAGATACGAAAAGCGACTTTGTTAAAAGCTTTTATTTAACTTGCAATGTATGTATGTGGGTTCGGGTGAAATCTTTGAGCTCTATTTAGTCTACTTCTATAATATACATATTAAATGAAATGGGTCGTTGACCGTAACTCGAAAAAATATGTGACGTTCTTCTAAATCCCATATGGCGGAAGATCTAAGATGGCGGAATAGTTATTATTTATTAATTTCTGCAATATGGGTATCAAAAGAAAGATCTTGCCGAGAACAATTAAAACATAATGTGACATCATTTGAAATGCAACATATTTCAACACGATTCAAGTTTTTTGTGCTTTCATATAATGAAAGGTACGTTCGTAAGATTGGGCTGAAATTTTGTATACACGTTTGGTTTGGACGATAATGCACGATTAGGTTTGTGACTTCATTCTAAATACAATATAGCGGACCATAAAAGATGGCGAAATAGTTATTATTTTTGCAATTCTGCAATATGGATATCAAATGAAAGGGCTCGTTGAGAGCAACTCCAAAAATAATCTAACGTTATTGTAAATCCAATATGGCGGACCATTCAAGATAGCCGAATAGTTACTTTTAGTCTACTTCTACAATATGGATATCTATTGAAAGGGCTCGTTGAGAGTAATTAGAAAAATAATGTGACGTCTAGTGTAAGAAACCTAGCCAGTGGTAACTAAAAAGTAAAAAACTCATAACCTCATTGTACACAATTTATTGTACATTACTTATAAAAGCTTGTCGCGTTACTCAATATTTAATTAATTTGAAACTTTAAAAATTTAAACTTTGCAGATTTTACATAATTAAATTAGTACTAGTTTATTTACACAAGTAAATCGTGCGACAAGCTTTAATGATCATATAAATTGTGTACAATGAGGTTATGAGTTGATAGTTAAAATTTAAAAGACTAATTTTTAAAGCGTTTAAATAAAAGCTTTTTCTAAAAGTGATTTTTTACTTATAATTTATTTTATAAGATATAGGATAGGATATACAAAATATATATACATACGTTCACAGTCACTTTTTTACATATAACATTATTCATATTATAAACCCTAGCAAATAAAGGTTACAGCCACATAAGAATCTTACTATACGGTCTGAAATATTTAGACACACGCAGGAGAGACGCAAAAAATTTTGTGGTGTACGTGTTTTCCCTAAATTTATGTCTTTCTCATCAAAATGCGGAAGAATAAAACACCCTGGAGCGGTTCATAATTTATTTTCCTCGGAAACCCCTTTTTTACTTTCCAAGCAAGAATAGGTCAAGCCATATTAAAAGCTATATTTATACGAGAAAATTGTGCTTAAAAGATTGTAGGGTTGGCGAAATGTGAATACTTAGGATTGCAGTGCAATTACAGTGATGCTTTATTACAGCAGTCGTTTTTGACGTAATAAATGTACGAGTACATCTAATACTATGATACGAAGCGGAAATTTAAATTACTTCATAGAGAATTAGACTGAACTAAATTTGACTCAAATTTTAATTGATATTTATTTAGCTTCATCCTGTATCCTGCACACAGCAGGGTAGATAAAGGGAACCTAATATTAGGACCATTTTTTGTCGCATTCTGTCATTTTTTGGCGGAGTTAATCGCCGCGCTTTGATAAAAATAAAATATTAAAGATTTCATTCCCTCGAGTGTTAATCGAACCCATAATCTCTCGCGTTGACAGTCACGCGCTTATATATGTGGAGTAATTTATAGTTAAACATTTGTGATGAAATACCGTTGTCAACAACAGTACAATAAATTTTGCTATAATGGGAGTGATGGATTTTCTGTTCATACTAGGCTTTTTATATGTATTTTGTTTTTGTATTATTAACATTGTACAATAATTTTTATTATATGTGTTTAGTTTTTGTACTATTAACATTGTAATAAAGAACAGATTTCCTAAACTTTTCCTAAACTTTTTTTATGTAATATGAAATGATGTACAGGTTGGAAGCGTCTGCGCTACTTTTACTGAAGCAGCATATAGGGAAAAATATTTCAAACCCATACCGTAAAAATAATTAAGATATCTGAATGTAAGTGCGATACTTACCATAAGGCAGCCTGGTTTCTATGTGATGAGTTCCGCCACTCAACACTCAACGTTTTAAAATTTGGGAAGTAGGGAACGGAGTATGGAACATTTGGTCCTTTTGTCTATTCTACTGTGCAGAACAAGCGTGAATCATTTTTTTAAGTATAACGAAACATCCTATATACAACGAATAAACGGAAAAAAAATACTAACGGATTAAAAAAAATTAAACCCGTGGAATTTATCGAGCCGAGCACACGCCGTAACATAACGCTTCGTAACTTTCTCAAATTGCCACCATTAAAATAAGCTTTAAAATAATCCTTCCAACAGTTCTAAAGAAATACTGCCATGCGAATGCTCTTTCGACGACGCAGATGTGCCACCTCTAAGTTTGCGTTAGAGACACTAGAACAACTTTTACAATTGTATTTCGGTATAAGAATTTCTTTAAATAATCTGTTTTCTTTTTAAACATGACTTTGGTGTATGATTTTTGTTTTAATATTCGTCTTTTATTTAGTTTCGTCGTATAAAGTTTTTGTATGGACGAGGTATAATAGCTGTATATTTTTTATTACAAATAACTTTTCTCTAGCAGTCTTGAGACCAGAGTCGTGGCAGGAACATAAAGTGTGATTGTGCATGGGACAGTTTATGGGTTCGATTCCCACCCGAGGAAAAGAAATGTTAGATATTTCAATTTTCTGGCAAACAGCATTGACTGGACAAACAGAAATATAGACAGACGGATATTTCTTTTAAAATTGTTTCTTAGTATCTTAGGGTCGTATAAATGACTAGTGGGCCCGGACGCGGCTACGCCTGCTGGAACTATAGGAATATTTATTAAATATATTTATGAAATTATTTTCAGTTTTCAATAGAATTAGTAAGAAAATATAAGCCTAAATAATCAAAAAGAATAATAAGTAGAGACATATCATTAGAAAAAATATCTGAGTTATTGAAATTAATCAACAAAAGAAGTAAAAGTAAGTAAAGTATATTCTTAATATTAGAAAAAGTACCTAAAGTTTTCCGTGCGTGCGTACATACTCTTAGATATCGACTCTATGAAATAACTTAACATTTTTCTATATTAAATAAGTTAATTTTTGTGAGCAATGTCAAATAAAATAAGAAGAGAACCAAAGTTTAAATAAATTATAAACAGCAAATAATTACATAAAAATTAACAATAGTTCGAAAATGTATGAAAATTTATAAAACCGTCAACGTAATCGTCCCGTTCGCGTCGGTCATACTCACACTATGCCGCCCGAAGGCTAGGTCATTTCGAATCAGTGACATCTCCATTATTATTTATTAGAATGTTATACAGTAAACTATTATTTCAATCTAGATAAAATGCTAAAAGTGACTTTTATATTTACTTTTATAAGGAATTCATCTATCAAAATGTAAGTTCATTTTAGGTGACGCTTTTTTAAAACAACAAACAAACTTTGCAAACCGTTGCTTAGCAACGACGGTTGTTATTAACATGGCACAATAAATTGCATGTCAAATTAGAAAGTAGTTTAATTTATTAGTACACATGTGTAATGAAAGTGAAAAAAAATGAAAAATGCAGATTTCATCCAAAACTAAAACATAGTAAATCGGACCAGTAGATCCAGAGATCTAAGCATTCAAACAAACTCTTCCGCTTCATTATATTAGTATAGATTACGTGCACTTGAAAAAAGTTGTTTATTTTGAAATCCCAAAAAATATTTTACAAAAAACGTCCAATTCAGTATATTTTTTCCCCAAATAATATTTTAACACTACATTAATTTACCTAACAACGCAAACCCGCAAGTCGACGATGCACGAATGTAAACTCAACGTTCTAAAGATTTTCTATCGTTTTGAGCAAAGCAAATCCCATTATAAATGAGAAAATTTCCTTCGAGATAACACAGTTGAAGGGAATCGAGTATATTAGACGGTTGTACCATTTGATTCCCCCGAGTCCCACCTGCGTAGCGACAGTTTTGCTATACTATTTTGACTTTTATTCTAAATCCCCTAAGGCTTTAATGTACTGGAGTTCAATTCTACATAAAACCGTTAAGCGATTTCACTCTGTTTATACATACAAAACTCTCGTCAATATAAATGAAGCTGGAATAGCTTAAACGCTGTCTATTTAAGAAGATTCAGTTTTAATATTGAAATTGTGTTTCGCTTCTTTAATTTGTATTCAAAATGCGCTATTCTTATGTTAAAAAAAATATTACACTACATACTAGAAAAGTATTGATAAGGTCTACTATACGCTGAAATTATTATAAAATTACTTGTATAACTTTAAAATAAATGTGTAGGTTTAAAAATTAAAGTGCACTCGTGGCGCAGAGCGACTGGCTGTGGGTTCGACTCCCACTAAAGGTAACGAAGAAAACCGCAGCGTTGAGCGCCGCCACTCAACACGCTATAGCATAAGCTATTACATGAATATGACTTGAAAATAGTATAGTACTTATACAAATTCTTACATTTAAAATATTAAATCCATTGTAAGTTTCAGTGAGCGTTCCTTGTATATCTTCATTATTCATTCATTTAAATTGAAAACTATTTCTTCTATATGGCAACACTACATTCGAGAACTGTGAACTTTTGAATCAGGCTAGGACAACTTGAACTACATTGAACTTTAAGGCGCCATCTGCATCCGTTAGCATATCTATAGAAGTACCTAGAATAGTATAGTAGCTCGTAGTACAACAGCTTGGGCCATCATCTGTATGTTATAGTAATCTCTTTTCCGGTTAAAAACAGTTCGGATTTACGAAAATCCAATGCACTTTTGCGACAAAGAAACAAGTGCAGTAAAAAGCTTTAGTTGTTTTGTTTCCTTTTATATTTAAATTTTTAAAATATTTTGCGCGAGAAATGTCTGGTGAATGTGATTTTGGCCTAAGTAAGACTGTAATGTAGCATTTGAATAGCAGATATTGAAATGATTTCTGCTCTAAGTGGTATTAAGATATGTCTGATTATTTTTTAACTTTTTATTCAAAAACAAAAAACATATTGGTAAGGCACTCCGCTCCCCACTTTTTGCCAATTTCTAGAGGCTTTGCGAGTTGAGTGGCGGAACTCAACGCCATGTTTTTTGGTTAGATACCGGAAACGTTACCAGTTCCCATATTCTATGTAGTAATTTTTTTCTGCACAAAGTAAATAATTCCTTTATCCGCATTTATATCAAAAATCTACTAATATTATATTATTATTCTCATATTAATGAAATAAATTCTAACATTCCATGAATATGCAAGAGTTCGCACGGAACATTTGAAAACTCTTGAAATAAACTCGAGAGCTAAGTTCGAGCACTCGAGCAGATAACAACGCCATCTGCATCCGTACTGCGTTCCTATAATTGTGTCGGCAGGATATTCTCTGTATTTTATAATATATATTCGTTTTACATTTATTTTATATTACCAGTCATGGCGTAGGAGCACAAGCGTGGCTGTAAACGCGACAAGTTGTGAGTCGACCCTCTCACGAGGAAGTGAAATATTTTCATTTTTCCTCGTTGGTGCTAAGGTAAAGCGCGGCGTTGAACTCCGACGCTCAACACGGAATGCATTTAAAATTAGGAAAGTAGGGATCCGGATACCTTAACACTAGGCCCACTGTCACAGTTACACGTTCTAGTGCGACGGTGTCATGACATCCTTAAGGTACTACCTGTATATATGACCATATGAATACCACAAAGAATCTAGCCAGATTTGCATGGGCAAGCTGCACTGGCTTCTAATAAATTGTTTTTACCATAATTGTATTGTTTTTATCCATTTTTTTTGTTTCTAACCTTTTGTTTTTACCAATTATTTGAGGGCGCTTTTATACGTGCTACCCTGTAAATTGACACCTGCCAAAATATATTATATACGTTAGCTAACTGTGCTAAACTGTGCGTAGTTTTATTTTGGGTATGCGTCGTCTGTCAGTCAGTAAACAAGGTTCTTGTATATATAGTTTAAATATTAATCATATTATGACCAAACAAAAATAAGAACTAAACTCAAAAACGAGGACTCATATGCAAAATATCCAAGTACATTTAAAGAAGGCGTCAACCCGGAGTCGGAAACAATAAACAAACTTCCGTCGGTCGGTGATATTCCTTTGTGGAATAAGATGGATGTTTTCAGTATTTTCAACGTTTGCTCTTACTTTTCTTTAAAGTAAATATGTTTATTTTGACGTATGTGCTGTCGCTGTAATAATACTTAGCGGCGTCGGCTTTAATGGGTGTGTCTAGATACTCTTTTAATAAAATTATTATTGTTGAATGGTATAAGAGAAAAAGCTGTTTCACGTTATTTCCCGTACAGCAAGTTGTACATTGGTGTTAAAACACTCAGGCCTGTTTTCCAGTCCAACGTTTGGTTAAATGGTGAATTCAAGAGTGCGATTTATTTATTAGAGCGGGGGAATGGAAATATTTATATATAACTATTCTCCTTAGTAGAGATCGTATAATCATCGCGATATCTTTTCGCCTTAACAAAAACCACATTAACGATTCATCTTTTGCTAAAATAGAGTAAAATAGAAGGAAGAAGATTAAGGAAATTTAATTTAATGTGTAATAATAAATGATTATTGTGAATTTTTTTTGAGAAATTTGCAAAAAAATTAAATATATCATTATAATATCTAAACCAATATCTATCCCACATAGAAAACCTAAAAATAAAACAAAAAAAATTAAACTTGTAAAAAAATTTAATAACAATATATATTAATTATTATAATAGGAAAATAAAACATTAAACGTGGAAAATATCTAGGACGTAGCTAACGTCATCCGCGTTCTCCCATGCTTCTATCGCTCTTTGGATACGCTTTTCAGTTTGGTAAGTTCGCTCTGGACTCATTCTTTGAGATACTAAATCTGGGCATCTATAAAAGAATTATTTGTTAAGCTATTTAGTAGTAATTGTATGTATTTTCACGCTGTATCCCGCACTTAAGAGAATGAGCAGGAAGAAGTTATCAACAAGGCTCTCCCTTCTTTTCTTTACGCCTGAATTCGAGATATTATGGGTTAAGTGGAGAAACTGAGCGTCGCACTTTGTCCATAACAGAGAAATAAAAACCAATTCATTTGTATTTACAATATTATTTGATACTGCTCTATGTCTTCCAGAAGTGTATACACTTTAAAGAAAGTGATAAAACATTAAACACACAAAATATATATAATATAGGAAAAAAAATTAAATAGTCTAATAATACATTATAATTAGAACATAAGTATATATTTTTGTCTAACTAATTAGAATTAAGCATTTCCAACAAATCTAATCCTATTTATTATGTAATACATATTAAGAAAAAATATACTAACTTGTAAATTTCATTAGTTATGTGGTTATCGTTCTTGCACCTCTTGTTCCACTGATCCCAGTATTTAAAGCCTTCTTTGTAGAATATATCTACCGCGCACGTCGTATCATCTCGGATGTCGTCGTCGAGGAGCGCTAAAATGTTAAATAGCAATTGTTACTACTGGTGATAAAATCTATGTAAATATATACTTTTTGTTATTTATTTCGACGAAAAGGACACAAATTTCTTATAATAAACACCTTTTGATTATATATACGAGTATTAGGTCGCAATTTGCTTTACGTAAACTATAACACAATTATCTCGTTAATTTTGTGGGGTAATAATAACTTGATATATATATATGTATATTACCTTTTACGTATCTTTCTATTATTTAAATATTTGTTACATCGTCGCGGGTGACTTTTTTTAAATATAACTTTGTGTCAGTTTCTTTATTTTTAAAGTAAATTCACGCCTAAACATGATTGTGGCCACTTTATTATTTATACTTTTTAAAATTTATTTTTTAATTTTTACAAGCCAGGAGTGGTAAGCGAGACAAGTGGGCGGCGACCCCTTTAATATTCAATAATAATTTATTACCAAAATTGAAATTTCTCGATTTTTTTATAATAATTTGCAAATTACATATATTGTTTTCGTAAAACAGGCAAATATTATTAAAAACTTAAACACAAACTTTACTCAAAGTCAATGTTCGCAAGTCCGTGTTTAAATTCATTTATTACCACCTGAAGCAAACTTAGCATACCAAGATGGATTATATGATTAATAAACTTAGTTAAAATTCATGCACACGAGTCCACCACTACGAAAATGACTAGAAATGCAAGAGTTTTAAAAGCAATCTCTATTCCACTTTTATTCGTATTCTGCAAGAGGTTTATGTCGAGACGACAAAGTTTCACGTCACTAAATAAAATACAAACAAAGTAATAGTTTTGAAATGTTTAATATAATATTTTGTCACGCTGATGAAACATTTAGTTAAATTAAAACGTTGAGTTAACTTTTGTGAAAAATATATGGCTTTCTTTTTACTAATTAATTACGTTTATAAAAAAAGACATATTTATTAAATAAATATTTAAACTAGTGATAATAAATAATAAAAAGTAATAATATTAAATTAGTATTTCTGCAACTATAATTTAACTTCTGGTTAATTTATCTTGGGCGCGGGATATCTGTTGTGAATGTATTTTCTACCGACAGAAAAATAATATGATGAATTAGAACAAAGAAATAAATATATTGTACCTAGTGGACCCGAACGCGGCTACGACCGCTTGAACTATACGAATATTTATTAAATACATTTATGAAATTATTTTCAGTTTTCAATAGAGAGATGCGTTGAGCAATTTCATTTTGGGCGACGTTTTCTAACAACAAACTTTGCAAATAGTTTCTTAGCAACGACGGTTGTTATAAATATGGCGGAGTAAATTGCATGTCAAATTAATAAGTATTTTAACATATTGGTATATATAGAAAATATTACAAATATGAGAGAAAAAAGTATCCTATGTTCATCGGGAGACCCTCAAGTATCTCTATATGAGTTTTTTGTCACTATTAAATTAGCGATTTAGGCCTGATTACGCAAAAGACAGACAGACAGACAGAGTTCTTTCGAATTTATAATATAGGTATGGATATAGTGCTTAGTAAAACCAGATCAGGTCCAGGGCTTAACATAAAGACTTGAAACCTTGTTTTGCACTTTCTACTACTGCTTCTAATGAATATTTTAAATAAGTATATATATCAATTATTCTATATTAAATTTAAATATTGTATATATTTTCTAAAATATAACTAAAATTTTTACAAATTTTGAGTCAAGTTTACGGTTATATTCATTTTGAAAATAAAAATTTTATATGTCAGTTTTCAGTCCATCGTTTACAGTTTCTTACCTAAAAGTTTATTTTACGATCTATTTTATGTCCCCAACAGTGACACTGGCCGGGTTATGTTCAGACAAACGGATTGCGAACGGTCATAGAGATTTCATACTTTGTTTTACTATCGCGAAAATATATTAAAGTAATGCAGGTTCCAAATTATTTGTCTTAAATCAGAATTTCAATTAAAATTATAAAAAATATTTTTAATTAATGTACAATTTTGATTATATTCTATTGATCTCCAGTACTAATTTGATTTAATTGCAAAGTTTAATATGCAAAGGTGATTCGAGGAATTAACTAATTCGATGCAAGCTATTTGAGATTATGATTTACAATTTAAATTTCATTACATTGTCGCTTAAATGTATATTTTGATTGTCGCTCAGGGAATGAGACCCGCTTTCGTAACAAGGGATACGGTATTGAGTTCCGCCGTTCAACACATAGTTCTTTAGGAACTCTGCAGAAATTGGGGAACAGATTGTCTTAACACTAGGTTCCTAAGTTCCCTGTGCCTACCCCGCTATCTGCGGGATACAGCGCGAAGCTGTAAAAAAGGAAACCTAGGGAAAAGCCACTCCATTCTTTACTTCTGGATCTGGATCTCAGAAATCAGCACCATGCATACCAAATAGGAGATACACTTATAATAATTTAACTTATAACGAAATTAATATCACAAAGCAAAACTGCGACGCAACAAAATATTAAAAACTAAAATTTTCCTATTTTCAAGAGACTTGTAACAAAATTGCAATGGCCAACCATTCAAGTGGAGATGATTAAAACGCTAAGCCGGGACAGACCCAACCTTGTATTTTACGAACCACAATAAACCCAAGGTTCCTCTCTAACCGGTCAAAACGTCAATCCGCTCTGGTGTCATTAAAAATTTAAGTATGATTTCATTAACGTTCCACACAATGTAAAAGTAAACTTTAAAACTGGTATTAAAGTTTATTTTGACTTTAAAATACTTCGAGTTAATGGGTAATGTGAAAACTTAAAGATAATATAACTTCGGAGGTTATATAAAAGGGTAGAAAGAAAGAACAAAGAACCTAGTGCTAAGACACTCTGTTTCCCATTTTTACTAAATTCTGGAGACATTTTGTGTAAAATGGTGGAACTCAACGCCGCGCTTTGTGTCGTGAACAAAGTGAGGAAAATTAAAATATTAAATATTAATTTCGAGGAAATTAAATATTTAATATCTACCTTACCCTGCTATTACAGGATAAAGCGTAAAGCTAAAAAAGTAAAAAAAAGTATAAGCATCATACTCTAACATAATTATAATAATATGACAAATATTGTGCTTTAAGCAAATGAAAGATTACAGGAGTGAAGTATTTCTGCTAGAACAATATAAAGAAGTCGGGCTAACACGTTTTACACTGCCAATTGAAATGCCGGTTGCATTTTTAAGCTTAAACAGCTGCAAAGCTGCAGATCATAATATCCTAATTCTTTAGTGAACATTATCTAAGGAAAAGGCATGAAATTACTGAGTTCTTTTATAGTTTTTACTGCAATTTGTTGCATTCTTAGCTTGAAATGATTGCAGGTTCAAATACAATTCGGGGGAAAGGTTTTCCATGTATATACTTATACAGCGGCATAACTGACGGTCTGACAGTAAACGCGATGGTTATGAATTCGATTACCAATCAGGAAATGAATTATTTTCATTTCCTCAGGTTATTTTGTAACTACAGACAGGCACTACAATTCTATTTATATGTATAGATAGATAATTTAAAAATCTACTCCGATTATAAATCCACGACCTACGTCTAGAAATTAGAGCCCCGATAATATATTTGTTAATACGAAGTAGCTTTCGCATTCCTTACTTAGAAATTGGCTTATAACTGCGATCGATCAAGCGCTGAGCGCTGCTATCACTCATCTAGTCGTCTTAGATTTCAATTACGAAATACGAACTAATGTTGTTAGAATAATTCAAGTTGGTTTTGCTTTTGAATTGTACAGTTGATTTTTGTTACGGGTAATATATATTTAATTGTTATTTGAGGCCAGTAAAGCGCTGGGGCACAAGCGAGAGATTGAAAATGCAACGGGTCGTGGATGCGATTCCCATTTGATGAATTCAAATATGAAATATTTTCTTTATCGTTCGTTCTCTGGTAACGAAGCAAAATGTAGGTCGAGTTCCACCGCTCAATACGCAATGCCTGCTGTTTGTCCAAAAGTGGACAATATCGTCTTAAAAATATATTCCTCTTTCCTTATCATCAACCACTTTCCTTACCGGCTAAGTTTTAAGTCGCTTAAGTAGGCAGAGAGAACGTAGTGTTAGGAGTCTCACTAAGCTATAAACTCAAATCCTAAACTCATTTTCCGTCCAATTTTCAAAACAAAATATATAATAATCTATTCCCCTAAATGGACTCGAACCCATAATCATCGCGTTAGAGACTATGCCTTTCTTAGAAATTATTCGAAGAATTTATCGGAAAATAAAAACTAATTATAATATGAGTTTCATATAAACTCTACCTTAATACATAATTCCCATTAACCGTAAGAACCCTGAAATGAAGGCTAAGTAAAGATAAGAGCAGAAGCTGGTACTCACATTCGCAAGCAATATTACACTCGCCCCCTTTTTTGCCCTCCCTGCACCATCTGGCTGGAATCTAAAGATATGTTGGTATGTGAATATATTGGACGTATTTTATACTTATAAAATGTCTTGTTGACAAACTGTTTTTGTGCCGTATCTTGAGATTTATTCTGATACGTTTTGGATAGGGCTGTATGTACGGTTGTTTGTTACGAATATATTGTGAACGATACTATTTTTATTTTTAGTTTCACTGTATATCCCGCGTAAAGCAGGGTCGGCAGTGGGTCTCTCGTTTTAAGACACTTCGTTCCCCACATTCCGCCACGCCGCTCGCTTACATTCGAGACATTGTGTATGTATTGCGGAGCTTAACCGCTCATTGTTTTAATTTAGTTTTTGTACAATTACAATGTAGCTTTTGTATACATAGGTATAGAGATTAAAATTTTATTTATTTTTGGCTTTTGTAAAATGGCCAATATTTTTGTTTATCACATGAATAATTTTTTGGAAGAAGCCTTCATAGAAATATATTATATTACCCTTCACAATGGCACAAAATAGCATGAATAATATTTTTTTAATAAAAAGAAATAAAGAATATAAATTCTTACCTGGTAAAGTCCATAAAACTTCTTGCCACTTGGCGTAACTACGAAAGCCGCAGTATTTCTGTTGCTTACTTTTTCGATAAGGCACACCCCTGAAAAGACATTAAAAAATGTCAATGGTTCACATTGTCAGTGGTTTATGTAATACAGTATAATTATGCAGATTGCAATTATATTTATTGCAATTATATAAGAAAGATATTATACAATATCTTTCTTTATAAAGTAACTATTGATAAATTAAATATTAAAGCCAAATAGTTCTCTCGTTTAAAAAATTATATATATTCCAAATAAAAATAAAACTAGAGTTATTTCATCAAAAACTAAAAGTAAATTTAATTTAACGTTGCCAACATTAAATCTCCCACAAGTTACGTTCAAACAAACAAAAAAAAACTTTTAAAATGAATTTTAAATAACAAAACTACTAAGTAAATAAATTATTCATATTTTTATGCAAATGAAGTGGAAATAAGTTAAAGTAATATTTTTGTGGTATCATTACTCTAGCGCGATGTAGAACTTTTATACTTTGGCGACAAGTTTTAATTCAGTTAAAACATTCTAATAAAAGAAAATGTATATACTGTATTATATAAAAGAAACATTCATATGTGCTATTAAATATATATTTGTGATTGCTGTGGTAGCCCCCTACCACTACACAATGGGTGCGGAATACAATGAGGGAATGGGAATATAATCAAAATTATTTTGACAGGCAATATGCGTTACTTATAAACATTATTTTACACTTCACGCTGTATACCGCAAGTAGTAGGAGACAGAGGGAGCGTAGTGTCAAGATACTCCACTTTCAGCTGAATACTGGGGGCACTGCGCGTTTTGCTTCGAAACCAGAGAGAAAAAATGAAAAAATTTAATACAGAGATCCAAGTTCAAGTCAGTATCGAACTCAAGTGGAGAGTGATATATTTTAACACTAACACACACGAAAAAGAAAAAATAGGTAAACAATTTCCTAGTCTGATCAAGTATATATTTAAAAAAATATATATTTATAATAAAAAAATTAACCTCTGCGAAGTACAGAGTACTTATTAACTTACAATACAAAATATAAAAAATAGCATAATTAATATTTTGCCTTGTTACGTCATAGTTAAGTTACCACTTTACTATGCAATTGAAAATATTTATTATTATTAACAATATAAGATTTAGATTTACGTGCACTGTATTAAAACAGCAACTTCAACTTTTCTTTCATAGCATGGTAGACAGAGAGAAAGAAAGAAATGTCTAAATATTCCTTGTTGACTGTAGAATAAATCTATTATTGAGGTAGTATAGTTTGTTTGTTCTGTTATTTTGTTAACATTGTCACGGTCGGACATTCGAGAGTGAATATTGAAAAGTAAAGAAAATGTTAAGAAAAGAATATAAAATTATTTTTTTAATCTTTCTAATTGTATAAAATATACACATACTCAATCCCGCACATAGCAGACTAAGCAGAACGTGGGAACCTAGAGCTAGGACACTCTGTTCAGATTAAGACAATCAAATTCACGCAGCAGGAAAAAGAAAATATTTAATATTTAATTCCCCCGGGAATCGAAATAACGTTTACAATTGCACACTTGAGCCCCCTAGCCACGACACCCCTCACCTATACCTATTCATCTAAATTAAGTAAATTAGAGTTAAAACAACCAAAACTTACATTGTCCAAAATACAAATGCTGTGGAAATCCCACTCTAACCAGCTCGCGGACGAGCTTGCATCTTGTCTCGTATCTCTTACTGTGTCCTACACTTATAATCGCGCAGGCCACTATGAGCCATGTGCACCGCATCGCAATTACTCTGTCAGTGGTAGCGAGTTTAAATGTCAATGTCAGCTGATCGAAATGATATCATAAACATTGAAGATTTTACTACATTTTATGTGCATTGATGGTTTTGTATGGATTTTTTCTATTAATCTCAATATGTAGGAAGCAATGTATAGAGAATATGGCGGAATTGCGATTATTAGTTAAATATTTTAGTGGAAGTGCAAAAAAATAAACTGGTTATAAATTAAAATTTCATACTATATATTATATAGTAACTATAGATTTTTTTCGCATTTAACTACTATAGGTGTATGTTTATTGCTTATTTAATGTAACGTTACAAAGTATCGACAAAGGTGAATTATACAGATGTTTTTTTCCTATATTGGTCACGACAGTGATATAAAATAAGCACCTACCTATTTTTTTTTTATTATATTCTTTATCCAGCTCCACACTGTATATAGAAGCATTCCCTAGAGAAGGCAGAGGGAACCGTATGAGACACTCCGTTCCCCACTTTCCGCCTAATTATCGAAAAATGCATCTAGAGTGGCGAAGTTCAAGGTCGCGCTTTTTATCTTGTTACCAGAGTAACAAAATATTAATTCGCGTAATGGAAATCAAACGCACAACCGTCGCGTTTACACACACTTGTCACCCTTCCCCCAAACGGGCTATTATTGAGTAACAGTATTTAATAATTTAAAAAAAAGTATTTATAAGTAATAATTCTGTCACGTACAGTACTCTAGCAGTCATTTGTATTTAAATTTAAATAATCTTTATTCATTTCGTACGCATTGTTAAAGTAAAATGAACACGAAAATGTCAGTAAGTATAAATATGCACATAGGAACTCAACTTATTTTAATAAATTATATACAAATACTGTATCTATAAAGGCCAGTCGTCGCGCAGGGGAACACTGTGTATAAAACACGACGAGTAGTGGGTTCAATTCCCAGTCGAGAAATTGAAATATTTAATATTTTCATTTATTCACTCTGGTGTCAATGCAAAATGGTGAACGGAGCGTTTTAATTATAAAATAAGTAGTATATCAAAGTCAAAATTTTAACTCAAATAGTTTTGACTATTTTTCATGATGAAAATTTTAGAAGCAGAATTTGAACTAGCAGCTAATTTATCTCAAGCAAATGCTTGAGATAAATTAGCTAGTTCCCTAAAGGATTTTTTCGACGACGAGGAATCGCGTTGTTCAGTTCCGCCACTCAATACAACACAAATGCAGGATACAGCAAAATTTAAAAAATATTTATAAACGAAAACATTTAGAGCCGCGTACTTAGTAACCGGATGAGTGTAATTAATAGTGTTTTTTTTAGAATATGGGGTTTTCCAACGTTTAACACGGTGAGCACGTATTGTATGTAAGGACTATGTTTTTAATTTTAATAATGTATTACAGCGATAACTGCTGTTACTCATCGTTCTAATTAAGTGTTTTTTTTTTCATTGTTTTTTTTTATTTACAGGCTAGCTAGCAGAGTAGGTAAAGAGACCATACTGTTAAGACAATCCGTTCTAATATAAGTACCTATGTCCCGAGTCGCGAGGTCGAAGGTAACAGAAAATATCCTTATAAATAAAAGGAAATTAACTTTAAATTTATATTATTTCCATGAGGATATTTTTTTGCCTACAAAACAAATCATTTTTATTTCATTATCTAAGCCATAAACCATGAATCAGAAAACTTGTACCTATTTTCCTTAAAACACAGTCGACTGTGCTAAAAATCACAGATGGACTAGGTACTAGAAAAAAACAAATACTTTAAACGCAAAAATACATACATAGATACAGTACAATGCCTGTTTAGTTATTTCTTTCTTTCACCCATTTTTCGTTTATTTTAAAACATTGTAAGCCATATAATAAGAACTATCGGACCAAACGAGGCTTCGCCCACTTAAATCTAATGCCAAATATACAAAATCTATACATAAAAAATAGTCTGTGTCGTTTTTATATAAAAGCTATGTACTTTAAAGTTTCATCTAAATTCTGTTCCGTTCTGTAGTTTTCACGTAAGAGTGAAACAAACATCCATTCTAGAAACTTTCACATTTATAATATTTATAGGATAGTAGGATAACACTGCATAGAAGCCGTCGTAGTGTAGCGTATGAAATAATTTCATTTTATTGGTCTGCTAACAAGACAAGAGTTCCGACTCTTGACTCGCCAAAACGAGGAAATGAAAATAATTCATTCCCCGAGTGGGGATCCACCCCACAACCACATTGCGTGCATTCGAACGCTGGCCCACTGCGCCACGCGGGTCCCCAAAAATACATAATCGATTTAAAATATGTTGAAATAGATATATGATAAACACCTGTATAATCATATAGACAATTGAATCGCGGGAGATTTAATCAGTAAATTTAATGTGTACTGAGAATTTGCTATTAAATATATTATTATTAGCAATTGCATCTATTTGTGTCTATACCTGCACTTTTAATTTTTATTTGTATTTGCATATTCAATCACTAAATATCGTAAAAACAGTACTTTTTTTCTAATACTTTCTCGTCAAATTAAGTCAAATTAAAATTAAATTAGTTGGTTCATATAACATAAATAAAGTATAATCATCGTATTTGAACACGTGTACAAATTTTCAAGCAAATTGGGCGATAAGAAGTGCGTCAAAACAACGTGGCTAGATTATCTTGCATTTACTGATACATCTATACTAATATAATAAAGCGGAAGAGTTTGTTTGTTTGTTTGAACGCTAAGATCTCTGAATCTATTGGTCCGATTTCCATTGTTTTTGTTTTGTATGAAAGCTGCATTCTTCAGAAGTGCTATAGGCTATATAACATTACATTAAACATATATATTAATATATTAAAATACTTATTTCTAATTTGACATGCAATTTATTCTTCCATGTTAATAACAACCGTCGTCGCTACGCGACCGTTACCGCGACATTTTAATATTCATCCTTATGAAAATAAATATAATAGTTACTTTTAGCATTTCATCTAGATTGAAATTATAGTTTACTGTATAACATTCTAATAAATAATTAAGGAGATGTCACTGATTCGAAATGACCTAGCCTTCGGGCGGCATAGTATGACCGACGCGAACGGGCAGATGACGTTGACGGTTTTATAAATTATCATACATTTTCGAGCTATTGTTAATTTTATGTAACTATTTATAATTAATTTAAACAACACTTTGGTTCTCTTCTTCTTTTCTTGGTGTAGTGTGAAGTCTGGTCCTGGGATTATATTTGATATTGCTCGCAAAAATTATCCTATTTAATATAGTAAAATGTTTAGTTATTTCATAGAGTCGATATCTATGTACGCACGCACGGAAAACTTTAGATACTTTTTCTAATATTAAGAGTATCCTTTAGTTACTTTTACTTCTTTTGTTGGTTCATTTCAATAACTCAGATATTTTTTCTAATAATATGTCTCTACTTATTATTCTTTTTGATTATTTAAGCTTATATTTTCTTACTAATTCTATTGAAAATTGAAAATAATTTCATGCATATATTTAATAAATATTTTTATAGTTCAAGCACGCGTAGCCGCGTCCGGGTCCACTAGTATTAAATAAGGTGATACTAATATAAGCATGTCATATATAATACACATATTTTTTCCACATTTTTGTTTGGATTCGAACCTACAGCCAATATCAATACAATAAAATATTAATTATCACTTACAATTTCCCAAGAAAGTTTTACCAATTAATTTAGTTTTCATCAGCTCCGTAGCCAGGCGGCATCTGGTGAACACCTTGCACTCGCACACACTAAACAATAATAAAATGTAAACATATAACCTCATGTTTAAACATAAATGTTCTTAAAGCGACGATGAAAATGCGCTAAGAATATAAAATCAGAGATAACTATCGATACTCGACTCGAGTGAGTGTTATCTATATTTTATTTTATACAACTAACTCATCTCGGTTTCACTTAAATGTCGATTTTGAGGAATTTTACTGATTTTTTCTTAACTTCATCAGAGAAGGCAGAGGGAACCTAGTGTTAAGACACTCCGTCTTCCACGCACCGCCCAATTCTGATGGCGTTGCGTGTTCAATGGCGGAAGTCAACGCCGCCTTTTGTCTCATTACAAGGGCGAGAAAGGACGCGTTCGATACCGACAAGACTCTACATAAATAATTTAGAGTAATATGTTTATATACTCTCTATATGCTCAAAATTAATATGTACTTTTTTACACAATTTATTAGGTTTTCTATAAATTACCTACGAGTATATTATTCGATTCTATTTTCCACCCATTTTAAAGCATTAGGTGTTAAGGTGGCGAAATAATAGTATTATAATAATAATCTAACTAAACTGAGGCCTATTGTAGAGCAGGGGTAAAAAAAAGCGTGCGTGCGTGCGTGCGTTGTAGGTTCGATTTGCACTGGAAAAAATTAAATATATAATATTTTCATTACCTCCCTCTGGTAAGGAGGAAAACCGCGGCGTTTAGTTCCACCACTCAACACGCAACACCTTCCCTGCTATGTGCGGGATACTGCATGAGGCTAAAAAAACATATTATATAACATTATAAATGTAGATTAATACTTTTCTTTTCTTTACTTATTCTTACAAGAAAAAAATTCAAAATAAAAAAACTATAATATATTTTTCGCACTGTTGGCCGTAGATTTTTTTAAGTATAATAAATATCTAATCTATTCTAATTATCTTTATATAATGAGCTTTAGATATTTTTTATTTATTAATCAAATGTTTATTGTTATAGATGCTTACTTTCTTTACAGCACTTTTAATTATTTTCTTAATTAAAACATTTCTTTTTAAGCTCTATGAGGCATTTTTCGCTAATATTATAAAAATACAGAAACGGGTGACATTTCACTTTATTTCATAGCGTAGATAAAATACGATAACTCAATGTCACTTATTTCTATATCAATATGTCAAAAAGATCGCTTCGTTCTTCTTAAATAAATTGTTATATTATATAACATTTATTAGGTTAACAGTTATAGAAGTTAATGTATAAAATAAATAGTTTTAATACTTAACGAAAGGAAAATTACTTAATCTATAATTGATAAGAAAATTCTTGATTGGTTGACTTTGTATAGCTATATATGTAGATCATTTGAGATAAATGATATTACGCGATATTAAATAATATAGATATTTTGTACTATATTTTACGTTCCTACTTCAAGATTTGACCCGCAACTCAACGCAGCAGCTTACCTCTTACCTCTTACCAGGAGGAGGAAATGAAAATAATTGATTGAATCCACAATCATTACGACAGACAAATACTTTTCTACTGCACTTCTTTGACCTCATTAAGTACATTAATTAAAAATGTACTTAGGTATATCTACGAGTATATCTAAACAATGTTCTTCTTCAAATCTTTTCTATATATTTATAGCTTTGAAAACATTTTCCTTAATCACTTATGTATAGGTATATATTTGATTATATTTATTATTTCCCTGTAAAATAGCTTAAGTATCTTAGTACAAAAATAACTTATAATAATTTCAACTTCATTTAATTGTTAACACATCACGCCGTTGACGCATCAGCTGTATGTTACTCAAGTTTCACTTATCCCTTACTCTCAGCATATAAATAAGTATATTGGTTACGTTGGCCATTTAATGTAGATCAAAACTGTCTTTTACTGTTTTTCATTTTAATAAGTACTTTAGAAGTTGTTACAATATCAAAAATCCTTGCTGCGAAACGGCTCGCCACTCGCCATTTCGTCCCTCCGCCCCCCGCGACGTTTTGCGTCCGCCGCGCCCGCCTACCTTACACGCATCGGTGGTTCAGTGGTAAAATGCTCGGCCGCCACACGGCCGGCCCAGGTTCGATTTCCGGCCGATGCATTCTATTTAATTTTCCTCACAGGCAGCCACATAGTGCTTGCTTTTCATCAGGGACAGAGTACCCTCTTCCCTACCCAACCGGTGTCGCTGTAAAAGCCGATAGTCAGAGAACCAAGGCCCTGATGTCGTTCGGAGCTACTACTGGAAAAGTAAATTTAGAAGTGGTTGCACGTACTTTGGAGTTATCCAATAATTATAATGTATTTCCACGCGACATAGTTGGTTACATCTTTAATCAATAATTATCTATTAACAACCTAGTAACAAATCACATCGACTACAACACGTGTAACCTCACGAATGTGAGGGCCAAATATGTCTTCCCGCTTAAATTAGTAACTTTTAATTGTTGTTGTTCTTTAATTATGGCGATCCGAGCGTGCCAGTTCAGCACTAATCACTTCGCCAATGTCACGTTGAATGGGAAACACACAAAGGAGAGTGTACGGTAAAGAGACAATATTACGCAATAGTAGATGCACGTTAAAAAGAGATCCAGCTAAGATACTGCCTTCACCTATAAGATAAACAAAAATTATACACAATATATACATAATAAAGGGTTAGTAATAGGTAATATTTTACAAAATTGTTAGCTTATACTATAATATTATTAGATCTAATATATTTACATAAGAATCTACACAAAGGAGTATATACAAACATTAACAGACACTGAACATTAAGGGGACGGGGAACTATATGAGGAAGGACATCATACAAGGGACAAATTAACTTGGGACATGTGAAAAGGATATGGGAAGGGGAACCTTCGTCCAGGCCACACTCACACAATGAGTGGTCCCTGACCCTGATCTTAGCTAGGTGAACAGGTGTACATGCATGCCCAAGGCGCAAACGACAAATAGTTGATATAATCCTCCGTTCAGCAAATTTTTGAGAAAAAAACCATGGTCGCCTTGGGATATTGGGTTGGATAGAAGCATAATACTTACCTTTTTGAGTTTTTGTTAATTCATAGAATTCAGACCAGGACACATCCAAGTGAGTTAATGCAAGAGACAACAAATCCTGGGCCGAAATAAAAAAGTTATCTAAATTACCACACTGGATGGCCAATTTTGCGCAAGAGTCTGCAGATTCATTCCCACTGATTCCAGAATGCCCTGGAATCCAAGCCAAAGTAACATCCAAGCCCTTTAGATAACATGAGTACAGTTCTTCACGAATCCTTAAAATAATTGAAGACCTTAATTTACTATGAAATGGATTTCTCTTGATAGCCAATATGCAACTTAATGAGTCTGTAAATATGACAGTCTGTTTGAAGTTGTGGGAGAATGTGAACCGGATTGCTTCTAACAAAGCAACAGTAACTTTTAATAACAAAATAAAAAGAGCGGGCATATTGACAGTGACATTGACACATTGCAGTACTATATTTGACAGTTGACATTTGTAGCACAGAAGTCTCCTAACTATATGTATAATATAATATACACAGATGTTAGCTTTTAGTTTTTTTTTTTAATTTATATATTTATACAAGAAAATACATAAATTAATTGAAGAATTCAACATAATTAAAGAGACAGGTAAAATTGTTTTTTTAAATTTGGCGCCAATAAGGTTGATCACAGATAAAAAAACATAGCGTTGTTTTCATAAGACGTCACGTACGAGTACATATTCTAAAAATTTCGTTAGGCTGAATGTTACACAGTATTCATTATTTCATATATCAACCATAAGAACCATATATTTCATATTTTTAATTTAAAAAATAATCTCAAATTATCTATAAACTTTTTTTAATGTTACCTACATTACATTTAGAAACTAAAAAAATGACATGTTAGGAGGTAGTTGGGTAAAGATTTTAGTATAAGTACGAAATTACTTCATATAAGTACAACATTTCGTCAAGTTCACTTCAATTTTGAATTTGTTAATTTAATCGCAAATATTTTATAGAAATCACATTAAATAGGCCCAATATTAGAAAAACACGATGTTTTACGATATTTGTGTGATGAAAAGTAAGAGGATGGGGGCGGTGTGGCGCGCTGCAGAGTGATGAGTGATGTCGACTTACTTAAAGTTTGGTATGTTTTTTTTTGTTTTACGCTGAATCCCACATATACCAGAGTACACAGAGAAATCTAATGTCAAGACACTCCGTTCCACAGATTTTCACCGATTTTTTTCGAGGCGTGTTGAGAGGCGGGAACTCAACGCCGCGCTTTGCCTTATTACCCAGAGCCGAGAGAGAAAACCAGAAATTCATTCACTCTGAATCCACAAATGTCGCGTTATAATAAAGGCGGGAACTTAACGCCGCGCTTTGCCTTATTATCCAGAGCAAAAAAACAAATTCATTCACTCGATTGGAAATCGAATCCACAAATGTCGCGTTATAGTCCACGCTTGCATTACGCATTTTGAGTGTCTACTTAATTCGTAGGTAAGTCTTTTAAATAATTAAGGTATAATTTGCTTAGCATATGCATTTGAAAATTTATAAAAATATAAATAGTCCATATATCAATTCGTGGCGCAGGGCACAAACGTGCGACGGTTGTGCGTTCGATCCCCACTAGAGGAATTGAAATATTTAATATTTTGCATTTCTTTAAAATTGAAAAATCTTATTTAATTTAAAATATTACCACCAGGTAAGTATCTAAACTGTTTTAATAATAATGCCACGGGAAAGTAAAACTACTAATTAGTAGTTTTTCTACGAGTATTTTTTTAAGAATTTAATTTTAATTCACAATTTAGTTACTTAATGTTTAATAAATAACTTTCTTTATAATATTTCATGTATGTAAGGCACCGTGATAAAATGTTTTTCGATATGAGAAACATTTTATGTAACCGGTATTTAAAGTACAGTAGTAGGATTATGTTTTGATATGGCAATGGTATCATTAGCATTTGCAAATGGCGAACTTACTACTTGTTTTCGGCGCTTAAACAAGGAACCTGTTTTTAGCATTTTTGTTTCTCATTGCTTTTATATTCCCATTTCTTTTGTATTTTATTTTTTTAGGTAAATGTTAGNCCGGCCTAAGAACTATGTCGGACGCAGGTGCCTTGCTATACCAGTTCCTAGAGTGCGACCTCCTGGACGCCCAAGGAAGCGCTGGTTGGATGTCGTGATGCAGGACATGAGAGCCAATGGTCTAACCACCGAGGACGTAAAAGATCGTGCAAAGTGGAGTAGGTTAAGTAGGAAGGCAGACCCTGGTAATAGCCGGGATTAATGCCAGGAAGAAGAAGACTGTATCCTGCATTCGTTCACTAATTCCTCCGTTCCTAACTCAGCTTTTTATATTTCATTGATTTGTCATTGATTACATAACGCAAGATATAATTAACAAAAAATATTTTATTAGAAAAGTTTCGCAAGATTACACTTTTTTGTTCTAATAAAATTTAAGTAATTTCGAGATATTCCTTACAATTAACCTTCCATAAACCTATAATAAATCGTCCCGATAAGCAATTCGGCAAAAAGTTTTAATTAGGCTCAGAATCACGCCACACCTGTACGCTACCTTTGTTTCCGGAATAACTTCAGTTTATCAGCATTTAGGAATTGTTTTTGACCTTGACTCTATTATTATAACACATAGCTTTGTAATATAGAGATTTATGATTTATTTTATAACATGATATATTTATTCTGTTTATTTAGTAGTATATTTAGGCAAAAAGCCAGGCGTTTAATTTCCTGGCGGAACCTAACACCGGAAACGGAATGGTGGTAACGAAATGGTAGGAATTAATGGTGGGATTATCTTTTCAGCGTGCCATCTCGGAGAACGCTCTTAAAGTTTATTTGTTGTCATGGACTCCAAGGCCACCTCGAGTGAATGAAGGTATGGTAATGGGGTCAGAATGCGTTATACCATTTTTATTTTCATAAATTGAAGATCCTGAGTGTGCCGAAACAATGCTGGCCAGCATTCGCTACCTTAAGAAAGTCCTAGTCGGATTATGCTGACGCTCTATATCAGTCTCTTGAGCTTGGGAGGTTTTTTGATCGCAGACCATATGCGTAACCTCCCGCCGTCAGGCGCAGGCAGCGCTTATCCAGAATTTCCGACTAGATTACCAATCTTTTTTTAGTGTCAATCCATATCCTGGACGCAGCAGGGTAGGTAAACAAGTATGTAAGACACTCCGTTTCCCATTTTCTGCATTAAATAAAAAAAAGGTTAATAATTAATTTCTTCGGATGGAGATCTAACTCCGAAACTACTTTGTAGGTACGCCTGCACCACGACTAGACAATATAGAACTTACGTAGTATATCTCAAAATTACGCAAAGAAATCAAACTCCAAGACGTCTGAGCGTCTATAAATTGAGTTTTTTGCTATCTTATAAAAAACACGCATAATAAAGGATTATATCACATGAGTGGCCTGTTTACAATATTTATTGCGTGCTCGTGCGTTGACTGCGTTATGACTCATATATTTATTATCCCTCATTTTCTCTTTTGCCTCTTTCCTTTGTACTTCACTATGTATATGTGGTAAGTTAAGTTTTGTGTTGTTTGTATGGGTTTTGTCTATGCTGTATTTTTTTTTATTATTCAGCAGCTTTCTTTATAACTGAATATTGTATTCAGAGCAATTCTTTTAATTACATAATGAAAATTATTATTTAGTTTTGCAAATACTAGACTAGTACCTTTTTTTTAAATTTAAATGAGTAAGTGAGATAAATGTTTTTTTCAATATTTCCAGCGTTGTATTAACATTTAGTTAACATTAATTTTTGGCCAATTCAAGAAAAAAATATCTCAAGTAGAATACAAATATTTGCTCGGCCATACGAAGCCATTTTCAAAATATCTACAAATAATGTAGGTAATAGATATTCGCATATCTATATACAATACAGTCCAGCGTCCATTAACTCGATACAGGCCCAGTATAATGCTATCACATTCACACACAAAGGAGAGCCGACTCAGATTTCCGAGTTCCATATATTTCCAATTCGCTTGCTAAACTACTGTTTGAATGTAAACCGTGCGTGTATCTTGTTATTTTGTAGATGTATGAGATCAGCGATTGGTGAAATTATAGTTCACGTGTGAATATTTGGACTTTGAAACAAGTAATGGAAAAGGAATATTTAATTATATAGTAAAAGTTACTTTTTTTTCTGATTACATATATTATTTTAGCTTCACTCTGATCCCGTACATAGTGTAGGCAGAGGGAAAATGGAAACCTAGTGTTCAGATACTCCGTTTCCATTAAGAGGAGAATTCTGGAGGCACTGCGTGTGTAGTGGAGCTCCACGCTGCAAAATCTTATGATTATATTAATCAAGCTTAATTCTTGTCAACTTACATACACGTCGCATTTTGTAGAATAGGCAATTTTAAGACATTTCGTTTTCCACGCAACGTCTAACTTTCGAAACATTTAGTTGTGGAACTAAACGCCGCACTATTGTTAGCGATAGTATTCATAATGAGTTAATAATAAAAATGTGAATATGATTAATTAGAATGAACGAAATGTGTAAGTTGTGTATTTAAATAAATATAAGTTGTTATGATGTTATTATGACTGAAGATAAAAATATAAATGAAGTACTTTTATTAATATATAATTTTAAAATAAATATTGTCAATATGATTTAGTAATTTGACTTAAATTAAATATTTTTTGACAGTGATTGTACATTATATTGTTAATTAAAACTATAGGAAGTTACTATGATATTATTATAAGATTATAAATTAAATTAAATACTTTTACAATAAAAATAAAGATTGTTATTTAAAAATAAGTATTGCTAATAAGATTAATTTAACGGCAAATAAATATTTTTAAAATGAAATATGTTATAAATGATGGCAGCACTGAAACTATCTTTATTGTGAATTATGAATATGAGATACATCCGGTGAGCTTAGTTTTGGAGAGAAATTGTACTCATAAAAACACCTCAAAAACAGAAATGAAGACAGCCTTCCCGACGTTGTAATACTGCCAGCAAGCTCTAAGCAAACGTTATTAAGTGATAAGTGTTTAAGTGTCAGTGCTAAGTAGAAAGTGTTCATAATAAAGCGATTTAAAGAGTGAAGGTTTATGATTGATCTACCCAGTGCGGAGAAGTCTCTTTCACTATGTTTACCAAGGCAGGGGAATATTAATAATTTAACATAAGCATTAGCCATAGCGTTTCCAGTCAAAAGTTGTCATTGCAATAGGCAAAACTACGTATTGACAAGAATATAAACATTTTTAATTCTATTTTCCGTTGTTTTCCGCTGAGATTCCGTTAATTGCACGATAGTTCGCATAGTTTCCGAAACCAGAGTGGATACTGTAAAGTAAACACTGCTTCGTATCTGTATACATAAGAGTATTGCTAGTGAGTAGTGAGTAGGCAATGCGACGGTTACTTTTTTATCAATTAAAAAACCACTTATGCAAGCCAAACAAGTACCCACTCGATGGTTTATCCGGATCTCCCTTCCTACGTACGTTTTCGAATAAAAATGTACACATTTTTATTTTATTCTATGATACATTTGTGGCGCAGTACAAGCACGGTGGTCGAGGGTTCGATATACTCATGGAAATCGTTACATTTTGATTATTTTTTCGTGGATATCTTAAATTCGGGCGGAAAAGGAGCATAAAATCTTTAAACTCTATGCTATCTCTGTCTACCCTGCTATATGCGGAGAACAGCGTGAACCTAATACTTATAAATATAAGGGAAAAAATAATATTTTAAGTAAAAAATCTTGTATAGATTTTATTTTCGTTTTCTATCTAACAAAACGAACCCTATATTTAGGATCGTAAACTTGAAAAAAAATCTAATACAATGATACAAAAGTATTTTTTTCTTAAACGTAAATTCATGCCAACGCTATCGAGGATTTGGTCCTCATCGAATATGTAAATGTGGGGTGAAATTGAAAATACCCCGACGTCGATTAGTTCTAAACGATGGCCGGGAAATATTACAAGTTACTGGGAAACAATCAAAATGAAATTATGAATTAGGTATAATTTTGAATGGTGGTCTAAAAATATGTACTTTATTAGTGTACCTCTGGATAAGTGAGTAAGTAATTGTTTTCCATAAAAGGGAACTCTTTAACACTTAGTTTCCAAAGGAAAACTGAAAGTATTGTATTAACTAAAGTGTATTATATATGTGTAAAATCAGTCCTTTTCTGAAATTATGTTTTTCATTGGCTCGTTCAATGCGAAAACTGTCAACTATACTACTATATTTTAAGAAAATTTAACTATTATCGTTGAATTATAATAGAATCCACGACTATCGCTTAATATCCTCTATAAATATTCAGATTTAAATCGACTAAAGTATTCTTTGGTAACGCATCAATTTTATATATTTATTTTTATATTTCATAGCAACAATAAATCAAACCAATATTTTTTTTCTCCACTGCCTACAAATTTTCCTGTTTGTAATTTTCTATAATAAAAATTCTCTTTTTTATTTTACATTTTGCATAAAACTCTGACGACTCTGATATTAAAAGTCTTTTTTGTTCAATGTAAATTCGTCCGAGGCGCTATCAAGGATTTCGGCTCATCGAATATGTAAATCGCAGGTAAAATTGAAATACCTCAACGTCGATTAGTCTCTGAACGACAGCCAGGAAATATAACGATCTCTGCTATAACAAAAGGGAATTCACTTTTGTTTACAGCACTCATTTATTTTAGAATTTTCATAAAAATATTTAGTCTTTGTAACGTTTCTGGTTCTTAACACGAAATGTCCCTCCTCTATGGTATTCCATCTTAAAGATCTATTTAAGAACTAGAAACTTCATTCAGATTGAGTCCTCCGGTACCAGAAACTAAATATCCTAAAGAAAAAGAATGATTTAATCTAGATCGTGGATATCTAAGTTTATATATCCGCCAAAGCTGTGTAATAATGTTATACAAAATAAATGACTTCAAATATTCTTTCTCCAATCAAAACAATACGGTTATGATATCGATACTTCATAGTATGAGAAGGGCTAGCCCAACTACAAACTCCAAATCAGAACCTCAAACAAAGGTTGGAAACCGCTTACGCGAATAGTTCTAACAACGCATTTTAATTAGATTTCCCTACAAACGATCCCTTTATCTTAGAACATCTCTTTTAGGGAGATTGAAATTAAATTGGACTCAAATAAATACTACTAGGGTAGTAATTACATTGAGAAAGGCAACCAAGACGTTGGGTCCCTCATTGCCCCAGGTTATCTATATCCTTTATTACTTATTCAAGAGATTGTATTACGGATTTATAATGGGTTAGTTTAAAGCTAACTTAATATAAGGTGTATGAAATTTGTAAAATCGATGCAATTTAAGCAAATTAAATAGAGGGATGTTTTAATTTTTTTCTTGAATCTAATAGAAGTTTGTCAAATTACAATGGTAACTAACCTAATGCTTAATTTTACAATTATAAATACATTCTTACAGAATATGTATTTACAAGTTAGAGACAGAAGAAAATTCAAGCAAGCAACATCTTAACGGCAATACTATTAAATTTTCACAATAAAAAAATAAAAAAAAAAGTAGTATAAATAAAATAACTTTTACACTTTAAATTAATTATTGCTTTTTTAATAGTCCATATAACCACGAAGCGTGTTCCGGTGCACACAAAGAGGTGTAGTTGTGAAATACGTTGTCGAGTTTACATTTTTATTGTTCATCTCCTGGAAGACCGGCGCTGTGGAGGGTTGACGGAGATGTATGTTGTATTGAATAGATAAGCTTTATATTTTAAATACTAGCCATCTGTGCGTGGCTTCGCCCGCTTATTCGCTTTTCCATCCTCACAAGAGATAAATAGATAAAGATAACAAAGTTCGGTGTCGTACGCAACGTCTTGAAAATTAGGCGGAAAATGGAGCACAGAGTGTTTTAACACTAGGTGACCTCTGCCTTTGCTATATGTGGCGTACAACGTGAACTTGCAAAAAACTTTATTTTTTTCTAAAAATCTCATATTCAAATTCGTATAAATTAATGCATGTCAATAAAATTATGAATAGATTACATTTAGTCTAATATCTAATTCTTTATTTCATTCATCACTTAATTCTTATTCTTTAATAGCTGGTCAGACTTTTTCTTATGATGAGGTTCTATTTAAAGCTTAGCAATATAATACTAATAAAAAACAAATTTTAATAAGTAGTTTAATTTCCGTGCTCTTATACTTATACAAAGAGCAGTGTCGACTACAGTCATTTGGCAGAAAGTGCGGATCGGAGTGTCTTAACACTCGTTCACTCTGCTTATCCTATTTTGTGAAATACAGCGTAAAGCTAAAAAAAACGCATTACAGCAATACCCCTTCCAGAACAACCTATGTAAGTATAAAACCAGCAAGTGGAAATAATTAGGGCGGCCACAAAAACAATTTGTGACCCGTAACGGAAACAGTGCGCTTGTTTATCTTACTGCAGCTACTCTGATAATTTCTACGGATTTACAAAACTTTGCTTTTCACATGCAAATCCATGTTTTAAGTGAAGGGAGTCGTTAAATAATTTTAAATTTTTAAAAATTGTTTGGTTTTATTTTATTTTTAATTATTAAGTATGTATAATTGTATGTACAATATTATAGAATTTCTGGAGTAAATTTCACTAAATTCTTTCAAGCTATTATCATCGTTTCAATGGAGAAACGCAAGTTTGAACGTAGTAAGTAGTACAAGCTCAGAAGTATGCAAAAAATTGGCGAACGGTATTTTTTACAATGTATGTCTGCATTTTGTCTTGCAATTCTGGTAAAATAAAGTTTCGCCACTCTACACGTAATATTTTTAATTTCGAAGGAAAGTGGAAAACAGAGCGTATTGACACTACATTGTCTTTGTCTTTTATTTTAGCTCCGTGCGTGTGAGGAATACATCCTCACATGGCAAGGTACGAAGCTGGAACCCGAGAACCTAGTCTTAAGTGTTAATCGAATTATTGTCTATTGAGTGACTCAACGCGCGCTTTGCCTCGTTACCAGAGCCAGGAATCGAACCCGTATCCGTCGCATTTACAATCACACACATCTTCTGATTACATTTAACGTTCTAACATTACATTTTACAGGAGAAATTGTCATTCAAAGTAACCTGCATGTATTCCGGTCGCAATGGAATTCGTACCTATTGAAGTTGCACCTCCGATATATGTCCATATCGCACTGTCAATTACCCAGTTCTCTGTGCATACTACTATAAAATTCCTAATATATAACCTGTGACAGAAATATTCTTTGGGAAATTTACCGTTTCAAATTCTTCACTGGAACCAAATGCGAAGTGCTTAATAGAATGTGGTTTTGGTAGTTGCCACGTTAATTTTTAAATGCTGTCTTAAACAATCATTATAGGTTTTGGATTTTTTTAGCAATAATTTAGAAAAAGGTATATTTTTAATTGTAATTTATGTGGTAAATCTATATTTTATTAAGGTATTTTATTACTGAGTAGAAGAAATACAACGCACACTTAAAAGTAATAAAAACTGTATTTTTTTTCTTGTTTTTATCAAATTCTTTTTATGTTAAACTTATTTTCACCTAAATAGGATAAAATATATAACATAAACATTTCTGTATTTAAACCTACAACCGTCGCGTTAATGAATTCCATTAAGATTGATTTAAATGTTCATCATCCATACTGTTAAATGACTGTGATGTCTCTATTTTCTCCAGTTAACCCTTACTAAAGTTGATAGCTGCCCGTAAACAACAAATATTACTTACATAGTTGTATTAGACATTGAGTGTGATAAGGGTCAGCTCCATTTGAGGTACTTTTTGTATTTTCTCTCTTTTCCTCTTTTAGAAAATGACCTTAATGAAATGAGATAGAAACACTTAAGGGTTGCCGTCAAATACATTTAGAGCTGATATAGACGTATAGAAGTTTCGAGAGTTATTGATCTATAATATTATTTTTAATGGTTTTATTTGTGGTTGTCTAGTTTCAGTGATATTATTTTATATTATTAAATAAAATCAGCTTCACGCTGTATCCCGCACACAGCAGGGTAGGCAGCGGGAAGCTAGTGTTAAGACACGCCGTTCCACAGTTTCGGCCGAATTCTGGAGGGATTGCGTATTGAGTGGCAGAACTCAACGCCGCGCTTCGCCTCGAGCGAAGAAATGAAAATATAAACTTAAATAAATATCAATTCAATTACAACTATTATAGGATTCTTGTTTGTTTCAGTGCTTGATTCTTTCATCTGTTTATACTTCTTCACTTTATAATATTCTTCAAAATTTACTATTTAATTTCATACTTTTCCTTACTAGACGTGACAATGGCATAATATTTAGCGCCTGTCTGAAGCAAAGACAGGTCATTAAAAAGAATTCTTGGTTTTTGTTGTTGTCATCCTTTAAAAATATTATACGTTTCTATCATAATAAAAAGTATTAGGGATTTATGCATTTTTTGTGGTTGCGTAATAATTATACCACTATCAAGTCATCAAATTCATTGTTAACTGTTTTTACTGATTAAAACATACTTACATAAATATTTTCATAAATAAAGATTTATTTATTATTTATTTCATAATTAGGTATCGCATTTATTTTATTGGAACAATTTAATAAAATTAAATTCAATAGTTGATCGTTTCAAAATTGAACCTAATTACTGCAATATATAGCATAGACAGCTAAATCAGCTCGAAGCCTTGTTAAACAATCATATGGGTAGAATAACATAATGGGGTAATGTAAACATTAACTAACTAGAAACAACGCCCGGAGTGGATTCATACTTGTCGCCCCCTTGACGCAGGCTCTTACGTTTATAGAGACCTCTATCTATTTCAGTACGAACAAAGAACTCAACAGTTTTAAAGTACAATAACATCTCGAGTTTCAAATTACATTTGACTGAATACGCCAACAATAAGTGGTACATTCAGTTTTTTCCAGCGCAATATGCAGTGAAGTGGCTCTCTGCCTTTTTATAGCTCGGCTCTAAACAAGTGAACCCTTTAATAACGGTGTGGTTTGTTTCGGCCTTGCTTAATTTTTTTTTTGTTTTTAATATATTTATTGAATTTATATTAGTTTTATGTATTATCAGGTGGTTTATTGTTTTGTTTTTATTATAATACTAGTGGACCCGAACGCGGCTACGCCCGCTTAAACTATACAAATATTTATTAAATATATTTATGATTTTTTTTTATAGAGAGATGCGTGAAGCAAGCTCATTTTAGGCGACGTTTTCTAACAACAAACTTTGCAAATCATTGCTTACCAATGGTCGCATAGTAACGGTTGTTATTAACATGGCGGAATAAATTGCATCTCAGATTAATAAGTATTTTAATATATCTATTGGTATATATCTAAAATATTACAAATATGAGAAAAAAAAGTATCCTATGTTCATCCCGAGACCCTCAAATATCTCTATATGAGTATTTTAACACAATTAAATTAGCGGTTTGGCCTTGATTGCGTAAAAGACAGACAGTTACTTTCGAATTTATAATATAGGTATGGATTATGCTTAGGCTTTTACAACATAGCAAGGAATATAAAATTAAGCGAAGAAAAATAAAAAATATATTATTCCATTTTTATATTTGTCCTTTTTAATAATAGGACAACTGCCTTTCGTGACAATTTTAGATTAATTTCACAGATAAGCCAATTTTCTAAAGTATAATACGAGATATTTATGTTTCCGTCAGTTCTTCCAGTCTTTTTAAGACAGAACATGAAACAGGTACAAATTTGCAGAAAAATTTTTTGCAGAAAACATTTAAAATTATAATATATTTCATCCTACGTTTGTTTAGTTAAAAATTTTGTATTAAGCATTTACGGGTCAAGCCTTGCCAAGTTATAAGCGGCTCATAGCGTTTTATATATCTTTGTTTATCATCTCTGCGAGTGTAGTCGTTTTAACATGTTTCCGTTTATCTTGTTAAGCTCAGGAGATAAGCTGAGTTTATTCCATTTATGCTCTATGTAAAGTATATTTTATTGTGAAAAACATTCACGCTCTCATCTAAGCTAAGCTTCATTTGAACCTTTGTAGTATTGTTGGAATGTATCTAGTTCTGCTTTCGCAATATGATGAACTTAAACTCCATATAATTATAACATGAGTTGTATTAAATCCACTGATGTAAGGTTTTCTGTTAAAATAATAAATATATTCTTATATTTCCATCTCATCTTAAAAGCTAAAATTGAAAATAAAATAATTTAACTCATATTGAACAAATTTATATTGAAAACATGTAAATTTAGATAGAAATGAGTGGCATATAGATAATTTTATTTCGTTGCCATTACAAAGAAGACGCTGTTACGGACTAATGGAATTTGTCAAGTAGTTGCCTCTTAAAATATGTCACAGCAATGGCTTGGGTTAGTTATGACATAGTAAAATATACATTTACTGATGTTAACTAAACGAACACTAGAATGGATGATCTACTATTATAATATCACATTGCTCCTTTATATGAGCAGAAGAAGAGCAGTAAAACAGCTTTATATGCTACTCCGCACGGCAGGGTAGACAGAGAGAATCTAGTGTCAAAATACTCCGTTAACATAAAAAGTCAATCAAACTTTTTATTTACTTTATTTGAGTAGGAAATATAATGTTTGCTCGCTGTCAAGGATAACGGAGCGCCCAACGCTGTGGCCTCTTCATACTAGTCAAAGTCAAAGATTGAAAGATTTTTGTTTACTGAAATTTATTTCGTATTTTATGCTTTTTGCACACTTACTACAAATAAATGTGTGCTCTTTAAGACATTAATAGGTATATTATTAAAATTTAATTCAAAAAATATTTTTATTGACCAATTAAATACAGTATGGTGAACTCGTACTCTGTAAACTTTATATAGTTCTGAATAATACAAAACATTTTTTAGGTAACATTATTAAATTCAGTTCGTTTAGTTCATTCAGTAATATTTTTTGCACTTGATAATATAGCAAGCAATATTATCTAAGATATAACAACAAAAACTATTTCCAGAACATTTAGGCTACAGAAAACACTATACAGGTTATAAAAGTCCCATTCACAGTTCTTGGCGCAGAAGGCTAAAAAGTCATAAAAAGAGAATAAAGCCTATACCAATTAAGTTAATTGCATTTTATTAGAGTGTGTTTCCATTTATTTTTGCTATCTGAACGTTTCCTTTTGACTTTTTTTTAAATAATATTGATTGTAATCATTAATTGTTAATATTCTTCATCTTCATTCTCATTGCAACATTCTCGCAAGTAAGTACTTTTCATTTTCTCTATATCTTCAATGCGAATTCGGTCAGCTAAGCTGACTCTGCAAATACTAAAAAGACATCCTCCACAGCGATCATATATTTATCATTATTCTTCTGTAATATTTACGTATCTGTTATTAATATAATATATTATAGACAATGTAAGAGACATTACTTTTTTGATTATTTATATATAAATTACTTACATTCTACTGAAATTCAACTCAATTAAAACCACCATTCAATGACGAAGACGAAAAGAAGAAACGTGACGGATCCTACAATGAACTCGATTCTCTCGACAGAAGCCAGTTGTCTTGATTGCAAACGACCTTTTTATAGTCCTATGAATGGTAATTAAGAATTAGCGACATCCAATGTTTTCGTACGCTTAGATACTCGATAAAAGGCTATAAAAAATAAATTACTAGTATTAAAACCGTGTCTTTGCCTGTGTTGCTTCGAAAAAAAAGTATGATGAAATTTTGGTTGTAATACAATTTATATTTAGTGTTGATTATTGGTACTACCAACATACAACATCTTTCCAAGCGTGAATATGCATGAGTGGAAGCAAGATTGTCAGAGTTTACGTCGTTTAGAGTCGGCTTCGCCCGCTTGAACTATATGAATTTATTTAATATTATTTAAGCGTATTTAGAGAAAATTGCATGATTACTTCAGTATGGTCATCTATATATACTGTTAAACATTTAATAAATCGTAATTTAATTTTTTGACACAGACGCCCAACAAAAATTTTAAAATTATATTTTGTTTTTATTTTCGTGTAAATAGCACGCGAAAAAACACGATTATTTTGAAATCTTGACAGACACGTTAATTTTATTTATATGTAGATAAAAAAATATTATAAAATATTTTTTTTTGAAAATAGAGGAAAATATCACATTTTTATGGAATTAAAAACCTTAAGAAAAACTTATAATATATTTTTCAAATACCATTGAAATGTTGCTAAAGTATTCTTCTTTAAATTTTTACGTCTTCACTAAAAAAATATTTGGATGTCTTCTCATTTATAAAACTTATAGAATTTTGAAGTGAAGTAATAATATAAATCAATGTATTAATAAGTTTCTTACATATATGTTTTTGGCCATGATGGTTCCAAACTTGCTCTTAGAGAATTAAAAATAAATATACAAACAACTCTGTCCACCGACTGTGCGGCCATTGTGTTAAACATTCAGAATCAATTGCAAGGTCTCTCGTAGAATTTAGTTATTTATTACAAGATGTATCCTTCTGTTCCGTTGTACCGAATATGGTTTCGATAACATATTCCTATGTTTATATTTTACTTTTACTTATTTTTCAGCTTCACGCTGTATCAGAATAGTGGCGGAACTCAAACCCGCGCTTGGTCTCATTACTAGATCGAGAAAATAAAAATATCCAATATTTCATTTCCTCGGGTGGGAATCGAACCCACAATCTATCGCGTTTACAGTCGCACGCTTGTGGCTGGCTCTGCGTTACGACTTATTTACGTTATGTCAGTACCTACTATAATCCTTCGAGATTTATTAGTTTTATAAAGTATAGGAAATAGGGCAAATTAAAAAAAACCAAGAAGGATATTTTTTACAGTCAAGAAAAAACGACAAATCTAAACTAAGCTTTACATAAAGCTTATTAAAATCACACGAAATTTTAATTTATCACTCTAATATCACTTTAATATTTCGAACTTATAATATCCATACAACTCTGTCTGTCTGTCTGTCTGTCTTTTACGCAATCAGGCCCAAACCGCTAATTTAATTGTGATAAAATACTCATATAGATATACTTGATGGTCTCGAGATGAATATAGCGTACATTTTTTTCTCATATTTGTAATATTTTCGATATATACCAATATATTAAAATACTTATTAATTTGACATGTAATTTATTCCGCCATGTTAATAATATCCGTCGCTATGCGACCGTTGCTAAGCAACGATATGCAAAGTTTGTTGTCAGAAAACGTCACCCAAAATGAGCTTGCATCGCATCTCTCTATTGAAGACTGAAAATAATTTCATAAATATATTTAATAAATTTTCGAATAGTTCAAACAGGCGTAGCCGCGTTCGGCTCCACTAGTGTAATTATATTTTTAATTTGATTTTTGATACCACAATTTGCAGGCTTAATAACAGATGATAATTATAATATTTTTTTTCAATTCTTTTTGATATATAACTACTATTAGGTACCAACTATTGTTCTTAAAACATAAATATATAACGTAATTTTCAAAATTACCTTCTTTCTACACTAACATTTCAAATAGTATCTTGACCTTTCTTTGATGCTCTTTTACTGTTTCTGGAACAAGTGTTCTTTTGTATTTTTAGTTGGCATACTTTTCAAGACTATTAAGAGGTCTTGACCCTTTTTTGTGAATAATATCTAATAACTCGTGACTAAACAGGTAGCTTGTGAGTTATGTGAAATATTCATATAAATAATATATTTTTTATTTAGTTTCACATATCTCCTGTAAAGAGCAGGGAAAAGTGGCTAATATTATATTTATATTATTTCTATTATTTCATCTTTATTTTCACAATGTGAATTGATTAATGAAACATGATGAGGATAGATGATGATGAAGAAATACTTGTGGCTCAGCTGAGAAGTATCAAAAATTGGGCCGGTATTAGTATTAGACCTAACAAAGCAGAATTTGAGAAGCAGGCAGCCAAACAAAATTGAAATAATTAATAAAAATTTGCTCCTACCGGACAAAACTCATAACCATTGTTTACAATCAACGCTATCCCCCTGTAGCGAGATGATCTCGTTTTTAAATTAAGAACGTCCACCATGTCCAGGTTCTAAGGAAGAAAATCAACAATTATGTATTTTTAAATAAAAAAATTAGGTAAACTAAAAATAAATGTAAAAACCGACTATAACAATACACATCTTTGTTTAAAGGCCTTCATTGGAAAGTGTGGCAGCTCTGCTGATATTAACTTCGCCACGAAACTCGCATTCAGCGACCTCACCGCAAGCTCCTCAGAAATGCTTCACTATAGGCCGTTTTAATAATAAATGTGCAACCTTTTGGTGTTTTAGATATTTTTTTTGTATAAACTTTTGTGTACATTTTAAATCATTTATGATAGGCATAAAATGTCATATCATCTAAGAAGAATACTACTTGCATTTAAAGATGGATTAAGCAAAATATTTAAGAATCGATTACTTAAATATATTACAATCAAGGAGTAGTGGCTACCTTGAAGTTAAGTTTTCTTAAATTTTCGCCATTTTTCACTCGGTAAGAAAATAATCGGAAATAAGAATAATCATAAAATCAAATCTGTGTATTTACAATTTACTTTAGCGCGGTTTATGACCGTATTGTAATTATGTTAACCGTAAGTACATCAGGAAAATAGAGAATATACTTCAAAGTACAGATCTTAATCACAACACAGCAAGCAAAAACTTATTCATTATATAATTCAAACTATTAAATTACTGAACTATTCTTATTAAAAAGCTACATACATACTTGACCTAAGATAATATATGTATACCAAAAGTAATATGTAATGTAGGTAAGATGTAATTAATTTAAATACTAAAATGCATATTTTGAAATCACAATCATAGCCTCGGTAGCGCAGTAGGCAGCGCGTAACGCAGTAGGCAGCGCGTAAGTCTCATAATCTTAAGGTCGTGAGTTCGATCCTCACCCGGGGCATATTTTTTTTAAATAACAGCTATATTATTATTTAAAGTAAATAATTTCAATGTATTTATTAGTTCTAATTTTACAGTATATTATATTAAAACAGCAAATTAATAAAACTTGTAAAAATCAAAAGCGTTAACTAAGCTGCTATACCTACAGCAATGATTTCCAGGAGACGGATCCGTTGAGTATTCACAATAAATATATTTTCTTACATACGATTTATTTGTAATAATCTAATTAAAAAAACAGGCATAGACTGTACGTTAGCAGGGTAGAAAGATGGAATTTGTTTACCAGAACGAAGAGATGAAAATACACACAACCATCGCGTTTACAGTCACATGCCACGACTGCCTGTCCTTATAATCAATATTTATATAAAAACAATAAAAAAATTACTCTCATTTATTTAACAAATCCATTTTACCATACGCTTGCCCCGTCGAGCCAAAAACAATGGAAGGTTAGTTGGGCTCTTACAGCCACGCTGGAAGTCTTTACTTGCATATTGCACTTTCTATCGGCCGTTGTGTTACATTTTGCTGAACTGTTTCCCGTTCCCACTGAAACACTCAGTTTTGATTGCCGCGTTGTACAATGGCGCCTCTAATTAATGTTTATATAAAATGCCTAGCTTAAATACAATTAAATGAAACTTAGAATAATTTTGCTAAATTGGCAATTAAATAGCACAGTGGCACAAGCGTAAATGAAGCTTATTTATTTTTTGTCATTCGTAAATTTGTTATGCATTGACGTCATCTTTTTACTCATGGTAATGCTACCTTTGTATTTCTAGTCAGATACAAATATAAACGTTAATTCTGTTTTTAATTTCAACTACAAGGTACATTAATGTTTAAATTATTATCACTATCTTGGTTGGTCCAATCTAACAGTACACAACACTAACGAAGTGATGTGCCACTACTGGAGAGTAGTGACACAAGGAAGGAATACAATTATATTAAAGGAATATAATTATAAGGAATGGAATATAGAGATATTCCATACTGCCGAAAATATGTTATAGTAAAAACCCGCCTTGTAAGTCCCATCTCTAATGCCAAAATAACTTATCCAACAAGGAAACCACACGAATCTTTTTATTTTAAACATAAACCCACGAAATTGCTCGAGTCAGATTTACCAGAATTATTTTCTTAGCCAATTCACCCATTTGTACTAATGGAGTGGCCTCATAAATATTTTCCTTCCAATATCTTCAGATAAATCCTTATTAAGTAATCCTTGCTTACATTTGGATATAAAGGAAGTAGTGAAAGCGTGATAAGCATAACCATGAAATGAATGACATTTCGTCATCTCAGAACCATTTTATATTATTATTTTTTAAGGAAATATTTTAATATTACAGATTATAAAAAAATATATTTACATAAATAAATGTGACTTGTTAAAAGTCGCTCAAGTAATAGAACATTTATATATTGTAAGAAACAATTGGAAATATTAAATAAAGTGGGAAAGGTAATGAATTAAAACAAGGCTTCAAATAATTATTAAACAACTAAAGGTAATTATCTAGCAGTCTAATAACAATATCCGATTCTAAAGAATTCATCGGGCAGAGTGACGTTAGCGATCTTTCTCTTTCGGTCGCCGTTGACAGCCTTAAAAAGTGCCAGCCAGTAATTAGAGTCGTTTTTATATAACCTCTATGGTCATTATTTCTAACAAAATATACATTCTATGGGTAGGTTAAGAACATTTCTGTTAATGATAATCGTGGAAATCATGAAAATCGTAACATACAACTTGCCATAGTTAATTTCTTCCTATTAACGTCAAAGCCAGTATTTCAAAGTACGCTACAACGAATGCAGAGCGGAGTGCTCGTCAGTGTACAGACTGAAGAGACGGCATATGTTGACAGTTGTTTTTAAAATTATATCATGTAAGTATTATGATATTATATTAACACAAAATAGAAATATATTTTATAATTTATATGAGAAATGTGGAGAGGAGGCAAGACTTAATGCGTTTGAAAGGGTCCACGTAAGCCTACATGTGGGTCTCGACTGGCTCTGGTATAGGAGCTAGCTCCAGTACGAGCTAGTCCCAGGATATGCAGGCACTACTTCGAGTTCCTGCCCCTGCAATGTGATGGAAACCGTCACAGTGAAAACTAGAAATATTAAGGAATTGTTTCTTACTTATTACTTATTTTTTTAGCTAATAGAAGGGTAGGCATAGGAAACATAATGTCAAAACAATCCAATCTCCACATTCAATTTTGGGAGACATAACGTGTTAAGTAGTGGAACTCCATGTCACACGCTTTATCTTGTCACCAAAGCAAGGAAATGAAAATAATTTATTTCCCCGAGTGGGGATCGACCTATAACTGTCGAGTTTATAATCAGACGCTGCGGTCTTAATGATAAAATATGACTTTAAATATGATTAAAAAATGCTTACTTTCAAAATTAGTATGAAAATCGAACCCCAGAACACATACGTTGTCAACAGTACCATAACAAACCAGACAATCATTGCGTTACTTAAAATACATTTATAAAACAATTTCAATTATTGAAACAGTCAATACTCGTTATACAAATAGAAAAGATTAAAATGGCTTTTGATCCTTGTATAATAAAATTGAAAAACAGATTACCTTTGAGCTTGATTATCCCAATTGCTTTGCCGATATATAAATATGGGGAGTCGTGTATGGAGGACAAAACGTTTGTTTGTTGAAGTAAGCAGAGAGAGAGAGAATCTACAATATTCCATTTTCTTAGATACATTTCGTTTCATAGCGTAATATAATGGCTTTAAGCAGTGATCAAAAATATTTTTAATTTACTTGAAAGTCAAAATTTAACCCACAACCACCGTCAATACAATTATATAATTGAGATCTAGATACTTAAGTTTCCAGCTACACACTTGATATGATAATATGGAGATAAATAACAGCAGAGACTGAAAGAATCAAGTGTTAGAGTTCTCTTTTCTTTATTTTTCTCCCGAATTAAGACAGTGCAACATAACATTTTATTTTATCATTTTATTTTATAACGAGAATATAAAAAAATTCCTGAAATGGAATTGAACCTACAACGATTGCCGTATACAACCAGTTATAAACCCAAGGGTATTTACAATTATCAGTTAATTAAAAACATTTCCATCATGTATTATTAAAAGCTTATTTCAGATTTTGGTTATTACTTGTTGTTTTAATAAGCACAGCATCATTAATTGAGTTCGATCAGTAATTATTAATTATTAAAGTGTATCTACGGTATATGCATATATTTAAAAGGAAAAATATTTTAAACTTATAAAGTGGAATTTATTTAAAGTGCTTTCATCTTAATTCTTAGTGTCAGTGTAGCAAAATTTAGTTTTATTTTTCAGTTAAGAATGTTTAGTCCTCTAGAACAGACATCACCAAAGTGAAGAAAGACATCCCGGTACGGATGAACTGAAAAAAAATATAGATCAATATATTTATATGCTGGTCCACATAGCAGGGTAGACAGAAGTAATATGGGAATCTAGTGTACACTCCATTCCGTCGACACATTTCCGTTCCCCACTCTCCGTGTTTATCAGAGCTGTCCCGTTACCAGAGCAAAATTAATAAACCTATTAAACATTTCCGTTACTCTAGTGGAAGCTGAACCCACAAGCTGTCGCGTTTACAGTTCCACGCTTGTGCTTCTGCCCTGCCCTAGTGTCAAATCACTACATTCGTAATGTTAATAAATATTAAAATATAATAAAATGTTTATACAAATAAATGTATACTTGAATAAACATAATAAGAATGAAATAAGCTGTAATCAATTATACTCTTGAAACTCACCCAAGTGAACGTCGGCAAAGAAAGTGTTATCGAGCCAAAAATGTAAATGGGCATTCTTTGACTGAGAGCCATTTTGAAAATACGCACACAGACGTGATGCTTGGAATTGTATATGTACCATTTTTCTGTTACGGCCATTTCTAATTGTTCACACTGGAATAACAAAAGATAAGTTATTAACTAGAGACCCGCCAGTGGCTTCGCCCGCGGCTTCGCCCGCTTGAACTTCATAATTATTTATTTACTAATCCGAATTACATTCATAAGAATTGCATTGTTTTCATAAGAATACCATTTAAAAGACAATATTCATAGGTTGGAAACTAAACTTTCAGCTAATTCAATAAAGCAATTATTTTGTAGTAGTTTTGTCGTACTTTTTTTTGTTTTAATTTTGATATAACTTTTTTATTTATGAATTGGTTTAAATATAATAAACATTAACGGCAAGGGAAATAACAGACACAACAAACATACAGATTTGGCAAATACAAAAGATAAATCTGCATTTAAATCGGTTGAGGTGTTTAAGAGATTAGCAAGCACAAACGCACAGACAAAGGGATAAGCCGACAAATATATAAATGATTTTTATTTATATAACTACTGTAAATAATGACCACAAAAATATTTTTTTATGTTACCTCATTGTCGACTTGTTGTCCCAAAGAACATAACATAAGCACTATTAAAATAATACAAATTTCATGAATGTAATATTTCACAGTGTCAGGCGATAATTTGTCCTAAAAAAGAATGAATACTTTAAAAAACATACAGTTTTAGTCAAAAATTTAAGCGCAAGTTAATTTTCTGTTTCCAAATAGAGTGTATGAAATATAAGGTCCTCCCGTATTTAAGTATCTATAAGGTAATTTACACTGTTTCCGTTTATAATTTTATCAAACTTTACCCAGTTAACGACTACACGTATTATTTAAATAAAAAAATTAATATAACGAGAACAATAAAATGTATGAGTAACAAAAAATTTATATATTAAATTAGTAATAAGAAATATTCACTTAAAGAAAAAATTAAGTGAAATAATCCGTAGCAGGCTTATCCCTTATCTTTTTAAATATAAGAAATATTTAAAAAAATAAGGGTAAAAAATAAGGCAAGACATTCATTTTTTTTAGTTGTAAATAAAAAAATAAATAAACTTACAGAAATGGCGATTTTCACTGAACACACTGCCATCAGCATCATCGCAACCAATATGACAGACAAGTAAAAGGGTTGACATATTACGTTTAGTCTGTTAGCGAATCTAAAATTAAAATATTTTCTTTAAAATACAAAATAATTTCTTTCTGCATAATATGCTCATTTTATAGGCTTAACGAATATAGGCTAAACTTAATAAACTAAGTAATATTTTTTTTGTATGTCGTTTTATGTGAATTACTGAACTGTGGTCAGAGTTACCTCAGGCACTTCCAATATGTCTTAATTACTTTCATTTTATGGATACATTAAATATTTATTGATTATAACTTACTCGTATAATATATTATAACAGCAATTATTAAGAAAACTCTGTACAAGCGTAAGTATTTAAGGTCCAAGTGTTAGTACTATTTAATACTTAAAAATATTTATTAGTTTACCTTTTTGTTTTGACAAAATGATTCACACATTGAGTCAATAATGTAGTGCATTCTCTCTGCCATTTATCTCCTCTTTCTCCAACTAGCTCTTTTATTAGATCATCCATGTTCGACAATATGAACGTGAGAATTTTTAACTGACGTATTATTTGACCTACTAATAATACTATCGTGGACTGTAAACCAGCATTTGCTGGAAAAAAAATATATACAAAAGACCCGACTGCATAAAACTAAAAAGAAAAACCAAGGATTTCGTTAGGATTATCAGTCGGGATTTATTCTTCGACCAATTTAATCTTCACAGGAAGCCCTATAATATTTAAATGGAAGAGTATACAGATAAAATGCACATTTACAGCATCAGCGCTATGAATACCCACTACACTAGAGACCTCATTTTTTTAATTATATTTTCTAAGATAAAACAATAGATGAGTATAGGAAAACTAATTATAATAACAAATGATCAACTAACCAATACAGCACAGGTACCCTACGTACGCATGGAACACGAACGAGGCGACGTAAACGGCAAAGTTTTCCAAGCCCCAAGGAAACCACATGTCGAACGCTGAAATAAAGCGAAACTTAAACAAAAGCTAAGCACGCGAATGAGTGTTATAATAAAAGTTTACTATTTCCCGCATGCCCTCGTTACGCCGCCGGCATGAATATAACGGAATAACGGCACAACGGAATAACGGAAGTCCATACTTAAGAAGTTGGTATGTTTTGCTCTGATTTTTATATTTCATGCTGAAAGAATTTATATATGCAATCTTGAACTCTCTATATTATATTAATAGTTGATCGTTATATCTTACTGCACTTGTTGTATACATTATAGTATGTTACTGCTAGTGTGTAAAATTTGGTATTCTATACAAAATTTCGACAATATTTAGAACTCCTTAAACGTGTAGAAAACTGAATGTGCAGCTGGTGATGTATGTATAAGACGAGATCGAGGAAAGGGGGACTTGCGGACAGGCTGAATTCTACAGATTGGTGAACATACATTCTACAGATTGGTGAATTGGTGACATATTATTTATGCGATACAATGTAAAAAAAATGTTCCTTTTCTTCATTTGGTATTTGCAAATAAATTGAAATCAAAGAAAGGAAATTTCAAATAAAAAAAAAAACTTGAATATTTCTTTTAGCGACTCTTTATGTATTAACATATATAATGAGATAGATATATACTTTATACAAACTCGTAATAATATAAACAATGGACAAAAAAAGGAAAATAAAATATCACGTACCAAGCAACCGCAACGATTGATCGTACCTAATGCACATCAAATAAATCGGTCCGCACAAGTACAGAGTCGCGCATACACCGAGACTGGCGATGTAAGTTTTTAATAACACTCTTGTAAGCCTGAACAATGTCTCCCGAGAGTTTATAACCGACTTTTCCAACTCTCCCAGATTTCCATTTCCAAGCTTTAGCTGCAAAACTCTATTTATAAACGGCATTTCTAACAGGATGTCATTAAATATAATCTCTTCTAGAAATGATCTAAATTGCTGCCTAAAAAATAAACAAACACCTAGAGAAATGAACATAATGACACCCGTCGTCCAAACACAAGCACCCTGTATACATAGCTCGAGGTTTGACAAATTTGACAGTACAAAACCGCTAGTAAACACAAAAGTAAGGAAACCAAGGAAAAACTTGAAAATTTGAAATATTAGCCATTTTTTTGAATTACATTTGTATTTCGCAAATATTGGTATACCAGCGAATGACAAAATTCGATCGAATGCGACAAAAGTGTCATATTCGTACATCATAGCAAACGATGAAGACTTAGAATGAAATGAGCGTTTGTACCTCTACTGATGTAAAATGTCGTTAATATATCGTCTTAAGTGACAGTCGGCAACATAAGTGGCTATTATTTTTTTTTAAATATCTTTTTTATTTAAAAATGCTACTTTATTATTTAACAGAGGCCAGTTGCGGCGCGCGGGTACAAGTGTGTAACTGTAAAAGTTGTGAGTTCAATCTCCACTCCAGAAAATGAATCCATGGAATGATTATAAATCTTTGAAATCATCAAAACTATGTTTGAGTCGTTAAAGTGTATTGTTTACTATATTAAAATGTGAAAAGTTACTTTATAGTAACCGCCTTGGTGCAGTTATAGCATATTTTCATTACCTCGCTATGATGTTAATACAAAGAACGGCGTTAAGCTCCGACACTCAACATGTAATGTCTCAAAAATTAAGTACAAATTGGGTTTCGGAGTGTCTTAAGACTAGGTTTCTTCTGTCTACCCTGGTATAAGCGACATACCGCTTCTCAGTGGGAAGCTACAAAAAAAAGAAATCCTATTTTCTACATACCAGTACCTGTCGCACAAATCATCTTGATAATTTAAAAAATGACAAATAAATTCGTGTGAAGTACCATATGTGTTTTAGTACCATAATTACTTTATTAATACACGATTGACACCTCTTTGATATTTCTCGATATCTGAGATAGAATATAGGGTGTCATTTATAAAAATATATAATTATATAGAAAATACTCTATGTACGCTATATAGTTCTTTGATACTTTTTTAATAAAGCAAAGATTAAATGTTTTTGCCTTTGGTTGTATTAGCAAAAATACAGATTTTTTGCTAATAATAATACACATGGAATTTTTATTCGTTATATTTTAATTTACAATCTCTTGTGTAAGCTGTCGAGAGTTACTTTTTTTAATTAATTTAATTTTTAATTTAATGATTTGTTTTTTTTTGTAAAATAAAGGCCTAATTAGGCCTAATATTGGGATAATTATCCCAAAAAAGTATCAACACACTTAACATAGCGTACATATAAATGTATGAAGTTGGACAACATAATGACTCCATCGTGATTCAGGAAAATATGAGGACTGTGAGCTCAATCTCTTTTCGGGAGATTGGATTATAACTAAACTTACTTACATTTTCTTAGCAATAATCCCTCTGCCTACCCTGCTACATGCAGGATACCGCGTGGAACTGAAAAAAATATCAACCAGTACCATAAAAAATATAATCTGAGCGTATTTCCTCTGTGCATTATTAAAGAAACATAATAAGACAATTTGGGTTTTCTCAAAGTTATAATTTCAATTGACCATTTTACTTTCTGAAAGAAAGACAATTGTTGAATTAAAAAGCAATTCGTATTGTAATTTTCCTTTGATAGCAACGTTCGTAAATGCGGTATTATGAAAATATTTTTTAAAGATTTAACGTAAAATATTATAAAAGGTAAAAAAAAATGTTTTTACAATAATTGATCGAGGCCGATTGGTGTCAATTCTATCCCCACTCGAGAAAATGAAATATTTCATATTTATATTCCCTCGCTCTGGTAACGAGGAAAAATACGACGTTGAGTTCTGCACTGAAGGCAATAGGAGTGTCTTAACACCAGGTTTTGCTACGTCCTGGATACAATGTAAAGCAAAAAAAGAATATTCGACAACCGAAATTCGAATAAAAAGAAGATAAAAATGTTGTAATTTTAATAATTAATTATAACCCAAAGGCATATTCAAGGGAAATCTTAATTAATAAGGTACAATAATCTATTATACGATTTTATATTTGAATAAGATAAAAGAAATATTCTGTTCATGTAATTAAAAAAATCATTTTATATTTTGTTTACTAAATAATTTATATTCGCCGTGAATGTTTATTATGGGTACCAAAATTCTTAAGAATTTGTTTCTTTAGAAATAATAGCCAGAGATTTGTATGTAGATTTAAAAGTTTTCTGCGTTAAGAAAAAAATCAGCTTCACGCTGTATCCCGCACACAGCAGGGTAGGCAGAGGAAACCACGTGATAAGACACTCCGTTCCGCACTTTCCACCGGATACTGGAGGCTGTATAGGAGGAGTCTATAAAAAAAGTGGAGCCGCTTTTTAAAATACCCAATTGTATTTTTGTATATCCCACGAACAAAGAAAAAAGAATTTTACTTATATTAACATAATAATAGGATTATTCAGCTAAAAAAGAAGCGTGAATTTATTTAATCACCAATTCCTATTGATAATACAATCATCAAAGCAACTGAACCAAAAGTCATAAATCTCGTGGCGTCGCCATTGTTACGTATATTTGTTATTTTCCTTTCACGATGTATGTGTGTTTATGATTTATAACGTACCACAATTGGGGGCTTAAGATAATTGACTCCTATCCAATAAATATAGTGTTCGGTTAGTTGAATTACTTTAAGTAATCAGTTTCACGCTGTATCCCGCATGTTGCAGGGTAGGCAGGAGTCTAGTGTAAAAAATTCAAATTCTAAATATTCTTTATTCAAATAGACAATTATTATAAGCACTTTTGAATCGTCGAATAAACATATGAAGAACAAGCTACCACCGTTTCGGAAGGCAGTTCTGCTGAGAAGAGCCGGCAAGAAACTCAACAGTTGCTCGTTTCAAAATCAATGATACAATCTATTACATTAGCTGGCAGCTATCCTGCATTACATTCAATCTCTGCTCTGAAACTCTCTGCTCTTCACTTTCTGCTAAATTCTAGATGCATTGCGTGTTGAGTAGTGGAACTCCATGACGCGTTGTACTTCGACACCGGAGCAAAGAACTGAATATATTAAATATTTAATTTCCTTGAGTAAGAATGGAATCCACAACCAGTTGCGTTTTCAGTCACTGGCTGATTCGTGAATTACTTTTTTACTTTATTAATAAAAGTAATAAATATTTTATTAATAATTGGGGTCTTCGTGAAGCGCCGGCACATCGTCCAACTATAAAATTCAAACTGGCTAATCTTAGGAACTACCCTGAGATTAGCGCATTCAATCAAACAAAACCCTCAACCTTGTAATACTACCCTAGATATAGATATAAAAAGTCCATAAAGATATATATTTACTTATCTAATATATCCACTCAATAATAATACTACTAATTGTCTTTTAAGAACCACTTCGATCAAAAGTAGAATATCTAACAATGAAGCGATGTCGACTCTATTGCATTGTTGAAAAAAATTAAGTGTCGTTCATAAAGGTCTATCGAATAATATGTGCTTCAATTAAGAATTCGAAATGTCGAGATATAAGGTATTAATTAATGATGAAAATCTTTTAGAAATACGTAGTTATTTTTTTTTATTTTTTATCACAGTAGTTTTGTAAGTACAGCTAATGGTACGCGGTGGTTATAAGTTCGAATTCAAAATATTCCTTATTCAAGAAGCTATAAAAGAATTACCAGGAAAGAAACTGCAGAATAATCATCCATGTTCATTAAATTACCTTAAGTAAAGAAAGGAAACGAATTACGTTAACTAATTTTTTTATGTACTACATATTATACATTATCTTAAGAAGTCAGTCGTTAAGATTTATTAATATTGAAATGGCTTAGTATTATTTTGCTTTTCTTTTTTTTTATGAGAAAGTTTTTCACATAATTATAAACTAAACAGATAATAATTATTAAGAATAATTTTAGTATAACAAGAACTGATATATAAGTAAATATCTTTAATTCCCCAACTCTGGTGTTCAAATATTGACCGACGGTATTGGACTGGACTATCATTCGGGACAATCGCACTTGAAACGATCTCCTAGGGAATAGCTACACTTCTAGGAATCCTTTTAAACATTTTACACTCTATTTTACTATGAAATAAACGGCTGTCTCACGACTCCGCCGCGTACCTGAATACTAAGTGAGTTTAATTTTTCTTATATATTTTTACTCCGTGAGACTTCTGACGACCACTGAAACATAATGTAAAAAGCTTGTACTGACTGCTGGCTCTGATATTTATTATTATAATAATGTGGAAAATTAAGTTAGTTATTTTTAAATTGAGTTGTTTGCTTGTTATTTTTTACGTTAATCACATAGATTTTTTATAAATAAAACAAGAAATTTTACCAAATAGAATTATAATTTTAGCCAAATGTATTTTTGCAATCATATTAGATTTTTTTTTTATTTCACACATCTCGGACATGGAAAACTAAGTGCCTTCACACTAGATAAAAAGGCACTTCTTCTTCTCTTCTTTCTTCACGTTCTTGTTAGAATTTTAGGCACGACTGATTTTTTTTTAAATTTCTCTATGCCATTATTTTTATTATTTTATGATTATTGATGACTTTAAATATTTACTTTAAGCCTAAGTGATGTCTAAGCAAGTTTTTTTTTTCTTACAAAATGAATGTTGAATTACTTAACACTTATATTAATTACTCAAACACAAACCAAAGACGACAATATGAATAGGAAGATAAAACATGAGAAATGATCGCAGCTTCGGCATAACGAGAGTCAATATATCATACTCACCGGAGAACAAACTTTTCTGAAGGGAATCTTAGATAATCCCCATTCAATATGAGTATAAAAATAAGTGAAGGTTGATGCCATTTCGTACATTTTTTTCACGTTTCTTCTTTTTATTATAGAAAATTACCTAATATATATGCTAAATTATTTTTTTAACAAAAAGAGAAACCGACTTCTTACAACGAACTAATAAGTGAAAAATAATTATACAAAGATTTTATAATTTTCAAGTCGGTGCCAAGTAAAACAAACAGGCTTAGTAATTAGATATTGTAGTAAGGGTGTTGTAGCATTAGTTTGACACCAAATTCAAAATTATAAAATCTTTGTATAATTATTTTTTACTTTTTAGTTCGTTGTTAGAAGTCGGTTTTTCTTTTTGTTAAAAAAATAATTTAGCAGCTGATTTAAGTTTTATACAGTTCTTGGCACTTTCATTATCAATATCAATCCCTTCAAGTGGCAAATGTCATTAATAATACCAAAAAGCTAATAAAGGCCGGCCATCGCATCATAACGAGACGTAATTTACTTCAACAGAGTTCTAAAAGATAAGTTACATTCAACTTTTTGGACCCCTGTCGTTTGAATAAATTTTCAATAAACTTTGTAAAATGAGTTTGACAAGTTTTGATTGGTGAAAATTCTACAAGGAATATTTCGATACTTTTTTAGTTAAAAGAAATAAGTAACAATTTTTCTTAGTTATAATATGACAATATAATAAGAAGTTCATGTATCTTGTTGTCCATTCTATACAAAAACTTTGAAAACCTAACGAACTACTCAGATAAGGTAAGATCAAAGTACCTATATAAAACGGTCGATTCGCGTTTATACGTTATTTTACTAACAATTTATGTTTTAATGTAATAGGGACCCGCACTTTGCCTTACTACTTCCTTTTCCTGTTATTTTGCTGTCTATCCTTTTACCTACCTAGAATTTCATTAAGAAAATAAGTTCTTCTTAAAATAATTATAGTCATAAAAGTTAGGTACTCTAAACGCGACAGGTTTTGGGTTAGATTCCCACTTGCCAAGGGAACATAGGAACCTAGTATTAAGACACTCTGTTCCCTAGTGGCGGAACCTAACGCTGCACTTTGACTCGAGTAAAGAAATTAAAATATTAAATATTTTATCCCCCTCAGTGTAAATCAAACCCACAATGCTAAAATCGTAATGCTAAAATATTTAACAATTTACAAACACCTGCTAAATTCCAAGTGGAAAATGTTTAATTAGTTTAATATTAGACCTGAGACGACGTTATTATCATTTCTTTAGAGAGCATACAGTAACAGTCGTATAAAGCTTAACGACTAATATTTGCTTAAGCACAAGTAGAAAGTAGAAAATGGGTCCTGTGCTTCAGTTTTATTTGAACTTTTGAAAAGTAGCCCAATTATATTTCAATTTCACGCTTTATAATAGGGTAGACAGAGAGAACAGAGGGCCAACTCACTCTGCGCTCCATTTGAGACATTGTGTATGAAATGCAATGCTTCGCTTTGTCTTGCTTTGCAAGGAAATGAACCAAGAAACGTCATGACGGCTCGATATTTTATTTGAAAAAGACAAAAGAAGAGGGACTGTCTAATCTTGACAAGATATTCTCAAGGCGACGCATTTTCTAACTAAAAGGAGTGCTGCACCGCTGAATTAGAAATAATCCTTATGAAAACGGGATAAAGTTGAAAATTGGACAGTGCGATAATACAGTAATAACATTCTATGACAAAAAGGTTACGAAAATCTGTGGAGTAATGTGAAATATGTAAGTTTACTATTTACTTCGTTTATATTCATGTATTATTTTAAGTAAATTGGAACTTTTTAAGATATCTGGAAAATAAACGTAAATTAGGTAAAGGTATTGTATGACATTTTATTTTTATAAAAGGACAATATTAAGTGTACAGACCTGTTAAGATGGTGGTTCTCGAGGTTACTCTCCGTAGGTCAGTGGGTTAAAGGTTAAAGGATAACCTTTCTAGATAAATGGACTATACTTAATATTATATATGTTCAAACTTCAAACATCGATTAAAAGGATGTTTAGAGGTAAAGAATGAATTAAGATATTCCTAGTAGCATTTATAGTTAAATCTCTATCTGTTATAAGTCCAAATAATATTGATTTATTATATATCATCTGATTTTATTGAACGATTGCAAAATATTGATTATGAATTAAAAAATAACAAAAATAAAAGATGATTTCATTTCCCACTCTACGTTTTTTAATGTTAAAAGCTGTAGTTTTATCACGCATTTGGCAGTCAGCGTGGCCGTTACACTCGATGCGGTGCAAGCGAGCTGCTGAAATATGAAAATTGAATCTTGTTACTCGTGTTTTTACTTTACAATACCTACCCATATTGTTCTTAATGAGTCAGGGTTCTCTTTCTCAATGAAGGGTAGAAATAAAAACAGTAGGTACCTATATAAAAATTTTTCAAAATGTATTCTTAGATAATGCTCATAACACCCGAAAATAAAAAAACCTTTCACAGCATAAGATTTTTGTTTTACAAGAGAGGAGAGTGGAAATTATTTTTAATCTGTTGTATATTATTTAATTTTTTCAATAATTATATAATTGAGACATGTTACGAAGGAATAACTGAAAAAAAAAGATTCAACATACAAAGCGATTACATACTTTTTGATAAAAAAAAGTTTTCTCCGAATAACAATAAAAAACTAATTGAAATTGATTAATTGATATCGAAAAAACCCATCCAATAGTAATTACGGAAGTTGGATGCCGCCAACAATTGCTTCAAAAGCAAAATCGGGTCACTCAAAAACTCCTTAACTTGTTGGAGGCTTGAAATTTGAAATTTCAAACAGTGAATAAGACAGGATTTCCTTTGGGAGAAAGACAGAAGTTATTCTTGTAAAGTATACGCTTGTTCATTTCGTGACCGCAGAATTTTAAAGTATTCAAATAAAGCTCACAAATTTGGGTTTTATGAAGTTAGAAGAAAGTAATAAAGCAATTATGTTACTAATGAGATACTCATTAACTGGAATTTAATTATTTTAAATAAATTATAAGCAAGAAATCATTTTTAGAAAAAGCTTTTATTTAAGCGCTCTAAAAGGAGAAAATATTTTTTTTTCTTTTAAATTTTAACTATCAACTAATAACCTCTTTGTACACAACTTATATGACCATAAAAGCTTGTCGCGCGATTTACTTGTGTAAATAAACTAGTACTAATTTAATTACGTAAAATCTGCAAAGTTTAAATTTTTAAAGTTTCAATTTAATTAAATATTGATTAACGCGACCATCTTGTATGGTCCGCTATATTTTATTTAGAATGAAGTCACAAGCCTTATCGTGCATTGTCATCCAAACCAAACGTGTATACAAAATTTCAGCTCAATCGTACGAACATACCTTTCATAATATGCAAGCACAAAAAACTTGAATCGTGTTGAAATATGTTGCATTTCAAGTGTGTCACATTATGTTTTATTTGTTCTCGGCAAGATCTTTCATTTGATACCAATATTGTAGAAGTCAATAAATAATAACTATTCCGCCATGTTACATCTTCCGCCATTTTGGATTTAGAATAACGTCACATAATTTTTCGAGTTACGGTCAACGACCAATTTCATTTAATATCTAAATAATATTGTAGAAGTAGACCAAATAGATAATCGACTATCTTCGATATCCTCCATATTGGATTTAGAATGACATCACATTATTTTTCGAGTTGCTCTCAACGAGCCCTTTCATTTGATACCCATATTATAGAAGTACATTAGAAATAACTATTCTGCCATCTTGTATGGTCCGCCATATTAGATTTAGAATGTCGTCACATATTTTATCGTGCATTCTCATCCAAACTAAACGTGTATACAAAATTTCAGCTCAATCGTTTGAAGATATCTACTTCAAAATTGAGCTCAAAGATTTCACCCGAACCCACATACATATATTGCAAGTTAAATAAAAGCTTTTAATATAAATATATTTGTTTTAAGTTATAATTTTTATCTTTTGTATCCATATTAACTTATAGGGTACAAAAGTATTTACATTAAATTGGGCTAGTTAGATAGAACCAATATCTATCATGATCATTTGGATATATTGGGCGATAAAACAGTAGCAAATTTATGCTGCATACATTTTACTCCTTATTAAAGTATTTCGTTGTATTACATTAATCCCACTAATCCTTCCATCCTCAAAATATTTAATAAAAATGTATGTAAAAACTTTTAATAAAATCAAAATTTCCCTTTCAGGCTATTGCAATATAGTTAGCGTCCATTTATATAATCTGAATACATTATATTACGTCCATACAAAGCCAATAACCTAACTTAACCATAGCTGCTCGTTAAATTAAAGCATAACTTACTTCGACATTCCATAATATGGAATATTACTTAGATATTGCTATTGGTTAGTTCAGATAACACTTAACACGTTGTAATAAAGGTTATAATGCAACTAAAACCGTTTTAAAGTACAGCAAGTCCTTACGTCCTAAAGGACTAGCTTCCAGATATTGTACAACCCGAGTACTCTTGTTACAAGAGACAATAGATTAATTAACAACAGAGGTTGGTTTTCGTTTTTATTTATATTTTTGTTAAGTTGTGAAACGTTTGCTTGGTAAGGTAGGTTCAAATGTAGGTAGATATTTTCTACCTTAAGGTACCGGTGAGGTAAATCATTTTATGGCTATTGCCCATTTGATGATTTATAATTAATAAATAATAAACATGTATAATATATACGATTTGTATTTGTTTTTTTTTCTACCACACTATTAAACTCTTGTATAGTGTTGATAAAAAATATTTCAGAAAAAAGGTAAAATACAGTTACCGCATCCTGCAAGATACCAAGGCAGTACGCGACGCAAATAAGAAATCGTTGTTGGTAGTTTTCATTTATTAACTGTAATTAAACGCAATAGACGTGAATTTAATGTCATTCAGTGAAAATAACTGAATTAAATTAAATAATTTCTGCTAAAAAACGTGTAAGATATAATTTGAAAAAAATATATAAAAATAGTTTATCTAATTTTAATATAATAAATTAAATTAAATTAATCCATTCGTCACTATACACACACCTCTAAGTACAAGACAGATGAAAATTAAATAATTATATAACTTAGAAATCTTAAACGCTCTGTTATTTCAGTAGACTATACCTGAGAAGAACCGTTTTCAAAGACAAGCCTGTATGATATTGTGTAGCTGCTAGGGACCGGCGATTGGTTTATTTTATAGTGTCAATTTAATAATAAACCTATCAAAAGTAACTTAATATTATTATAAAAAATATATGAGTGTCTTAAAACTAGGTTCCCGCAGGATGCCCGTATTATCCCGAAGAATAATATAGCGTAAAACTTATTTAATTTTATTTTTAATTTAATAAAAAATAGTAAGAATAATCCAAAAAAATATATTGATTATTCATTTTGTATTTTTATAAGTAATCAATATTGAAATACAAAAAATATTATTAGGACGAAAACAAAATAGAAATTAACAGTCGGTGTTACCACAGCAGAGAACCTGAAAGCTGCGTAAGGGATTACTGAATAAATAAGCATCAGATATTCTTGTGTCGCGTTTACAGGTTACTATTAAGACATTTTTATACTATAAAAAATTAAACTTGAAAAGTCATGAATTTACTGTGGTGATGTGTGAATTTTTCAGGAAAAATATATAAATTACAGAAAACTAGAGACTAGAATTCTCGCCAGTATTGAAAAATGTAGAAAAAAAAGAAGTGAACAAAATTACATTAACCAACTCTAACGGGCCCAAGAACTGTGGTAAAAGTCAAAGTAGCTAAGCTAAGAATAACTTAAAAATACTAAGCACCTTTGACATATATAAAAGCATATCCTTATTAATGTTTTTCTTCGATAATCTTTAATTTCCTTAATTGTTTGTAGAAAAAAACGTAATTGCAACGGAACGATATTCTATGAACTCATCTAAAATCGTAATACATTTTGTTAAACAAACCGTACTTACGGACGTGACCTCGCATGATTTCACCTACATCTGAATTTTGCAAGATTTAATAGTACTCCTGAAAATTAAATATATAAAATAATATTTGCACAGACGAATTTGCTTGCGCTAATTTGCTTTAAGGAAAATATTGGGCTCCTCTAGGACATTGGTTACGACGTTACTAAAAATTTCAAATTTATTTTTGCGTTGTATTTTTGATGAGATTATAGCTCGGCACTATTGAAAAATATTAGTTTTGTGTTTTTTTTATTTTATAGATTTTAAAAGTTAGAAATTTTGTAATTATATACATTTTAAACAATTGTTTTCTTTAGAAAATTTTAATCTTGCAACAATTCTACTATGATAAAACATTAATTAAATTTTTGTACTTCTTAGCTATACGAGTACTGAAAGCATCTAATACAATTTTTAATGCTATTGAAGATTTCTAATGGAATAACAGACAAGTTTTTATGAGTACAGGCTGTTATTGTAGGTTTAATTTTCAATCCGAATAATATTTATTATAATATTTTTTCATTAATTTCGAGCTCAAGTAAAAAAAAACTAATTAATGCGGAGCGGAGTGTCTTAGCACTACGCTTTCTCTACCTAACCTGCTACATGCGCGATATAGCATGAAGCTGACAAAAAATCTAAAGCATAGTGAGGAGTTAGGTTCCGCATTGCCTCGAATTTTGGCAGAAAATGTACACAGTGTCTTAACACTAGATTCTCTCTGCTTATTGTACAACGAGGGTGTGAAGCTAAATAAATTATTAATTTAGATAGTATTTACTCAGTACTAACCCTCGTTATATTTAATTACTAATTAATCTGTACACTAACTAACGCGTCTTCGCGACGATCTCGCTTTACACAGTTATATCGCGTTATAAGCTTTTGGTTTTGATGTATTCTATCATCTATGTAATTTAATTATTATTATTAATGATGGACCGATAATTATGAAATTTGGTACAAAATAAGAATTTACAATGTAAAATAAATTATAAGCAAAAAATCATTTTTAGAAAAAGCTTTTATTTAAACGCTCTAAAAAGGCGAAAATAACATTTGTCTTTTAAATTTTAACTATCAACTCATACCCTCATTGTACACAATTTATATGATCATAAAAGCTTGTCGCGCGATTTACTAGTGTTTATAAACTAGTACTAATTTAATTATGTAAAATCTAGGCTAAGTTGAAATTTTTAAAGTTTTAATTTAATTAAATATTGATTAACGCGGAAAGCTTTTAAAAAGAAAACAAAATGGATAAATCCGAAAAATCTAATTTAGTAATTCACAGATAAAACATTACAAACTTAGAATTGTAGTTTATTTATAAGATGTACTTACCCTTGAACTGCAATCCTGAAATTGATACGGAAGCTTCAGTGGGCAAACTCAACTCGCACTTAACTTTTTTTTATAATGTAATATTAGTATTATTTGAATGATTGCTATCCTTTTATTTATTTTTTCTTGTTAATTTTATTAATTAACAATCGCAAAAGCAAAACGTAGAAATTGTGTTAGCTAAAAATGAATGTAAAAATACCGCAATTACAAACAGTGCGTAGCCTAGCATACAGACACGAATATAAGATAATCAAAAAAAAATCCATAATAAAAAATATAATCGCATTCTTCCATAACAAGCCTTTATTATCTGAAATAAAATTGCAAGTTTCAAAGGAATTTTTCAATATGCTTTGAACAATTTGCAATGGAGTCATAAGAGCGTGTAGTTTACGGGCTTAATAAAGGAATGGAGGCATCGCTTTGTGAAGGGAATCACTTAACAAACTTCCGTTGGAGATCTACGAGTAATTATGGCGTTTGATTACCTGTGTAGATGATTTTAATTATCGTCGATCGTAACTAGTTGTATATTCGGAAATATGAAAATATAAAAAACTGGGTTTTTTTGCTCCATTTGGAGAAATAGTAGGTTTATATATAAAAAGATATTGTTTATTTTCTCTTTTTTTATGCTTCATGCTGTATTACGCATAAAAAGCGGGTAGATTGTTCGCCCGTGTTCTGGAGGCATTACGTGTTAAGTGGCGGAAATCAACGCTGCACTTTACCTCAACACTAGAGCGAAGAAAATAAAAATATTTAATCCTCGAATGGGAATCGAACTCAGCCAGTCGCGTTTACAATTACACGCTTGTGCCCTGCCGAAGCCTCAAGGATATGAGACTTATCTTAAATATATTGCTCGATATTGAGTAATATTTTATATATATATATATATATATATATATATATATATATGCTGACACTTATGAACAAAATGGGAGAAAAATGTGGAAGGAACTTAAGTAACACACAATTGTAATTTTTAACATTTATTAACTAAATAAAAGCTTAATACTAGCGTTTGTACTTCTAAGGCATTTTTTTGTTTGCTTGTACTTCATTTATCCTCTGTTTCAAAAAAGTATAGTACGGTTCTGTCATTAGCCTAACAGTCGATCTCCTCTCCCTTGTCGTTCTCCTAAGCCGATCGGGAGAAGCCCGCGTTGGATACTGCCAATCTGGACATCTGAAACGAAAGTAATACCTCTTCTGTTAATTCTTTATCCGCGGCTTACATAAACCTATTTTTATATTATAGCCAAAATATATATTTTTAGGGTTCCGCAACTTTTAAAGGAATAAAGGAACCTTTATAGGATCAAGCTGTCTGTCAAGAGCCTGTATTTCAGGAATGCTTGGTGACATCGAATTGAAATTCCAACCATATGGCCGGCTATATAACCAATTCAATCGAAAACGTGGCTCTACGGCCACAAGTCCAGCTCGCACTTTTCCGATTTTTTACACTTTACAGTCAGATTCTATCTGCTAATGCTATATGCACGTACTTTTGTATGTCAGGCAATCTTTGGCCTTTACATCTTGCTTCCCATTTCGACCAGTATTTGAAACCTTCTTCCTCAAATATTTGTGATGCGCACGCGCAGTCGTCCTTGATATCTTCGTCTAGAAGCGCTGAAATATATTATATTTTTATGAATAAAACCATTTTGCCAAACAGTCTATATATTTATAAGATTGTACCTTATAAATATATATGGACTATCCATATAAGCTCTATTGTACTGCGGTGAGATTACTGCGAGCTCTTAGAATGCATCATACAGAATTTTTACTTTAAATTAAGAAAATTGTTTAATACACGACCAATTATAGAGTAAACTTTACGTTGTCTTCCTATCGCATGGTAGGCAGTCAAACACTCCGTTTCCCAGTTTTCGGTGAATCTTTAAGACATTGGGTGTTGGGTAATGACCCAATATCTTGCTATCAGATTAAAATTAATCATTCTCCCAAGAAGATATATCAATATCACCCACAACTGTCGCGTTTACAGTAAAATAATTAAAAACCTAATATATTTAATTTATTTAACATATAATTCCAAAATAACTGAACAATGTCAAGCTTCAATTAGCATTTATATTAAAATCGAAGTATAAAATATGAAGCAATAAAGACGCTTAAGAATTCTATAATAAGCATTACTTATTTCATCATTAGCATTGTTAAGTACCAATCTCAGATAACAATGGAGAAGGAATGAAAATACATAATGCTGCTGCAAATAAATGATTTATAGAAGAATGAAGAGAATATTCTAAAAAATAAATATATAAAAAAATAAGTTTGCTACAACTCATTTCGTATTTAACAGTATGGACACTAAATTTTCTTTAGGAAATTACTTTATTCTGTACTGTTTGAAGATAAATCTTTTATATTATAAATTTTCTTATTCGCTTATCACAAGACGCGAGGTCGAGTTTCGCCATTCACCACAAAATGTTTCAAAAATATGGAATTGCGTGGGGAACGCAATATCTTCAACTAGGTTCCTTCTGCTTAACCGACTAAATGTCTGGACTAACTAAAAAAGTTAGTGAATTTATATTAAAAATAACTTAAATTTATTTATTAAAAAAATATCTTCATATTTAAAAAGAAACTCTTACCTTCACACGTAATGTTACACTTGCCGCCTTTACGACCTTCCTTACACCACTCACTTCCTATCTGGAATGAGAATATTTTCGATCAATTCTGCATTTTATAAAGTACGACAATACCTACTACTCGTATAGTGTAGTTTTATACCCGGAAATAAGAATTTCAGATTTTGCACACTATTGTGGAATTGCTTGTGATATAAAGTTAAATTTTATATTTAGAATGGAAATCCCAGTATGATTTTATTTCTTTAATTTATCCATATATGCCAGTGTTAACAGAGGGAACCCTAGTGTTAGATACACCGTTCTCCTTCTCCAGATATCGTCTAATTTTTAAGACATTGCATATGGAGTGGTGGAACTAACGCTGCACTTTGTTTATTTCAGACAGGCTACATATACGCTAAGACTACTTCTAATACAAGTAATCGTCACCCATGATTAAGGTCCAGATGACTGTAAAAGTGACAGGTAAGTTCGTTTCGCACTTCAGGAAATTAAATATTTAATATTTTAATATCCACGTTCTGATACGGTACAAGACACGGCGTTGGGCGCCGCCACGCAATACGCAATACCTCCAAAAAAGAATTCGGCAGAAAATTTGCCTAGTTACCAGAGCGAGGACGTGAAAATATTAAATATAGCAATCCCCAGAGTGCACATCGAACTCAAAACCGTCGCGCTTATAGTGGCGAGCTTGTGCCCCTAGTATTAAGAAACTGCGTTGAGTTCCGCCACTCCAGACGCAATATCTCCAGAATTTAGCGGCAAGTGGAGAACAGAAAAATATTAATGGGAGTAGTGTCTTAACACTTGGTCCCCAGGTTCCCTCTACTACTTGCTAAGTGCGGATGTATGTACAACGTGAAGCTAACAAAATTATACATTTTATATTTGAGGATGTCGTGACTTAATGGGTCAGCGTCTAACTGTAAACGCGACGGTTATAAGTTCAATTTCCACTCGGAGAATGAACATTTATTTTCATGTCCTCGTGGCAGTTGGCTGGTGTTCTGCTAATGAAAACTTGGATGAAAAGTGGAGAACGGTCTTTATACTAGGCTTCCCAGCCATGTAGACAAAAGCGTGAAGATGCTTAATTATAATTAATGTTATTTTATTATAATTAATTATAATTAATATGATGTTATAGGGTTATCATTTTTAATATCTTACTTGGAATAATCCATAATACTGTTTCCGCGACGTTTTAACTACATGCGCCGCTGTGTTCTTATCGCTCTCCTGTTCTACTAAGCACACCCCTAGAAAAAAAATACTTGCTATATCAATCTACTAAAAAGATATACGTTACCTCAGAAAAGTATGGTATTTTATATGAAATTATCTGTCACGTTCATTTCATTAATTTTAAATCTATACTAATATAATAAAGCGGAAACGTTTGTTTGTTTGTTTAAACGCTAAGATCTCTGGATCTACTGGTGTGATTTACTATGTTTTTGTTTTCTATGAAAGCTGCATTCTTAAGAAGTCCTATAGGCTATATAACATTACATTCCACATATATACTAATAAATAATAATACTCTCTTATTTGACATGCAATTTATTCTGCCATGTTAATAACAACCGTCGTTGCTAAACAACGGTTTACAAAATTTGTTTGTTGTTTTAAGAAAACGTCACCCAAAATGAGCTTATATTTTGATATTGATCCTTATAAAAATAATATAATAGTCACTTTTAGCATTTCATCTAGATTGAAATTATAGTTAACTGTATAACATTCTAATCAATAATTAAGGAGATGTCACTGATTCGGAATGACCTAGCCTTCGGGCAGTATAGTACGACCGACGCGTACGGGCAGATGACGTTGACGGTTTTATAAATTTTCGAACTATTGTTAATTTTTATGTAATTATTTCCTATTTATAATTTATTTAAACTACAATTTAATATAGAAAAATGTTTAGTTATTTCATAGAGTCGATATCTACGAGTATGTACGCACGCACGGAAAACTTTAGGTACTTTTTCTAATATTTAGAATACCCTTTAGTTACTTTTACTTCTTCTGTTGATTCATTTCAATAACTCAGATATTTTTTCTAATAATATGTCTCTTCTTATTATTCTTTTTGATTATTTAGGCTTATATTTTTTTTCTAATTCTATTGAAAACTGAAAATAATTTCATAAATATATTTAATAAATATTCATATAGTTCAAGCAGGCGTAGCCGCGTCCGGGTCCACTAGTATTATAATACGTTGTTAATTTTCATTAAAATGAACACTCTGTCTTTGGTTTTATGCTCTGTTGCCCATAAATATGTTTATCCAAATTTCATACTGGTCCGGTCGTTAATTTTCGTAAAAAGAAGTTAAATATATGTGGACAAATTAATTATCTATTAATACACTACAAAAAGTAATTTATTAAATAATATTTAAATAATCTCTCTCAAAATAAGTGTTTTCTGTATGTACCCATATAAGTCTTTAATCAAGAACAAACATAAGACATTCTACTATTAAATACAAACTCAAATATTTACATCCGGCCTTTGACATTTTGATGATATTAAACAGACATTACTAATTGTTAGTATTATAAGTATTTGGCACGCTCGGATCGCCATAATTAAAGAACAACAACAAATTATAAGTACAGTTACATAATAATTATTTATAAGAAAATTTTTCATTCAAATTTGTTTTTTTTGGTAGACCAAATTACGTATCTTCTTACAATAAACGAGGTTCTATATTTTTTTAATTAAATTGATTAGTTACTATTGAACGCTAAAAATATAAAGTCTAACTCGAAGTCTACATATTTAATAATATTATTTTTTTAAACAATTAAAGTTATTAATAGAATAAGTCATATATATTATTAATACTTATCTAAATTGACACAATATCTATTTGTGTAAATTATTTAACCGAATGGCATACAATCCTCGTAAATGACTAATTAGTTAATTTATTCTCATTAGAAAATTTTAATTTAACTTTACAAAGTAATTGATTACCTTTATTTACTTTTCTCATATAAACTTCATGATTTCTTAATGTAAATGTCATAATCATCGATAACCATAACATAGAATTTTTATTGATGACAGAGAAAAATTAGAAAGACGATAATATTTTGATTACAAATAAATAAATAATATACTAAGTGCGGGGTATACGGTGAAAGTAAAAAAATATATACACATAACAATTATATGATATTCGTTTCTATGTTCTCCAAATATACAATGACATCTAAAATATAGAACAACTTTACCCACGCTCTATGATATAGAAGATTTACAGGATAAAATATTAAGAATTTACTTACAATAATTCATAGGTAAGTACATACCTACGGTAAACCAAGACTACATATACGGACTCGAGATAATGACACTATAAGTTATTTGATACTAACTATTATATGCGCTTCATCTTTAGACAACGTACTCGTATTATACAGATGAGGTCTGCCTCATGATATGTACTTATATTCTCCACTTTTTATGTATTGTTTTTACTTTTTAACATGTTTTTCCTTAGGTCGACTTTATTTTAATATATATTTTTTTACTTCACGTTGTATCTTTAGCGGGGTAACTAGAAGGAACGTAGTACCAAACGCTACACTAGCTTTAACACCCTATAATGTAAACTAGGAAACTGAATTTGAGCCACTAAAATATTAGTATCTTCATAATACTTAGGTACGGCAGTTATACGTAGCGTATGTGAGAAAACAATAATAATATGGTGTGATCGAGCTGGTTTCATGTTGGAGCCAAGATCTGAGTGACTCTTCAAAGGTTACTGGCAGCTCACTAAAATTTAGGCTCATATTTTTTTTGCATACAATAAAAGCAAGTTTTTGTTTTTTTTCCTTAAACTGTATAATTATTTCCCATAAATTTTAGTTCTACAGTGGTCACCCAATCCTACGCTCACTAAGCCGGAAAAAACACCCACATAAAAATATATAATTATTGTTTTACCAACAATCTTCTTAAATAGGTACTTCCCAAGCGTCACAATAGAGAGCTAATAACGTTTTACATTAAAATATAGAGTTATGCATTAAATACTATTAGTATCATATATTTGTTAAAGATAATTATTTGTTTATGTCCAGGATAAATAAAAATCGTCTCTTTCACTTTCCAAAAGGTGAGAGTTCAAATTCCGTTTAGTTAATTTTTTTAAACGTTTCCAAAAAAAAAATATTTTTCTTTTATAAGCATGAAACAGCAATTTAAATTAAAATATATATATTTTTCCTCATTGAAAATATAAATAATCCTAAAAGTAGATCCAATCGTGACTAGTCACGAACAATTTATCAATGGAGGCTATATCAAACAAAGTATATTTGGCATTCACGCATACTAATACTACGATATTAAACACAATAGAACGCATAAGCCTGTAACCACAAATTCAATAGTAACTCACAGTTGCTAAGGAAAGTCTTTGGAAAACTATTTTTCAACAGCTCCCTCGTCAACTGACACCGTGTGAATACTTTACAGTGACATAACGAAAAAGATACAAGGAAAATTGATAAAACTAGCGCACGTCTGCCCTCCATGGCGATCTGTTAACAACTGAATATAATTATTTTCATCTATATATTTATGTAAATGCGCAGGCGCACCTATAAAATGTATCATTGTTTTTGGGGAAACCCATTACTTAGATGACCTAGAGTTCAAGAAAGTGATTTTTGTTAAAAACCTATATTTTTAATTATTATATATATATGATTTGTAACTTACTAAAATATCGTACACACGATAAATAATATTTTGTATTATGCTTGTTCATTCTAAAATCATATGGATTTTAAAGCAGAAGTAGAAAAATCATAAAATATAACAATTTAAGATAAAAAAATAAATTATTAAACAATAACCCTCAATTTTCCCAATTATTTTCTTCCGCTATAAGCAGATTTCGGCGGGCTGTGGGAACAGTAATATATTTATGGTAACGGAGTATCTTAACACTAGGTTCCCAGGCTCCTTCTTCTGAATGAATCTGAAAATAAGACAATTTTTTACCATATTACGTAACTTAAATTTTATTTGTGATTCTTTCCTAAACGTTGTAACGAGCCAAATAAGATACAGTTTTTAAGACAATTTGCATCTCTATTGACCCTGACATTGTAATGCCGAATTTTGCATACGCCTTGACCCGTATAATTATTATTTCATACTTTATTTAATCACTTTCAATAGAAACCAACGGATTTTTTTATTAAACATATAAAAAATATGTCATTATTTATAATAATAATAACGCTGGAAAGCGCGGCGTTGAGTTCCGCCACTTGACACATAATGTTTTGAGAATTCGAGAATTTTGATTTTTAGTCTACTTACTAAACATATGACCTTAATGTTAGGTCGGTCGGTGAAAATAATAACAAAGGGCCAATTTAAAAAAGTCTATCATTATTGCTGTATAAGTTATGTAATACAAATTAAATTAGCTTTACACTGTATCTGGCATATGGCACGGGAGGCAGAAGGAACCTAGTGTTACTCTACTAGTGACAGTCCGTCCCTCTAATTTCCGTCAAATTTTTGGAGGCATTGCATGTTGAGTAGCAGAACCCAACACCGGGTTTTTGTCTGAAAATTAAAAAAAATAGCGAGAAAATGAAAATATTAATAAGGAATAATTCATTCCCCCCCCAGTGTGGATCGAACCCACATCTGTCGCCTTATAGTCACACCCTTGCCTGCACCTGCGTCTGTAACTTATAAAATTATATTTAACTTATATAATATTTTGTTGATCATTTCTTTAAGAGCCTCGTGTTTTCCTTAAGTTTCTATAAAAATCCATTTAAAATTATTGCAGTGACTGTTCAACATTTCGATAAATAAATTTGCTTTGAATAAATATTCATTGGCTTCTAGAGAGTATTTTCCTCATAGCGAAACGAGAAATAAACAAATTTTTATGCGTTAATTTTTTATTAAGAAAAAAATGTGAATTTCATAAATTAATATTTACAATTATTGACTAATTAAAGCGGAACCAAAGTTCTTTAATTTACAATTTGCGTATAATACTACAACAAATACAATATATCTTTATTCCATAGATAATACATATATATATATATTGATTTTGAAAAGAGCAACTGTTGAGTTTCTTGCCGGCTCTTCTCAGCAGAACTGCCTTCCGAACCGGTGGTAGCTTTTTGTTCATATGTTCATTCGACGATTCAAAAATGCTTATTATAAGTCTATTTGAATAAAGAATATTTGGAATTTGATATCTTTACAATATGTTTCGACCAAATACGTAAGCAACAGTTATATCAGACATCGTACTTTATTATATACATTATTATATTACATATATTATCTTAGAATGTAAACCTACTAAATCCATTATTTTTATTGTATTTCGTATAGAGAGTATAAATCAATTTTCAAAATTGTAAATATATATATAAATTCATAGTTTAAAAAAAAATTGGCTCCCCTAAGAATTTGCTTAATAGACTGTTAGGTTTACACTCTAAGCCGACGATATGTATTTTAGTTATTTATAATTACTATAATTATTTATAATTACACGCCTAAGCGTGCTAGTTGAAAAAAGTTACTTCCCTTAATATAATTTAAGTATAAAAATTAATATTTATATAAAATGAAAATATAACCAAAAATCGAAATAAAAACATATATCCAAATTAAAGCAATAATAAGTACGAATAAAAATTCGTTATAAATGACTTATTCCTTTTAAGTCCCTCTTTAGAAAATGGCTCGTCTTTAAAAGACGATTTCGATAACAAATCACTTAAAGAATTCTGTACAGCATTGTTTACACTTTAAATTTTATGGGTATGGCCGTTAAAGGATTGACAGTAGTTCAAAGTCGTAAAAATGTATAATGCTTTTCCACTATTTGGCATATACATATATAGAAGATGCAGTGTTAAATTTTTTAAGTCATTTGAAATTATTTAAAAATTATTATACTTTTTACATTCTGCAGCTATATTTCTTAAATAAACAAAAAAATATATAGAAATTTGTCAATTTTGTCTTTTGCCTCTTATTTTTAAACCAGCTATTACACGCTTAAATAAAATGATCTTTGATATTAGACATACATAGTAATGTTTCAAGAATGATGCCGATTATAAAACAATATATAAGAGCCTCGTGTTAATACATTAGTACAAAAACTTAATACAACACATCTTCATAGAAGAAATTATATAATTATGTTAATTACAATTAATAAAACTTATACTTTAGGGTAATTAATAAAATATTAACAAAATATAATATATGTTTAAATAAAATGCTAAAATGTGTAGATAGATATACAATAAAGATATAAAAAAATTAAGTGAATTTAATAATATCAAGTTAGTTTTCAACTAAAGTCAGTCAAATAGAAAAAAATATTTCTAAGAGTCAATCCAATAAATAAATGCCGATGCAAAATTATATATAAATAATGAAGTTTAAAAATACAATATTGGTGCCATGGTAGCGAAGTGGCACAAACTCTTACTCTTGCGAAACTTGCGACAATTGTGGATTCGATTCCGCGTGGAGTAAAGAGTGTCTCATCTGTCTTCCTTACTACACTAAAATTAAAAATATATATACTTTCACCATAATAAGAAAAATATAGGATTTGCACTTGAATAAATAATTCGACATACAATAAACCAATAATGGCACACAATGAGTAAAGACATAAAAGAGTTTTCGTTATCCACCAAACGGTAATAACGGAAGCAAATGAAGACAAATGAAGAAAAAAAAGGTATATTTCAGGGTTATTCACTTGAGGAAGAAATGCCGAATATCGTTAGGTACCTACAAAGTAACTCGGTCATAAAATATTTTGATTGGGAATGGGAAAATAATAAAAGATATTCGTCTCTTAACCCCATTCATTTCTTATAGATGGTTAGTTTGAAATAACACAATCGAGTTTTGGTTATCAATGTATGGGGATAAAATATATCGTTTGTTTTCTTGCTAAATAAGAGTCATGTGTTTAAATATGTATTTATAATCGAAATATTTACTTTTGTTTATAAAAAACAGTTGAATAGTTTGTTGGTTTAAACGCGCTTATCTCTGGAACTAACAATTAAAATTGAAAAATTAATTTGATGAATGCTAGCCATACTTTTGAGGACTACAGGTCTTAGTTTGGATTTTAATATAATTATCTTTTGTCATGCCGTTAATTAATTATTATTCAATTCTTTTAGGCTTTTATTTAATTTTGCTCACTAATAATTTCCTATTATTCCTATAAATAATGTTTAGTTATTTTATAGGTAGATGGTAAATACGCGCGTATGACAAATGCGGTATTTCCTACGTAAATCCTGATCCTGTGGGAATTTCAGGATAAAAGTAGCTTATTTGATGCTACCATAAAATTAGTTCAGCTGTTCCGTAAATTGACCCGGACAAACAGAAATAAATTTATAAATTGTCGTTTCTTTTTACAGACAGATATTTCAACGTTATTTATATTATTTGTAGATAATTCTATTTAATTTTAGTAGAAATATAAATTGTCAATAGTTACATAAGCTTCCTCGTGTCATCGGATCATTGAAGTATGTTTATAAATTTTAATCAATGTATTCGAGAAATACTTGTTTAGTGTAAACGATAAATACTTGAAAATTATCAAATACAATACAAAATGTTATGAATACAAGTATTTTTAAATGACCTGAATAAATAGGCGACATACTCTGGCGCTGCATTCGCGGCTTTGCTCGCTAAGATTGCATTAATATAATATACATAAAATAACCCTTTATTGGAGCCCTTAGTATATTAGTCAGTACATGCAAATTGTGTAGATTGAAAGTCTAGAAGCAATTAAAATTTTCACTACATGAAAAATATAATATTTGCATGATAATTTTACATTTTTTTTGCTAGTTCTTTCAATTTCTTTAAATTACCAAAAATCGTATTAGGATGAGAAATTTTACTTTGCTTTTAAATTAAAGCAATTGTGTTGTTGATATACTGTTATGCATACAAATATTCATTGCATTTCATATAATAACAATTATATTTAAACATTCTGAATATTTCAACAGAGCAGCTTCACACATTGCTTAAATACGTTGTCATAAATGTTAATTTTAATATATTAATTAAATAGTAAAATAAAAATAGAATATAGAACATTTATCGACTAGGCAAAATAATTTCAAAATAGTTAGTTATTATTTAATAGTTATATAAACAAAATATATTACAGTAAAATAATAAATTACATTAAGTACTTACTTATGTTATAAGTGACTTAGTCATTCTTACTAAAACGGAAAACTTTTTCACATTTTTCACATAGATTCAATGACAAAACGACTAAAGGCTTATTCATACGATGATAGCTTGTAGTTGTGTTTTAATTCAAAAGAGAAACGGCTTAAAAGTTATATATGGAATGTAAAAAACATACCACACTACCAACCTTAAATTGTTATACATAAATTGTAGACTATAGGTTATCCTGATGTATAAGCTATATTACTGTAAAGTTTCATCCAAAATTGTTCAGTAGTTTTTGCGTAAAAGTGGAACAAACATCCATTTATATTTAAAGTCCTTAACTTCTTAATGCACTATCAAAAGCAAGTTACTGAAGACAGCCAGCAATAGCTCCTTTAATATGCATTTAGAAAGAATCATCATATGAATAAAACTATCGTTCATCAAATTTACAAGCCGAATACACAGTCATAAAAAATAACAACAAATCATACCTTAGAAGTAGCTGTCAACATAACGTAACTGGCCCTAGCATTCTCTTCAGGAACCGGTTCAGGTCTGAAGCATCTATGATTCTGAAACTCCGAGGGTTTCTTCAACATTTTTCTGACAAACCAAACTAAACCAACAACTATTACCATCAAACCTAACGCTACGCCAATCAGCGCAGTGTTCAAATTCTTAAATCCTGATTTAATTTCTAAGGATCCAATCTCTAGTAATTGTGGTACAACACAAATAGTCCCACCCTTGTCTTTGAACCTTGATATCGACGCACAAACTTCATACGGTCCCCTAATAAAGCCTTCCATTGAGACCTCCAAAGTTTCCTGACAGGGGGTATCTTTTTGTGCAACTAACGAGCCTCGAGACAATACCGCTAGGACAATATAACAATTCGGCAACGGCAAGAATCTTGTTTCGGAACTTAAAACTCTTTGAGCTCGCGGCAAGACGTATTGGGGCTTGGTAATTCCCATGACGGATATAAGAACTGTGAGCAATCCGTCACTTGTTACATTCGATCGTACTTCGGACACCCTGTAACAATGGAGACAGATTAAAAATCTTTGATTCGTTCAAATGCAATAGATTTTTTTTTTTTTTGAGAAATTCAAGAGAAATTTTGATTGTTCCCTCTGTTAACAAGACATAGCGAGGCATTGAATAAGAATACTGTGGAAAGCATACGAACGGTATGTTGTAACTGTGGAAAGTATCTAAATGGGAAAAGAATATTTTAAAACTATTTTGCCAGGTTCCCTCTGCCTACCTTGCTATGTGCGGGATACAGCTTGAGGCTAAAAAAATATTTACTGTTACGAATTTTCAATAAATTTATAGTTAAATAATTTTCTATATGAAAATAATCTTACCTTAGGGTTTCTCTATCAGCGACGGTAATAGGCGACGGCCTGACAGTGATATATTCGGCTCGCTCTCTCACCATCTGCGGCTCACCACAACCCAGCACTAGCGACATAGGAACGTCTTTGCTGTCCATTTCCTCTAATGCTATACAGAATCTGTAATAAATATAGAAAATGATATATAATATGTTATAATGATAGATAATAATCTTATCTAAATAAATGAAATTATTTATTAAAAGCAATACAATGGTGATTTCGATCTCCAATTGATTGAATGCTCTATTTAGACAAAGCGCGTCGATAAGCTCACGTAGTGTCTCAAAATTAGATGGTAAATGATGAACGAAATGTCTCAATAACGCTAGATTCTCTCTCTATTTTTGTACTAACAAAAAATACTATTTACAGTTCCTATTTAGAACAAAAAAGTATAAAATAATATTAAAAATAGTTTTAGCCACTCACAACAGCAGGTTAAATCAAGTTATTAATGTAAACATTATATTGGAGAAACGTAGTGTATTTCTCCGAAATAATTTTATTATCTTTTAGTTTAAATATACAATTCTCGTTACACTATCGGAAGTTAATATTGAAGATCATTAAGTTGAAGTTTTGACCCTAAAAGGTTATCGTTGTGACAGATTATTTTATGATTTTGAACCGAAATGTACCTCTATTTGTCTAGATTTGCAGAATTATTTATATATGTTTCCTAGAATATTATTAATGGGATTCCATTAAATACTTTTATTCCTCACTTCACAAGTTAACACAGCCCCTCACAGCCATGTCAGGCCTCTATAATAATATTTACTCTGCCTACCCTGCTGTGCGTGGGATAGAGTTTGAAGCTGATTTCAATTTATTAGGTATATTAGTCGTTAACCTTTAGAACTCTAATAAAAAAGAGAGAAAAAATACTATTTTAATTTAACAAATCTTTTTGATGCTCCTAATAAATTGAAACAAAAGACTTACATTCATGTTTGCTATAATAAATTATCAGGCATAGAAATTAAATATGTACAACCAAACGTTACCTTACCAATACGTAACCTTCAAAGCCACATTTTAACTATATGTTGTATCCCTAATATAGCAGGTAACACTCGATTCTTCACGCATCACATTATTTTAGAGACATTGCATGTTGAGTGGCGCAAATCAACGCCGCGCTTTGTTTTATTACAACATCGAGAATAATTCATTTTCTCGTTTGGTAATCTACCCTCATATTTATAGTCAGATGCTGTGCTTATACTCCAAGAAGGCCGCAAACCATGTTTTAAACAATGATAGCAACTCTATAATATTATACAGGCTTGCTCCGTAACAACCGCTAATGCAATATCGACAAGCGTGAATACTGAATGTGTCGTCTAAGCCCGGGGGAGGTTATATCTATATCCATTAACTTCGACTAACCGAAATGTGCGTTATATTACAGTGACTTTGATTTGAATATATATGTTCTATAGGATACTAATATAAAATTACTATATACATATATAGTCTATCAATCTCTCTCTCTCTCTCTCTCTCTCTCTCTCTATATATATATATATATATTACAACAATTTATTAACGTGTGAATAATTGTACACAAACTTTTTTTTACAAATACCAACACATTCCATTATTAACAAAATACACTTTTTTTAGTAAACTTAAAGCTGTATAATAATACTCACGTATATCTTTCCATTGGATCAATTTTCAACCCTCTCAATATAATATTTGCTGGGGCAGCCCTATGACAGGCCACGTGTTTTGCGAGCCCCCCACTTTTTGAAGCTGTTACTCCAGTACATCTGTAGCGATGAGTTGAAGGGGGTTCTAATGCCCAAGATAAGTGCACTTCTTCATCATCAAACCAGGCGTCTACAAGACGTACCTATAATGTAAATAATAATTAAAAATTGTATCATATTTTATTTAGAAGTATAATATATAGTCATTTTAAGCTCCAGGTGGAACATTGTACAGTATTAATTAGACGGTAGTACGCACTTTTTAAAGCCCTTATAGTTCTAAGCACTTTTTCCTACCAACATTCCAACATTCTACATACGCAAAAGCAATGTCTACTATAAATATATAGCTGTCATCTTTTTTTTACATCGGGATCACAAAATATCATTTTTTTTCTTTATTAATTCTGCAGTAAATATATATAAGATACACCAAAGTAACACAAAATTGCAAAAAAAATCTAAAATATAAAATCCCGGGATGGTCTAATATCGATTTAATGAAAGAGAAACGATGGACGCCAACTTTTATTAAACTCCGATCTATTTTCTCTAAGAAATTTTCCCAGACACAAAGTGCCCTCATCGGATAGGTGATACTTCATCATAATATTAAAGTATGGCATTGGGTATTCCACACGCAAACTTTTCTTTTGTTTTTTTTTTTACTTAATTTTGCTATAACCCGTATACCGTAGGGTAGGCAGTGGGGGGCTAGTAATAAAACACTACGAATCTCAATATCTGTCTAATTTTTGACACGGTAGCGCGGTGTTGAACTCCGCAATTCATAACACAATGAAAACTGAACAAGAACGACTTTTGATATTTTATTGTTATTTTGTAATATTGTCGATAGTGAAATAGAGCCTAATAGAGTTGCACGCAAACAAAGCGTTTCGGAAAATGGATGCTATAAACGTATATGTGTTTAATAACATAAATATTTATTATATGATACATATTATACGAGTTATTTATACATTATATATTTAAAATACAAAAAAGTCTACGAAACAACTAAATCCTTTATTGGAAATATTTCGGGGATCCCTATGAAGATACAAAAAGAAATGCTTAATTAATTCGGCCATTAATTTTTCATTAACAACATGATTAAAATTTAATGAATATTGTAAAATTGGTATATTTTTTATACATTCAGTTTTTTTTTTAAACAAGAACAAAAGTATTAAACGTTACCTATTGTACTATCTAACTTATTATAATATAAATGATTTAAATTAGTTAAAGAATAATGTTTGTCTTTTACCTTAGACTTAGATATAGGCAGATCTTCCTCAGCAGGTACTTCCAATTCGTCATCATACGCATCGTCATCTAACCCGTCTTTCTCCGCATATATTTCATCATTGTCATCTATAGTGTTTTCAATGACTTTGTTATAATCATAATTATCATTAACTTCGTCATTAACTCCATTATTAACTTTCGCCTCTACATGTTCGTCGTCGCAGAGTTTGTTTTTCGATAGTCTAGATATTAAAGCTCCTTCCAGATGAGGTGGTGTGGCACAAACGGCTGCTGATTTATCAGATTGGGGCAGGTTTTTTGCTTCCCGCAACCACCTCGCAAAGCCCGCCATTAAGCAATCGCAATTAAGTGGATTATCTGCGAGAGAACGAATTTATCTTTATGAGTTCAGGACTATTAATGGGTTGGAATTAAAATTAACGACAATCAGACAATTGTTCTTTGTTACTTTTATGTTCTTTTGTGGGAAGCTGCGATTATTGGGGATGTTTTTTTGTGATGCGTGTTGAATTTAATTTTAAGAAATTTCTGATGTTTTGCTTTTTTTTGTTGCTTCACGCTGTATCCCGCATAGAAGGTTAGGCCAAAGATATCTAGTAATGTCACACTTCGTTTTTTAAGTTTTCGAGACATTGCGAATTGAATGGCGGAACTTAATACCGCGCACCTAACAATTAGCTTTTTACTAGTGAAGAAATAAAAGTACAATTCATTAGTCCGAGTGAAAAATCAGTAACCGTAGCGTTTACTGTCACTTGTGGGTTCAATTCCCGCTCGGGCAAGTGAAATATTTAATATGTTGCTTTATTTGCAAAGCGCGGTATTGAGTTCTGTCACTCAACACGAAACGCCTCCAGAATTCAGCAGAAAATGTTGAACGCGGTGCTTTAACATTAGATTCCCTTTGCCCACTATGTCAACAAATAAATAACTATAATGAATAACATTCCTCATACTAATTCAAATCATTGGCCAATATTTCTCCTGCAAGTGATAAATTATATCTTCAAAATATTTTTCCCGAAGGGGAAAGTATCATAAAATTATATTCCCATAAAAGTCTCATAAAGGAATAGCCATGAACAGTACAGTCATGCACAATAGCTTCGGGTGGCGTTTCGACATCCGAACAAAAGAGGTTACGACATCGCCCCATACGAAACGTCTAACGCTAAACAATAGCAAATATACACACGAACTCTTCAAATATTTAACTAAATTATTTAAAAAAAAGCGATTTCAAGCTTTATACGGGATAGCAAAGAAAGCAGAGGAAACGTGGTGGTAAGACACTCATAAAGAGATTTTCGGTAGATTTTTTAGATCCATGTTGAGTGGTGAGCGGAAATATGAAAATAAATTAAATATAATCCAATCATTTATTATATTAATCAAGAATAAAGTCACATTAAAGGGACAAATGAGCTATTTAACCAATAATAATATATATATATAAATAATTTAAATTTATCGTTTGACTATAAGCGTGACGGATGTGGATTCGATCACCATTTTTATAATGATTAATTTAATTAATTAATTATTAATTTCATTTTCTAGCCCTGATAGACAAAATTCAACGTTGAGTTCCGCCACTAAACACAGAATGTCTAAAAAACCATGTCTTGGTCGGAGTGTTTTCTCACTAAGTTCCCTCTATCAACCGTATATACATGAAAAATTGAACTGAACTAAATTATTCCACATTCTAACATCCTGTATGTTAGCAGCAAACTGCATATCATTCTATAATCATTACCTTCAATAGTAAACCGCTTCAAGTCTTTATGCTGGACCAGAGCGCCGTCTTCTATCATTGATATATCGTTATCATGGAGCAGAAGTTCGGAGAGACGGTGGAGAGCCTTCAGGGGCTCGGCGGAGAGAGAACGGAGAAAGTTGTGTGATAGGTCTAGGTGTGCTAGGTTTAGTAGCTGGGCTAGTGATGCACCTGTTAACAAATTGTTTATTGAATTATTTTCATGCTTTGTTAAGTAATTATGAGTTTTTTTTATTATTTTCTACAAATATTTTTTTAGTTATCAAACTAAATCGAAAATATGTATTTTATCATTGTAAAATTAAATAATAGATTATATATATCATTCTATAATAAACTGTGCCTAAAAAAAATTTTCTTAGTAATTCAAATTCGACCACATGAAACGTAATCGAAAATAAAGGAAAAGTTTTTAGAGCTGTTATTTATTTCACGGTCCAAAATAATATGTTCATTTTCACAATAAAATTAATGTTACAAAAAAAATTTCAATAATTCACTGATGATATATTAACGCGAACATTAAAAACCACGTCAAGCGATTTCTTTTCGGACCGTGAATCTTTGCCTTTATTCCCACTTTTCTACCTTTTTGCAGCGGAAATTGAAACGTCAGTGGGTTCGTTCGACAAAGAACTTTTAACAATGGACGTTATCCCGCATCGGATCTAATCAAATCATCTAATTCTACACCAACTTTTAAGTTATCAGTAAAATTTTACTTTTCAGATTTTATGTTTTTGGTTCAATGAAATTTAAAATTTCGATAAAACTAGTTTCAAAATATCTATTGTAATTAGTGTATTAAAAAATAGGTACACGATATATACAGTTAAAGATTCTCAAGAAAATATATCACAAACGAGAAAAATATTTTTTTACAAAATCAATTGACTGTTGCTAAGATAATTTACAATTTTTTTTAAATATAGTTTTATAATAAGCGCAGCTTCGAATTCCGCTACTGAGTTCAGTGGAATGTGGGAAACGAAAGTATTCCAAAGAGAAGAGAGTGTCTCAACACTGCAGAGTGTCTCAGCAGGTTCCCAGATGCTCTGCGCGTGATACAGCGTGAAGCTGGGAAAAAAGTTTTCTTATTAAAATATACAAAATAGTCATATTCACCTGAAACGGCTACAATTTCATTATGCGACAGATCCAGGTGCGACAGATTAGACAGATGCTTGAAAGCGTAGTCCTCCAGCACGTCTATCTGGTTGTTGTGTAGATTTAAGTGAGTCAAGTTTGTGAGACCTGAGACAAGAGAGTAATTTGAAATTTATTTTAATGAAATAATTACAAGACTAAAATATTTAGATGAAGGCGACACTATTGTAAAGATATTACTAAATCTTGTTTATTGTAGGACGTCGTGACGCAGTGGTACAAACGTGTAAAGCTAACGATAGTTAGTCGAGAAAATGAAATATTTAATATTTTCATTTCCCCGCTTCTGATGACGAGTTGAGATTTATCGCAAAATTTGGAAGTGAAGTGTCTTAACATTAAGTTTCCAAGTTCGGAGATGTGCGGGATACAGCGTGAAGATAAATATATATATTGAATGACTTACCTGATAATGCTCCTCTTCGTATACTTGCAAAAGTATTATCAGATAAATGAAGAGTCTCTAGGAAATTCAACGCTGGCACCGTGGACGGACCGACAGGACCTTCCAAAGCATTGCTTGAAACATCGAGTTCCTTTAGTAAATGCGCTTCCTGGTTACAAAAAAATAAACAAAATATATTTTTTTGTAAATTTAATATTTTAAAATTGTTAAATTTCAATAGAATACGATGGTCAAACATATATATATACATATCGACCTAGAACCTATGCAAACTTAACAGATATTGAAATTTTAAAAAATCGCTTAGCGTTATTTGAACATTTCAATTATTAAATTTAATTAAAAAAACTATATAACTAAAAACAAATACCATTACATACAGTTTAAAATAATCTACACACAAATTTAAATGTCTTAATCTAATTCCTCGTTATCAATATGTAGATGGGTTAACACCTGACTTCTTGTTCCAGCTACCCCATATTCACCTTACCAAGTTCATACATTATTCAGGGGTGCCACGTGCGGTAAGATTAGCTTTGACCGTTTGAAGACGCTATTTTGATTACTAAGTACCACTGCTGTCTTGAGAACAATGGACAATACTGTTCAAATATGCTGATATATTACAATGTAAAACGTTATTGTTATCTTCAGATTATAATCAGAAGTATAAGTACGCGACAGTAGGGTAGGGTTTCTGTAGGGTTTGATTTCTACTCGAGGAAATTATATATTTCATATTTCAAGAGAAGTTACAACATAGGTCCTCTGTCGGAACCCTGCTATATGCGGAAAAAACAATTAATCAGTGAAAAGATATATGGCATAAGGCAGAAATGAGTTTGTCATATTATATCTTCCATAAAAAAACATACAAATAAATTACATATACATTAAAGTAGATAAACAAATAATATGTCCAAACATAATTACCTAAAAGGATATTTCATTAAATGATATATTATATTATATTTATATGACAATTTAATAACATCGACGAGAATCGAAGTAAATTCGATAAAGTAAATATTTATCTCCGTCGACTGACAAATAAAGGGATTAATTAACACGCCTCGAAAACAAATTAACAATTCGCGTAGTCTTAATTGATTGCAATTTCATAATACGAGTACATGTGCCCACTGCGTAGTGTTTTTAAAAAAATATTATTTTTACTCTGTTATTTGTTTTTGCTTTGTTTCTGATGGTTTGTTTTTGTAAGTGATGGCTTAAATATATTCTATGGTTTAATAAACTGATTAAATTATAGCTAGATGTTATTTTTTAAACTAGCTAAATATTCTTTTTTATATAATTTAATCTTAATTAGGAATATTTTTCGATGTTTTTTCTAATATAAAACTTTATTAATAATGTTTTAAAACAAAAATAAAAAAGCAGTTCCAGCTTTAAGAAAATCTCACATAACTGGATAGCAGAAGGAACCTAGAGTAATATAATGCGTTCCTCATCTTCCACCAAATATTCGAGACATTGCAATGTTAATGATGAACCTCATCACCACGTTTTGCCCACTACTCCTGAGAAGGGATCTAACCCAAAACCATCATATTTTGCGTCACATCTGAGCCACAACGGCCCCTATTTCTTATTATTTATTAAAATATCTATATTATATATATTTATATTAAAATATATTGTATTACATCAAAATATAATAACATATATACCTTTAATGCACTCAACGCAGATACTTTCAGTAAATTTCCTCGAAGTCGTAAAACTGCCAGCTTAGACAGCGGCTCGAAGGCGTCCACTGATATGCTCGTCAACTGGTTGTCACTTATGTCCAGATAACTCAGATTTTGTATTCCCTGCGTAAGAATGACACACTATATAAAGCAATTGATATAAATATTATTAAATCTTTTTTAGTATCATGTATCCCGCACAGAACATGAGTAAGAAGAGGGAACCTGGGAACCTAGTGTTATGTTCCGTTTTCATTAAGATAATTCTGTTCCCCACTTTCTTTAAATCTTTTCGTGCTTAAATAATATTGTTGTTGTTATTTTTATAAATCGACGAAACCCTACAAATTATTATATTCTTGTAAACGTATACCTTTCTTTGATCTGTTAAAGACAGGTAGGAGGTGGTCTTTGAAATAAATGTCTTACGAATTACTTACTACCTTGAAATGTATTATTATCATAAAATAACAAAATTTATCTAACAAAAAATTAGAAATGTATCAGAATAGAAAACAAAAATATGCCCCGGGTGAGGATCGAACTCACGACCTTAAGATTATGAGACTTACGCGCTGCCTACTGCGCTACCGAGGCTGTGAAGGGAATGTTAAATTTTACGTTTATGAAGTGCACAATTTGATTTAAAAAAATCGTATTCTTATCAAGATTGATTAAGAAATTTTTACTTTTTTTTTTATCAGATTTAATGATTTTTTATACATGCTTTATTATGTTAATGTTGTACGTATATATTTTTTTTAATTTCACCCGCAGATAACAGTGTAGGCAGAGGAAACCCAGTGTAAAGACACTCCGTGCCCATGAAGACCCTTCAGTTTCCCACTTTCCGCCGGAAATAAATAAATCGGACTCGAAACCATAGCCTCTCGTTTACAGTCAGATTCAGTGTCACTGTGCCTTGTCAATGGCCTTGTGAAAATATAACATCGCTATATTGTACGTTTTAATTATTATTATTATTTAACATTTAAATGTATGTAAAATTGTTTTCGATAAATAATTGAATCATACTATAAAATTACTTATTTTAAATTTGATAGTAAAAATTGTTCAATATTATGTACGTACTTATTATTAAAAATCAAAGCTAAAGTAACGTTAAACATTAATTCCACCAAAAATAATACAAAACAAAATCCTCCTAATTAGAGAAAACAACGATTTGTAGCCGAAGTTGTAAAATAAATTTTCAGCTCGACGAATAATTTCATTGCTAAATTTATAATTTTACGACTAAAAATAACAATTTGGTTTATATTTGAATTGTAATAGTTTTGATTTGAATAAAGTTTACCTTAAAGGAGTTGGAGTCCAAAGTGTGAATCTTGTTATTGGAGAGATCTAGACGGTCTAAGTAAGCAAGGAAGGCCAACGCTTCAGTGGGCACGGACGGAAGTTGATTGTTTGGTAGGCCTGAAAATAAATGGATCAGTTTTATTATATTATTTATTTCTAGCTTAACGCTTTTTAATTAACAGAGTGGAAACAAAAGGTTTTCTTTGTGTAGACACTCTGTTCTCTACTTTTGCAGCCAAATTCAAGGCACTACATGTTGCGTGACGGAACTTAATGCCGCGCTGCCTTGCCCTATAAATAAACTAACATTTTAGTCTGTAAAGTCTGTCAGATTTTAGATTATATTTATATTTTGAAAAATTAAAAACAGCTTACTGCGGTCGAGATATTACGTGTTAAATGGCGGAAGCCACTACTGTGCTTTGTCTTGTTACTAGTTTGATAAAACAAAAATAATTTATTCTTCCAGAGTAGGAATTGAGCCTACAACCACCGCGCTCTCAGTCAAATGCTGACCGCTACGCCACGAGGGCCTTAAACTGTATATTAAGTACATACTCGTACACACAGTATATGAACTCGTTAATTAAGATTTTTTCTAGAGAATTATTCTTTTATTTTAATAAGCATTAAAAAGTAAAGATATTCCCATGTATAACAAAACAAAATGCGTGTAGCAAATATAATGAGCATGTACAGAGATAATGTAAGAAATGTAAATATGTAATAAAATGTTCGCTCTCCTAGATGTTTTGAGAATATTTTTTTTATGTAAATTTTAATGAAAAATATTTTTATTTGTTAAATTTTTGCGAAGTTTTGTATTATAAATAACATAGATTTTTTTGTATTCTTAAGTGTGACAAAATTGAGATAGGAAATTACGTCACAATAAAGTTCAAAAAACAGGAATTAGTTCACATTTACCATATTATCCAAAAATATAAGTAGCCATATGAGCTTAATATTTATATATATATATAAAGATATTTTTTCAATGTATGAACATTGTCTGTAAAGTTATAATGTTATTAAAACACGAAAGCATTTCAAATTAGTAAACAAATAAATTTGTAATTCTAGCGGGCGTAGCTGCGAGCGGCTCGCTAGTAAGAAAATAAAAACCCTCCTTACCTAAAGCTAGCAAAGTAGCGGATATACTACTGAACGCTCCTTGCTGTACTCTTTTAATATCTCCAGAGGATATAACCAAGCCGTGTAGACCAGCTCCTGCCAGTTCGGCTACAGATGCAGAAGATAGTGATGTGACACCTCGCAAAGCGCAATCGAGTAGTGATACGGCACTGTTTTTGTTTCTTGCTCTTTGTTCACGAAGATGGCGGCCAATTATCTGTTAAAAAGTAATAATACTTTATAAATTATGGTCCTTACCACAATATTTGACTTATTATATTATAACGTTGTTTGTTACCCTGTATTTTGCTAGGTTGGCATAGATAACATAGAGTTAAAACAATTATTTCAATTATATTTAATTGCTTAAATAAACACTCAATACGCAATGTCTCCAGAATTCGGCGTAAAGTGGGGAACGGAAGTATCTTAATGGAAAGAAAGTCTCTTAACACTAAGTCCCCTGCTACGTACGGGTTACAAGGTTTTTTTGCTTAAAAAAATACAAGCTATCAAAGAATATTAATACAACCTATTTTAGGTAAATAGGTTGTATAAAACCTTAATAAAATATAAATACTAGGTTACAACAATATTTTACATACAAAAGTATAGGGAACCCAAACAGTTTATCCTTAAAGAGTTTTTCGTCCCAATTTATATAGTCTATTTATATTAAAGCAGAAAATCAAAAAGTTTCTCACATCAGTTCTCCCTTTGTTAAGATAATTTTTGCTCGAAGAAGTTTCGTATTTCGTTAGTCCGTCCGTTAACAAAATTTAAATTTGATTATTGTTATGTAAAGTGAAATATAAATTTTCAACAAAACTATTTAGGTAAACGCCATTTCATTTTAAACTACTGAGTGTACCCTTCTGTTTTCAACAAGCCTGTGAAATATAATAACTAAGTTTGTTCAAATATATTCTTTTGTTTAAGTTGTATAAATGGTATCACATTTATAATGGGTTTTTGGGTTCACGCTGTATCCCGCACTTACTAAGGTGGGCAGAGGAAACCTGAAAACTTACAAGCCACTCTGTTCCCATTCTGAGACTTCTCTTCCCTATTTTCCGCTGAAACTTAAAAAAATCATAACTCTTATAAGTGGTAATTATGCCAATTAGTCTAAGTGTAATATATTAACAAAGTGAAATATCAGCAAAAAAATATAGAACGGACAGAAATCAAAATATCGCAATATGTTATTTAGTTTATAAATATTCCTGCTAGAAATAGAAATAAGGTTTATTGAAATATCTATCTAGCTTCATAAAATAATTAAGAAAATGGGCTTAGCCATAATAATAAGCCTTTTAGGGATATACGTTAAGGAATGATATCGTCATATATACATAGGTACTAGAGGTACAGGAGTAGCATAATTAGGCTACGTTTGTATGTATGTCTTTAAAATGAAAATAAAACCTTTGTGGCGCTATAGTATCTCATCTTGCTGTAAATTTAATAGTTCTGGTAAAGAGCCAAAAAGCAGCGTTGGCGTTGAGGGACGGAGTGTCTTAATATTACGTGCTCTCTGCCTATAAAGCTACACAGCTTGAAGCTAAAAAGGTATAATATGTATGTATGTTATAATTAACTATATGTAGACATAAAATAGGGCGAAACAAACAGACAAACGACAAAATGATACTATAATAATAATATATCTTACAGACAAAGACAGCAAATTAATCTTGTAAACAATAATTGTGTCGATTCTACATTTTTTTTAATTTAATATATTAAATTCTAACAAAAACTCTATCTATTGTTACAGAAGTCGTTACATTTCGTTCTTTTATCATCGCCGTACCGTGGAGCTGTCACGGTGAAATTTAATTCCGAAAAGAAAATATATGAATATTTCTTGTCGACTTAATTAAAGCTTTCAGGATTTATATTTTGAAGGCATTGTTCTTAATGATTGAATTTTGTATGAGACCTTTAATTACGAGATGTTTTTGTATTTGTATGTTGGTATGTTATTTTGGAATTAAATTAATTGGTGTTATTTATTCCTGTGGGCCGCTGATATATGGATGTTTTTTTATAGGAATAGTGAAAATACAAGTAAGACCGCTTCGTCTTTATCCGTTGTGACGTGAACGTCATAATAATATGGTAAAAACTATTTTATCGAGGCCAGTAGTGGAGCGCAGTTCGATTCCCACTTAAGATAATAAAATATTTAATATTTATTTTTTTTCGCTCTAGTAAACACAAAGTCATATTTGGGGCGTAGTGAGAATTTACAATACAAATAAAGGAAAATATACGATAAGTGAAAAATTATAGGCATTTTACAGCAAAACATCATTACAAACTTATATTTGTATATCTTTTTAAATAAAACGAGTGCATATGCCCGCAAACTTAAGTTTGTCAACTTTTATAAGTTGTACCTTCGTATCTATAATAATCACTGGTACAGAAGTCTCGGTTGACAAGTTTCATTTTAAGACATAGAAATTAAATTTATTTCCATTATTATCAAGTCCAGCACACAATTTACCTCTTTTGTCTTCTTTTCCGTCTATTTCTACGGCTTATTTAACTTTTATACAAAGGCTCAATTTAGTAGATCAGAATTTATCGATCAAGCTATGACTAAAAAAATATTATAACCGAAGCATTTTCAATAAAAACAAATCTCGATATGTTAAAATGAAAAGTTTGGAATATAGAAATAACCGTAAAATATATCGGTGGGTGCACTTTTTAAATACAGAAGTTCAATTCACTGCGTCCATTTTGTATGAAAACTATTTTTTCGGAAATATTACAATATAAGTTTTATATAAATTTTTATATATAAATTTTGTATATAAGTTTTCGTATAATTTATGATTGCGATTTATAACTTCTATGACATCCTTCTTCATTACTCTTTTAATTATTTCCCTGCACCTAGCAGAGTAAACAGATGGAACCTTGGAACCTAGCGTTAAGATACTCCGTTCCAATTAAGACTCTTCACATCCCCGTCTTCCGCTGAATTCTAGACGCATTGAGTTTTCTGAAGCGAAATATTTCATTTCTCCGAGTGGAGATCAAAAATACACATTACACACACTTCGCCCGAATGGTCTAATTAAAAAATACAGCCATAAAAAAATACCTATAATAAAATTTAAAAAATATGACAATTTTCAAACTGACAATAAGAAGCTTATTCTAAGATGAATTCCTTAAATTTGCATCATTTAAGTTAAACCACTTTCGTCCTGTGATAAAAATCTAAGGCCAGTACTCTTCAAAGACCTGTATGTATCCAGTGAGCCACATTTTTTGTCAATTGCCAACAAAAGCTTCTTTTCATGCCCCTAGTCCATTTTCCTTTAGCTATAGTCCATTCATACCGTATATGAGTGAGGCAACATGAAAACCTATCTAGACTCACTGAAGTGACTAAATCTTGTGTACAATTGTAGCATGGAATTATCTAAATTCTGTACTAGTTGCTTTATATAGCTTTAGTATTGGCTTTATATTCATTTAGTTGTCATCATTTAGTTTTTTATAAAATTAAAAGGAGAAAAGGTACATATCCCTCTTTTTTTTCCCTGAAAAGAAAAGCGGAACCTTATATCATCTTTTGTTTATCTCACATTTGTTTCTCTGTTTGTTTATTTATTAAGACCAAAAAGAAAAGTTTTTTTTTTATTAACCTATAAAAGTGATGTTTTACTTAGTACTAGTAGTAATAAAAAATAACCTGTCATTTATAATCTTAAAAATTAAATAAAAAGTATTATTAAAAAGTATTTTTGCATGAAATATTGCTATTAAAATTAAAATTCACTTATTTACATTCTGTTTTTAATCCATACAAATACAGAACGTAAATACAGAGTTAGTAAACAATTAAAATTAACGTTTATACTTTATTATTTAAAGTTGATCATGGAAGATCCTCACCTTGAATTATCCCTGTTATTGCGACCCTACGAATGACCAAAGTACTGTAGATTTATTTGATGAGACTGAAGCTATTTATTCAGGACTGTAAGGTCTGTTGATTTTAAGATTCACTGCTTTTGTTTAAAAATATCACAAAGAGCAAGAAACAAACCTTTGTAATATTAAGATAAAAGTGATAAGGCAGAGTGGAAAATTATAAATGAACGTATAAAATACTGTGTGGCTGTTTATAAAAAAAGTATGATGAATATATAAGCAAGCCTACTTCGACTACGCAAAGGTCCTAACTTAAAATTTCATATTACATAAAACAAATATCATAATTATAAGGTAAATACAAAATAGAAAAATGATAAGGATATGTTTTTGTTTTTTTATTTTTCCATTACATATTTATAATACATACATATTTACATATTTTAAAAATCTAACGAAACGGCTACGGCATACGATTATACAAATCTTAGTCCTTAAGAAAAAAAAACATCTTAGGTAGAAATGACTTAAGTATGTCAACTTTATAACTAAGGTATATAAATTTATCAAGAAATGAAAACTTGCAGAACAAATAAAGTAAAAAATCTAAAATAAGGCAATTTATATTGATATCACTGATAATAATTGTAGCTTATTTCATACATTCATTGAGTTCATCTAACTTAAGTTAAAATATATTATTACACTCATAGAAACGACAACTACAAAAATGTTTTGTGACATTTATAACAGCCATAGATTTTTTTCCGCATATTAAGTTCTATCCAAAAAATACGTAACACGTTTTAAACAAATATAATACTAAAATCTATGTACATTTTAAAACAAAATTTTCGCTGAGTTAGTCAGTGATAACAGTTTGTTTTACGCTCCGTTTGCGCTATTTCGATTGGACCTTGTTTCCTTTTTATTCACGAATGCAGGTATGAATAAGTATTATATAAAATATGTTTATATAGTTTACATAGATAATGGCGTATTATTTTTAATTTTCGTGGGAATTTTTAAATTTGATGCTTTATATATTCACGCTTTATTTCACGTAAAGCAAGATTGGGCAAGAGAACCTACACTTTCCGCTCATATTTAAAACATTGCCTTTGAGTGTTAGAACTCACCGCCGCGCTTGGTCTTTATAGGAAAATGAAAATAACTAATTCGCCTGAGTGGGAATGGAACCCAAAACTATCGCGTCTACGAGTACATTCAGAGACTGTCAAAAAGACAATATTAATATTTCTAGATAAAATTAAATGGTCATTTATTATGGTCAGTAAATAATGAGGCTGGTTAGGCGTCATTTAAACCAGCGTGATACATTTAAGAGACCATTTGGCACAACACTAAGGTCACATTTGTATTAATAGCGTAATCTGAGTATATTACTCTAACAATGTATAAAACGTACCAGTATTATGTAAACGTAGATATGTTTAAATGTATGAATTTTTCCGTTATATATTTTATTATTTTAATTAAATTAAGTTATTTCATCAATAGTATTTGCATAGGGAACCTAGTGTTAAGATACTCCATTCCCCATTTCCCACCGCGAATTGTAGAGCCATTGCGTGTTTAATGGCGGAACTAACCGCCGCGCTTTGCCACTACACCAGAACGAAGAAATGAAAACATAAATTTAAATAAATTTCATTATTTAATTGAAATAAATGTATATTTTATTTTTTTCGCTCTGGAAGAGGAGCTACATTACTTATATATAAATATTTTTTAATTATAACTAATTGTTATCTTACCTGTAGAGCGGTATGATCCCCAGTGCACCGCAGCGTATGTGGCAGGTCACAGGAGCACTCGGCGGAGGGTCGCGCGCTCAAGTCCGGGCAATGCCACTCTGATACTGCATGAGATACCGCGCACAGTATCGACACTACCCGCATTAACCACATTCTGTAACAAACATACATACATAATTACTTGTAAAATAATAATTGTTATATATTTTTGTATACATATTTACATAAACCTTATCTATAAAATAATTCTACATTAAAATATTAGATATTATTAGAACGGGAAACTTGTTTAATTAATGCCAAAACAAATGTAAATATTATGAGTTGACCGTAACTACGATTGTGGGTTCGATTCCCACTTGGGGGAATTAATTATTTCCGTTTCCTCACTCTAAGCGTTGAATTCTAAGTAAACAAACCATTTCCTTTCCAAAATACCATAAAAATATTAGCTAAATCAAAAGAAACGCAGTGAAACAGTACGAAATATAATATATTCTCAAAAGGTAATTCTCATATCCCAAGCTACTTGTAAGAATTGCTTCTGCCATGCGTGTGGCGACGACATAATAGCGCATTTCCACTGACTGAGTGCCGGACGGAGTGCTCGACAAGTTAAAGGCGAACGCGAATAAAATTTTACCACCGAAATGCATGGAGCAGGAAGAGGAAATATAAGTATTTTGTGTGTTTTATATTTTTAGGATGTGAAATGCTTTGATAATAAATTCTACGATAAAGAAGATATTAAGGCTTGCTGCTTAAACGCGGCGTTGAGTTACGCCACTCAATGCCTAGCATTACCCCATACGCCATACAGTGGACCGTGGGGAACAGAGTGTTTTATCACTGGGTTCCCTCTAGCTTTTCTGCTATAGGTGGGATGCAGCGAGAAGCTGATTATTAGGGTCTGCTATTACATTCATATAACACTATTTTCTTTACTAATTGAGATAAATTTAATGTTAAAAGACTATCACAATTTAGTTGACTAAGTATTTGTTGCTGAATTTTATATGAAATTCGCCACTTTCTCAAAAGCTATATACACTCCAGACCCCACAATTATAAAACAACCAAAACAAAAAACCAAATGTAGAAAGAAATAACCAATATAATTTTCATGTAACATTAATATATTTTAGACCTTACATTACGCAAGTACAGAGTCGTACAACAGGACGACTGCTATAGGTGATGGACGTTCATTGGCCTACTGGATATTTAGATCGCAAGATAAGCATGCGAGATTGTAGATTGAATCAATTGATAGTGCCTTGAGGACATCTACTAGAAAGCGAATGTACTGTCGAATCTAGACTATTATTTATGGGTTTTATAAGAACTTAAGTCTATTCGTATATGAGGACGTAGTAGCGCAGTGGGACGACTGCGAGTGCGACTGTAAGCACGACGATGGTTTTGGGTGTCATCTCCACTGTACGAAATGATTATATTTAATTTATTACCATTTTAATGGTTAAACAAAATGCGGCGTGAGATCTGCCATTCAACATCCATCCAACCATTGGGAACGGAGTCTAGTTTCCCTCCCTGCTGTGTTAGACACAATATGAAGCTTTTTTAAAAGCTTTTATTTAACTTGCAATGTATGTATGTGGGTTCGGGTGAAATCTTGGAGCTCAATTTTGAAGTATTTGTATACATACACGTTTAGTTTGGACAAAGCTTGTCACGTTAATCAATATTTAATTAAAATGAAACTTCAAAAATTTCAATATAGCAGATTTTACATACTTAAATTAGTACTAGTTTAGTTACACAAGTAAATCGCGCGATAAGCTTTTATGATCATATAAATTGTGTACAATGAGGTTATGAGTTGATAGTTAAAATTTAAAAGACAAATTTTATTTTCTTCTTTTTGGAGCGTTTAAATAAAAGCTTGTTCTAAAAATGATTTTTTGCTTTTAATTTATTTAATATTATTTTAAATTTTTATTAAGTGAAAGTCGATATTATGACGCAGTTTGAATTTTATTATCGGGATACAATGTGAAAATCAAAAAAAAAAGATAAGATGACACCAGTATTATCTCAACGAAAAGTTGAAGAACGTAGTGAAAGAACACAGTGTTAAGACTAACACTGTGTTCTTTCTACCTAACTTGTGAAATGCTTTATTACTTTTTATTAATTAAAGAAATTTCCACAAAAGTATTCCGATGTATTTGGGTAATAGATTAGCCAAGATAGAATATGATGTTTCACAAAATTCGTTTCTGTTCGTTAAATATTATGTAATAACTGTATTTAACTGTAATTAACTTATTCGCTATCAATCAAAATGTATTTTTCGTCTACTATTACTAATTGGAATGTTGTTTAAATGTAATATCTTAATTATTTCAAATATTCAGTCACAATGTGTGTCCGTAAACGCGACTGGTTTTGGGTTGGATTTCTACACAAGGAAATTCAATATTGAACATTTGCATTTTGTTCGCTCTGATGTCGACGCAAAGCGCGGCGAAGGATATCAGCCACTCTTCACGCAATGTCTCCAGAATTTGGCCGAAAATGGGGAATTTATTGTTACCTTAACACTAGGTTCCCTCTACTTACCCTACTGTGCAATTAATACTTTGGGAATAAATGAATTGCATAAATTAATTTAAGCCTTAATAGATAGATTTCATGAAATCGTTTCGTATGTACCTATATAAATAAAAATCTTCACTCTTTTTAAAACAAAACAAAACAGAAGGGACATCTGTTAAACAAATAATAACAGAATTATCAATTCATTCAGTGTAGATTTAAATCTAAAAGGGGCACTAAACGACCACGATATTCTCTACAAGAAGTGAGAAAATATCCGTAATAACCGTCTCTTAAGGGCAAGCTTAACCCGTTTCAGCCATTTTAATTTGGTCTCCATTATTTTTGACTTTCAAATGATAATAGGACAAAAGCTATCCTCCATAGGTCCAATTGTGTTGGTATTTTGGAAGCACCAGCGATACATCACCAAGAGTTAATGTGGCTGACGTCTACCGCGCTTAATAACAGTTTCGCGTACAAACATTGTTTCAAATCCATTTTCATTTTCATTATTGTTGAGAATTATAAAGGCTTTGTAAAAATGTGGAGCCTTTTGTAGCGTGTTTTTGTTTATGAAGTGAGGTTTCGGAATATTAATTTAAGAGCGGAGTGCTTCGTTTTTATACTATTTTATTCTACCTTCATCGTGGGCTGTCGTTAAAAATAGAATACCTTTTAAATTTGCAAATTATTAAACACTTTCCTCCAGTACTTATCACTCTGTGGTGCTTATTTTTTTATTATTTTTTTGTACGTTCTTTAATTTGTAGGTTTATTATGAGAAATAGGAGATCCATATTTTTATAGAATTTTGTGCTATATTATTCATGAACCTCTCAAATATATAGGAAGATACTAAGCTTTCAAAATCATACAACTGTTTTTTTTTTATCTTCACGCTATATCTCGCTATTAGCAGGGTAGAGAGCCTAGTTAAAGACTCTCCAACTTTCCGCCAAATCCTGGGACATTGTGTATTGAGAAGCAGAACTCAACACCACGCTTTGCCTCCAAACCAAAATGAAAAAATAAACTGAACCGAATTATTATTAAATAGAAAAAAAATCAGGATATTTCAATTTTATATAGATAATCAATACAACCTAGGGATATTCTTAACATTGTTAAATCAAACGAACAATGAAATAAAATGCATACCTACTATAGAGATAGAAATCCAACGTTTACGCAGCCATTGCCTAGCGAAACTGGTCTCCTAACACCGTTTAAAAAACTAGGAGTCTTTTAGTTGAAATCGCACCCATAAATGATCCGGGGGTTAGGCGATAGCAAACGCGCAGTATATTGTCTCGAGTGTTCTTTAGAGGCCATTCTACATTCAATTGGGATCGTAAATATAAAGGAAACCTCTTTTAAAAATTGCACTTTTATGATTTAAGTTGTTTATGTGTTATATAAAGTTTATTGGAGAAATATTTAATATATATTAAATTTCAATAAAATATATAAATTAAGTACGGGTAAAGTAAGCCTAAATATACACAATGGTTGTGAGTTAGATATTGGCTTAAGTCTTTCTTTTTTACATTTTTTTTATTTATATGGAACAATATATCTAAAGTTGTACTGTGTATTTTAAAATATCGTTTAATGCTTATTTTTTTTATAGATTTTTTTTATATCTTTTACTAGTAGCAATTTATATATTTCTAAATAGGTATATGCCCTTAATGCGTGCTACAATGCGTGCAACAAATGGATAATGAGTTAGATCCCTACGCCGAAGCGCGACTTAGTTGCACTTGCATCTCTCTCGCTGGCTATTGCTAAGGTAACGAGCTCTCATAAAATTAACTCTATAATGTAAAATACTTAAATTATTTTATGTTTAAACATAAAATATAATCTATTATCTTTAGTAAAATTGTGTATTTTGAATTATAAGTTTTAAAATTATAAAATTTTGTACAATAATTCAAAGGTAAAATATTTTAAGTCGAATAATTTTAATGAATATTATACAATTTTGTATAATTACGAAGGAATACCGACTAAGAAATCTTGTAACTTAATTAACTTCAATAACAGTCTCAAGTGAAATTTTACTATTGGAAATTCGAATATTAAATTATACAGCATAGTTTAAAATTTCTCTGCCCATTAAATATTGTTGATTCGACCAATAAATACTTAAATCATTTGATAGAAAAATGTTTAAAGATGTTGATTCCCACAAACACTGTTTCATAGTTTTTTATTAAACACAATATAACAATAAAAAAATTGTAAGTAAACTTTTGAAATGAAACATCTTATCCACACTCGCCATTACCCATTAATATAACTTCTTTAAATCGTTTAAAAATATTTTTTTTTATAAATATTTATTTTTCGCAGCAAAACAGTCAAGATGCGTTATCTAGTCCTCATTTGGCTGGCGCTCTCCCTCGTCCACAGCACTCGCGCCCACGCCAGAACCTTCACCCGTTGCCAACTCTCGAGGGAGCTACTGCGTTACAATTTCCCTAGAACGTTAATACCTAATTGTAAGTATTGTATTTTTTGTAATATCTTCACGCTGTATTTCGCATAGAGCAGAAAACGACAGCGGGAATCGAACCCACACGGTAGTAGGTTCAATACGGAACTACTCGGGAAAAGGATTTATTTAATGTTATTATTATTTCCTTGCTCTGGTAATAAGACAAAGCGTGGCATTGCATGAGTTGAAAACTCGGCGAAAAGTGGGTAACGGAGAGTCTTAACACTAGCTTCCCTCTGCTTACCTTACTAAGTGTAGAATCAGTTCAGACCGTCTAGCTTATAAAGCATAATAATTAAAACTTTTAACGATAATTATATAATAATAGCTAATAGACTTTCGATAAGATATATATTAAATAAACTATGTCGTAGTAGCAGATAGCAGCAGGGACACAAGCGTGCGAATGTAAATGTAACAATTATGGGTTCGATTCTCGACGGGTTGATGGAATTTATAATATTTTCTATTTCCTCGCTCTGGTAATAAGGCAAAACGCGGAGTTCAGTTCCACACACGGACTGTACAACTCAGCGAAAATTGGGGAACGGGAGTGTCATAAAGAGAGCTAAATGTCTCAAGGTTTCTTAGGGTTCCAGGTTCAAAGGTACTATTTGAACCTAGAATTCTAAGATGATTCACGTATCCTCCATTTACCCAGGACGACACAGAGATGCAGTCCTGAATGTCAATGTGTAAATCTTAGTGTAGACGCTTTATTGTTAACTAAACCTTTTTCTTAATTGTCTTTAAGTGACGTTACTCAACACCGTGCTTTGTTTTATGACAAGAATTAAAATAAGTTAATAAGTGAATTAGAAAAAAAAGCAGAACCTAAAACCATCACGAAATAATCGAACGTTACCCAACCGCTCCAAGACGAGGTCTACATATTAATTTGCGATACAATTATTCAATTTAAAATATAAAAGATTAAACATAAAGAAATTACATTACCTTTTTACAAACGAATTTAATCAAAAGGAAAATAGCGTTGGAAAAAGTAGCTAATTTACCTTAACAAATCCGGAGACAGCCAAATGGATGGGAACAGACGGTCTCAGGTAAAGAAAACAGTGTAGTTAAACTGAAATGGAGCTTGACCGTCTAACCACGATTCGCAGAATTTAAAAAGATTCCGCTTTAATCAGAACTTATGGATGAAAATGTATAATTTTACGATAATAGTATACTGACTTTTAGATTAAGAACATTCCGTTTTCACTCTAAAAGTATTGGAATATTTCTCTACGTTTGTTTATTCAGTCAATTCTAAGAATATTCTTTTATTTTCACGATCCCTGTGGTGTGGTGGACCAACCACGCAATCATAAACGCGATAGTAATGAGTGTGATTTCTATTTGGAGATTTCATTATAATTTTTATCTCTTCCATCTGTTAAGACAAAACGCGGCGTTGATTTCCGTCACTCAATACAAAAATCTCTCTAATTCGAGGAAAAAGAGTGGACCCTGCTATGTGGAAAACAATTTGAAGACAAAAGTATACACAGATTTTTTTATTTCGTAGCTCATTGATAGTATTCCTAATGCATATGCCTGAATCAAATCACCAATAGTAAATCACAATTCAACGAAAACTTATTCGTAGGTAGTTTAATATAAAAAATATATATATTTCAGTACAAATAAGTTAAAACATTTAAACCCATTAAATGTTAACGAGATAATCAAGTTGAATTACAAACAAACCCAAACTTAAGCCAACAAAGACAATATCCCAGAGGTGGCGATGCTGCGCGATGCATGCATTAGCACGAACTTCATCAGTAGAGTACAATGTCGCTCCCGAGGCGTACGTTTATTATGCCTTTGACTTACGCTTTAAGGGGAAAATAAGCTATATACTTGGAATTTATATATTAAACATACACTTTAACCACCTCTTAATTCCTTAATTTTATATTATAATATCCAAAAAAATATATAAATTATTGTAAATTTTGTTAAATGGATGTTGTTCAACTATCACGCAAAAATGACTCAACGGATTTATATGAATCAATTTATGTAAACATTACATATAATTTTAATAATTACTTTATACGGGCGAGCCCACGTTTAGATTTTTAAGATTTTTAAAATAGAGGAACAGAAAATATTTCCTTGTTATGGCTCGAAGGACCAATATTCAATATAGTGAGTTTCTAAGATAATTTAGATATTGCTGCATGTTATAAATTATACCAACTCCTATAAACTATTAGTCCATCATATATCAGAATTAATCGACCTAGAAATGGAATATCAAAATTAAATGTACTGTAAAAAGATACATACATTAATATTAATGGTATCTTCAATAGTTTTCGAGCAAGAATTAATTAGTAATATGCCTATTCTTGCTTTCAATCGAAACTTTACTAAGTGAATTGAGACCAACTTTGCCTATTATATTAGTTGCTGATCTAAAACTTTGACTTGTCTTCATCCATCCATATGTGGCGGCCGAATATTAAATTTTCGACTTTTATAAGAAACATATGTAAGATTTTTCAGCTTATATTCTATATTCAGCAATGCGGATAGAGAGATACTGGTATTAGGACACTACGGCTAAAATTGAGATTTTTCTGTTCAATTTTAAAGTCCATGTGCGTTAAGCGGTAAAAAGTTCGTCGTTGCGTTCAACCACTCTGCATGCAATGCCTCGATAATTTGGGGGAAAGTGGAAAACGGAGTATCTTAATACCCTTCCCTCTGCCCAGCACCGAATACCGATACGGCGTGGAGGTGAAGAAAAAAAAGGTTTATCAAAAATAAGTTACTTTGGAGGATATCTATTAACTACTTTATCAAGGGTAGACGGTCCACTATCTAATCTATCCTATCGCCAGATATCAATGAACAGAACAAATTCGAAGCAAACGTCGCTTTTGATTTAAAGCAGTATCAATTAGAATTAATTCGGATTAAGCCTGCGTCCCTTTGCCGTGTCAATTAAATCCAACGCTAACAATTTTAAACTTAAATGAAAGAGACCTTCGAAATGTTTTGTCATTTGAGTCATGCTCCTTTTTATGCAAATTGAAGATCTCTAAGTTCACCGTGAATGCTTATTAAGGCCGGCAATTCATTCGGTTTCCGCCTTAATTTTATTATGAGAGTTAGTTATTTTAAATTTGAAATTTAATTTTTGTTTAGTGTGTTGTTACAAAGTTAATTCTGTAACGTTATTTTGAAACCAAATTAAGGAAATACAAGAAAATTTTTTTATATAAAATTTAAACAAAATAGAAATGAATCTTTTCATTTCACAAGAAATTAATATGTTTGTATAATTTGTACATCTATTTTAAGAGACTCGGGGAAGTGATATGTCCCTTGACTTGGTGCCAGAGCGAAGAAATGAATATAAATAATTAACGAATTAATAAAAATGAAGATTAATAAATAATAATTAATTACCTACCGGGAATGGAACCCACAAACGTCTTGTTACAGCCACACATTTGTGCTTCTACGTCACAGCTGGCCTCAACATTTAAATGATTATTTTAAATTCATATAAAAATATAATTTTCAGGGGTATGTCTGATAGAGCACGCGAGTGGCAGAACAACGGAGAAGGTAACAAACCACAATAACTCGTACACAAGCTTTGGATTGTTTCAAGTAAGTCTCATTTACTATAATTATCTTTAATTCTATATTTTTATAATTTCAAATTACCTTTCAATTTCTTTTACTACCGAGCTAATTAACTTAAACAAAGTGTATATATTTAAACAGACATTTATTTTCATATCTAAATTAAATGAAATCCCTGTCACATAAACAAAACAGAAAGGCGTCGGAAGATAATATAAATATCAAATTCGCGAAACATGTCACAACGGAACGGGAAAACACTCAGTTTCTAAAATATAACGGGTTCCAACGGGACTAATTATTCGGTTAACATAATATGTATGAGGACAACCGATACCCGCCTACATGGTTATTTAATTATGAAAGGGTATTTCGTATTTAATTTCGCGTATATTAAAATTATTTTTGGTACTTAAATATTTACTATTGACTTTAAGCCTGTTGCAATATATTTCATATTTTCATTTGCTAATTAATTAGTCGTCATAAAAAACTGGTTAGGACTAGTCTCAACAGTTTTTTTACTCATATCTAATACCCAACTAACTCAAAATCTAAATTTTAGGGCTCCAAAGCCAAAGGAAACCTATTATTAAGACTCCGATGTCTGTCTGTCCATTTGTCACGAACTGTATCTCATGAACTGTGATCGTTAGACAGTTGAAATTTTCACCTATGATATATTTCTATTGTGACTTTAATAAGAAATACGAAAAAACAGAATACAGAAAATTTAAGGACGCTGCCGAAACCATGATTTTTTTTTGCTATTTTTATAGGACTACGGAACACTTTATGCGCGAATCCAACTGGCACTTGGCCGATTTTTAACCAAAACATATGAGATATTAGATTTTTAATTAATTTCTAGGAAATTTTCACGAAAAAACCTTTAAATATCTACACTATAATACTACGTGATACGAACGGTATACAGTTTCTCTATATGGGACATTTGTATGCACACGTGCACCAGTTCTATGTCAAGTGCTCTAATTAAGGGTGATTTATGAAATAAACTGGTGAGCATTAATTTAGTTTCTACATTTTACAGATAAGCCGAGTCTTAGTTGAGTCGACGTACGAATTACTTTAATACTTGTGCCTTACCTTGTCTTAATGCCTGTCTAATATTTAGATTTAGTATAGTTATTGGGTGTTCCGCTTTAAGAAGTAGTTGACAATCAGTTAGTTGCTTTCACACATAGCGGGCAAAGGAAACCTATTAAAAAACACTAATTTCTCTCTTCTCTCTTTTTACCCAATGATTAGCGAAACTTAACGCCCCGCTTTGTCCAGAGCGGAGAAATATAAATAATTTAATTATAATCATTCCCCGAGTGGAGATTGAACCCACAATAATCGCGTTAACAGTTTCAGAATTTAAGAAATGAGATTTGAATGCATTATCAACACCTAATTCACAAATACGTAACTGCTACGCTGGAATGCTATTAAAGGTACATATACGAGTATATCGTCGCTCTGATGATGAGGGAGTCAACTCACACATTAAAAGTCTCGAGACAATTGACAAAAAAAAACAGAATGAAAAAAAAAACTAAATCGAACAAAAATCTTATTATTATTATTTATTTTTTTGATAATTTTGAAATAATATTTTTTGTTTGATCGTTCTGCTTTATTTTTTAACGTTTCAAAACTCGTAATATGTGGGTGGGTAGACTCTTTTCACCACCAATCGTAATAATAAATTACAATAATTTCACCCACTAAATGACAAGACAAAACAAACTGATAGATTAAGCGCTACAATATTCATTGCGCATACAATTACAACTTGCAAATAATTCAAATCTATCAATCTCCGTACTAAATTTACTAATTGACAGTGAGCGGCAGATAATATGTACTTATGTTTCGTTATTACAATTTCTGCTTAATTAACAAATTAAATTAATTAACAATAAATTTTTCAATAAGTTTATTGTTAATTAAGCCCGGCGTTGAGTTCCGCCACTCAACACGCAATGCCTTGAAAATTCGGCGCAAAGTGGGTAACGGAGTGTCTTAACACAAGATTTCCTCTGATCTGCTGTGTGCGGGATACAGCGTGATGTACTTTAATCTTAATTGTGATAAGCAGTAAGATAAGAGAGGCAATTATGTATTATGAATTAAAATAGTTAATTTTTAGACCAGTCGTGGCGCAGGGAAGGACGACTGTTAATGTGTTAAATTGTGGGTTAGACTCCCACTCGAGGAAATTAAATATTTTGATGTGGGTTCTATTACTTTATACGCAATGCCTCTGGAATTCGACTGAAAGTGGGGGGCGGAAGTGTCTTAATGGGTACAGAGTGTCTGGTACAGATCCTTATGTTAGGATCTGTTACCAAGTTTCCTCCGCCTACCCTGCTATGTGCAAGATTCACCTTGAAGCTGAAACAAAAAGTAGTGAATGATCGTTGAACATACCTTAAAATTGATTCAACATAAAACATACAGTATTTATACAGCACAATAGCTCTACAGTCTCTTATTGCGGTTAAGGAAAACTAATAAAAAGTTTATTTTAAATATAAGAAGTCCCCATATGTTATATAAACTTAAAAACACCAACAAAGTTAATTGGACACTTTGAAAATAAGTTATTATTTCTAATAAGGAAAAGGCGACACATTTGAAGCGAGCATTGAACAAAAATGTCACTATATCGCCCAAATAGTACCAATTTACTTTTATATTTCAACAAAGCCAAGTTATATGTAAACGTGCCAAAAGCTATTTTAAACTGAAAAGGTTTGGGTGACCAATAAAAAATTGTTAGATTTTCATCCAATGTGAAGTAAGTCAATTATTTTTTGTATAAACATTGAAATGCCAATCACTGTTTCGGTTACTTTCGCCACACTATTTCAAATCTACATATAGTGAAAATAATTGATTGTACATATAGAAAAATATAGAAAAGATAAATATTATTTTTAGTTACTAATAAAATTTATATAGAAATATTTTTCTATCTATTGTGTAGAATAAATAGCATTTCGAAAATGTTAAGATTTATGAAATAAATTATAAGCAAAAAAATATTTTTAGAAAAAGCTTTTATTTAAACGCTCTAAAGAGGAAATGAAATTTATCTTTTAAATTTTAACTATCAACTCATAACCTCTATTGTACACAATTTATATGACCATAAAAATGTACAAGTGCATCAAAAATAACTATTCTGTTACTTTGGATGATCCGCCATATTGGATATAGAATGACGTTACACTATTTTTCCAGTTACTCTCAACAAGCTCTTTCATTTCATACTCATATTATAGAAGTTCATGAAATAATGAAGTCACAAAGAATGAAGTCACAAACCTTATCGTGCATTGTCATCCAAACCAAACGTGTATACAAAATTTCAGCTCAATCGTATGAACATATCTTTCATTATATAAAAGCACAAAAAACTTGAATAGTGTTGAATATATTGGATTTCAAGTGATGTCACATTATTTTTCTGATTGTTCTCGGCAAGATCTTTCATTTGATACCCATATTGCAGAAGTGCATAAATAATAACTATTTCGCCATCTTAGATGTTCCGCCATTTAGTATTACGTGACATTATTTTTCGAGTTACGGTCAATGACCCATTTCATTTAATATCTATATTGTAAAAGTAGACAAAATAGATACTCGGCTATCTTCGATATCCTCCATATCGGATTTAGAATGACATCACATTATTTTTTGAGTTGCTCTCAACGAGCCCTTTCATTTGATACCCATATTGTAGAAGTACATTAGAAATAACTATTTTGCCATCTTGCATGGTCCGCCATATTAGATTTAGAATGACGTATACAAAATTTCAAATCAATCGGTTGAAGATATCTACTTCAAAATTGAGCTCAAAGTTCAAATATGAGCTCAAAGTTCAAATTGAGCACATAGCTACATACATTGCAAATTAAATAAAAGCTTTTAAAATGATTATTTTTTAACAAAAAAGGCTAGTGGTCAGAGCTTTCTAATGGTTCCTAAGAAGCGCGGGTTCTTTCGGGTCTCGTTCCGCTTAAATTTTAATATGTCTTATAAAAATATTTATCTTTCTATAGGTCGAAAAATGTTAAAAATAGATGAATAGTAAATACTTTCTTTAAATTGGTATACACAAAAAACAAAATTTTAAATTGCCAAAAGTAAGTTCCGTTCTCCTATTTCATTTTGACATCTGTATCATGGACGATGAGTGTTGGAACTTAACGCCGCTCTATATACTTAGCCAATAGATTGGATTGAAATCCACAATCGCTACCACATTGTCAAATATAGCTTAACGTATTTTTTTGGTGTCTCTCTACTAAACTATAGCAAAAACGACATTTGTATTGAATTTGATTGATTATTTTGTTTCGCTATATAGAGGGAGTAATTGGGTTATTGAAATTACTGAGCGTTTGAGACCCGACACGTTGACAGCGTGATTACATATGTAAATGATTTTCCATTGTGAATTAGTGACACTAATTTTGATATAAAAGGGCATTTTTTACTTTTTTCTACTTCACGCTGTATATCGCGTGTAGCAGGGAAGGCAGAGGCAGCCTAGTACTAAGACACTGCGCTCCCTTCCTGTTAATTTTTGATTGCGTGGATTGGCGAAACTCAACGCCGCGGTTTGATACTTTCATTTCCTCGAGTAGTAATCGAACCCTCTTACTGGACTGCCACTCAAAGCGTAAATGTTTCCCTGTTACTAATAGACTATTGTATTAAGCCCATTTTTTAAGTAAAGGCAAAAATTGAATTTAAGTATGACATTTATAATATTATCTCTTGTCGTTCTAAGTGTAAGTAAAATACTTAAAGATAAAATAAAGTTATATTATAAGGAAGCAACGTCTAAATATATTTTATATTATCAGAAGCTTTTACTACGGCAACTAACTTAATGGTGGTTATTAAAGTATAATTATAATATAAACATGAATTAAATTGTTAATAGAAAAAACATATTGTTCATACAGGAATAGTTACTTAAACCATTACTCTTTTACAAACTTTTTTTTTGGCTTCACGCTGTATCCCGGGGAACCTATACACTCTGTTCCCATTAAACCAGTACCATTCTCACTTTCCGCCGAATTATGGAACAATTGCGTGTTGGGTGGCGGAACTCAACGCCAAACTCAACTTCAAATATACTTTTTCTAATTAAAACACTAAAAAAGGATTAATCGAAAATCGGAATGATAATTAAAAATAAATTCTTAACGACCGTCCGTTCTTTGGTAAATAGCTCGTTTCATTTTTCAAAAGCTCCCGCAAGTGTTTTGACAGTGGATATTGAAAGGCGCTGGCCAATACTGCACTCTTTCACTATACATTAATATAATTAATTTGGATTATTAATAATATTCCATTTTTGTTTCCTCTTCTCATATTAGCTAAAAAAAATCGAAATATAAAAGAAAACTTAATCAAATTAATAAGTTAATTTCGATTCTTAGAAAACAAAGAAGCTTCATAAATGAATATAGCTATAGACATCGCTCTCTATACATCCATATTTTCATAATGTTCACATTTCTATTCTATTCTATTCGCAAGTAAATCTCGAGATAGAATGAGGCAATCAACGAAATAGTTAACAACGACAAATATATAGCATTTTCTCATCCATTTAGACGTATCCAAAGGAAATGCAAACGTCCTGATTAATTCATGCTCTCTTCAGAGTTCGTGTGTAATGAACACAAACGTTAGAAGTGTGGTGCAGTCAACATACAGCCTGAAGATAATTCTAAGAAACTACGAATTAAAATTTTATTTCAGCTTCACGCTGTAGGCAGACAGAGTTTAGTGATCTATCACTACTTTCTCTATTTTTCACTGGACATGTGGAACTTTACATAAAAATTTCTGTGAGCTAGTTTGAAAACATTTTGCTAAATTCGATTTCAACTTGACATCATGGCATTAATGACTCGCATATTAATAACGAAGTGACAGTTGTCAGTGACAGCTATTATTATTAAATTTAGAAAACATTAAATACTTTTAATTGAATATGCGGTTTACAATATTATTATTTTAGTTTATCATTGCTTAACTAAAATGTAACGTCTGGAACCACCCACGATTGCCAGCAGTATCTTGATAGGTGATACTGTCGGAAACTGGAACGAAGTGGGTGGCTAAGTTACGCCATAGCAAAAACCAAAGTCATCTTATTTTACTTATTAGAAAAACCCAACTTTATTGTGAAAATGTTTACTCTAATTCTCATCCATAACGGTTTTTTTTATTATAACAAATCTCCATTGTAGCAACTGATAAATGCTTTATTTATTACTTTTCTTACTATTTATTGAGTGGATGAATGACATCTTAAGTAAATTAATTCTAACAATAATTCAATAAAGCAAATAAAATGGATATTCAATAAAAATATTTCAAATTTTACTTTCATCGTTCTCTCTTTTAACACTCCTTTAACATACACTCTCACTATTGGTCCCAGAATTTGCAACAAATTGTCAATATCGCAACGTTTTTTGCAAAGCACCCGGCGCTAGAAAGTAATAAATAAACAAGGATTACTTCCAGCTTAGCGCCGCCTGAAATATATTCGAGATTAAATTTTGAATGGCACCCGTGAATCAATACTTGTAATCTGGCGTGCGTCGTTTGTTAGACGTCACATTCCACAGTGATTAGTGCTAAATCATGCGAGCGTTTCACCAGTTTGCGCGCAGCGTGTGAAATTTCATAGTTCAAATTCAAAATGACGATGTGTTCAGGTTTCGTTTAATAATTTATTTTTTTCGCTTCTTCACGCTGTATCCCGCACATAGCAGGATAGGCAGAGGGAAGTGTAGTGTTAAGAAAGGCAACATAGAACAAATATTTATACAAAAGTCGAATAATCAGTCAATTTGAGGCCAGTCGTGGCAAGGGCACAAAGTGTGACTATAAACGCGACTGGTTGTGGATCGATCCCCACTTGAGGATATATATACCTCCAAAATTCGGTGAAGAGCGGGTAGAGGAGTGTCGTAACACTAGGCTCTGCCTACAATTTTACATGCATACCTACTCGTAAAATGTCTAAAACAAACCAGCTTATGTCGTACACATGAGATCTTTGAAAGACAAATTGCCAATAAAAACACTATACAGTGAACTCTCAATGCGTAACAAAAATGATTGATTGTATTTTACGAATGTTCGCCTACAAATGTTTCCATTTAAAACCTATTTTCGTATGTATAACCAAATTGTCATTTTCCCTGAAAAATGATGTATTTTTTCAAGTAAATTTATTTTCTCATAATATGTAATAATAACTTTATCTGTATTGTTCCTATAATAATATTTTTTTCTTATTTCTTCTGTACGATACGACGCATATTTAATTGTTTTTTTGTAATTGGTTCTTTATTGTATATTTATTGAGCCGTGGCGCCCACACCAACAGCATACGCCTGCGACTATGAGCGCGACGGTTCTAGGTTCAATTTCCTCACGGGGCAATGAAATCGTATCTAAACAACACCCAACGTTCCCTCTGTCTTTGCTGTGTGGTGTAATTTTCATTTAGTAATTAATATAATGAGTACTTATTTGGAAAACATATTAAAAAATATATATAATGTAACGGGTTTTTTGTACATTTTCTGAATAAGTATTTTTCTTTTCTAAGTATATTTTTTATTTTCCAATAATCTAATGAGATTTTATCGTAATTTTGAAAAACACTAGACCGGAAAAATAGACAAAATAAACATACTTCAAATGTTAACAAACACAAGAAATCAAACCTGCTTTCATCGCATATACTACGCCACGATGGCGAATCGTTATTAATAATAAAGTTAATAGTAACATTATGATTAAAACTATAGTAATTGGCGCTAAGTTCAACAGCCATAATCCAATAGTTAAATCTAAATAGAAGTGTCGACAATTCCTAGTCCGACCTGTCCCACTGCGACCGCACTCCAGTAATAAAATAGATATAACAATCAGACCATCCAGATAATACTCATCCTGTAGCGTTAGCAAAAACGATCCTATTTAAAATTTTACAACCCGTGACAAATGACGCTAATTGTACTGCGGAATGGTTGGAGTATGTATTTGTACTCGTATACTGTCAACACGTATGCGACTAAAAATCCAATACGATTCTTTATAGAGCCGTTTTGGAGTTTTAAATATTTAATGTGGCAATTTTATAATAAAAATGTGTTCCATGTGTTCAAATTAATAAGAATAAAATTTATAATAATGCACTTTTTGGGATAAATGTAATTTAAAAATATATATATATAAAAAGACTTAATCGATAAAAACTGAGCTGAAATTAAGTTAGAAAATGTTGACGAGTGGCGGAACTCATTGGTACGGTTTGTCTTGTTATCAAAGCCAAGAAATAAAATTAACTATTTTTCTTGACAGGATATTGAACCTACAACCGCCATGTTTACAGTCCGAAAACATACAACACGTAAAATTCTATTACCTCTCTTGGCTCGACGTTGATAAATAGTTTGCCAAAGATTTCAATAAATTGTAATATGATCGTATTAATTCGCGGCTACGATTGAACTCGAGGAAATGAAATATTGAACTGGCTAATAATTTAACGCACTGGTAACGAAGCAAATGCCCGGCGTTGAGTTCCGCCGCTCAACACACAGCGCCTTGGAAAAATCCGTGGAAAATGGAGAATGGAGTGAGCGCAAAGCTAATTTAGTTTTTTATATATTTATATTAATTATGAATCTGAACATTTAAATATTTATATTTTTTATTACTTACAAAGCAGAATCCATTATGCAACTCTGACGGTACCCAAACGGATGTAACGCATTATGGGCAGATTCACAGTGTTAATTTAGATGGAAGTGGGGCAGTGCAGCGACCTCGCGGCCAAAGTACCCTTTGTTACCGTCTTCGATTCGAGAATAACGTTATATTCGGTCACTATTTTAGTCCCTGCTACTTGCAATTTACCGTTGAAAATTAGATTTGTAATTATACAAGATACTTCTATGTTATATGTGCTAGTACTAACTACTAAAATTGAAGAGTTTATTTGGTTCAACTCACTAATCTCAAGAAATACTGGTTAAAATTGAAAAAAATATATTGTCGTTTAATGCATTTATTATCATTTCGTACGTACGTACACTAAATTAAATTTTAATAAAAATAACAAGGAAAGCTTAATAAAAATAGCCTGTCATATCTTTGACTGTCATACGTATATTGGATTAGGGATAAGAGTTTGTCATTAAAATCAACTGTAATAATTAATTATTTAATCATCATTAACTTTATTAGCAAACGTTAAACTATTTTCATTGTGTTGAAAAAACTGAACGGAAATTCAAACTTCAGAATAAATCTCCATATCCACAGCGTGTATTTAGTATAGAAGCTGCATTCTGAGCTAAGCTCTTGAGCAGCTGCGCCTGTAAAGCTGGCTTAACTTATAGTATTTGTACTTGACTGTATAATTTAGTTACCCTAAACAAAACCAGAGCGGGTCTGGTAACTAACTGCAATTAACTATTCCGCAATCCACTGGACTTCCCAAAAGCAGGAATGTTTTATCTGATACGTCTAACGTAGCGGTCCTGGCGCAGTGGGATAGCGTGTAATTGAAAACGTCAAGTTGTGGGTTCAATGATATTCATTTCAGGAAAATGGATAATGGAGTGTCTTAACACTAGGTCCCCTCTGCCTACCCTTTTGCTACCCCTGCTTTGTATGGAATACAGCGTTAAGTTCAATTTTGGGTGGCAAGCGGAGAACAGAGAGTCATGACTTTAGGTTCTCTCAACCTACACTACTAAGCGAGAGAAAGAGTAAAACTGAAAATATAGTAATATGTCTGAACGAGATTGATTAAATTTCATGAAAAAAAAATACTCAAGCTATATTTGACATTTATTTAATTGAAGAAAATCTTATATAATCTTAACTTCACTTCATTTATTAATATTACAAATAAATTTAAAAAAATAATAATAATTAGCGGCGCAAAGGCATAAGTGTGTATAAACGCGACGGTTGTGAGTTTGATTTCCACTCGAGGGAATGAAATATTTAATGTTTTCATTTCCTCGTAGTTGTCATAAGGTAAATGGAGAACGAACGACTCTTAATGTGAACAGAGACCAGAGTGTCTTAACACTAGGTCCTCAGGTTCCGTCTGCCGATTCTACTATGTGCAGGACACAACTTGAAGCTGTAAAAAAATACAAAAAAAATATTAAATATAATTTGAATCATTCATGAAACCTACTTATTATATACTTTATTGCACTTTAAAAAATAACATATAAGTAAAACAAAATTGGGATATTCGTTAACAATGGTGGGCTTATTTCTAAAAGAAATCTCTTCCAGCCAACCAAAGGAAGTGGATATGACTGTCCAACAGCGGAAAGAGATTACAGTGCAGTTTTTAAAACAGAGAGAAAAATAAATAGGAAATTAAAAGTAATAATAATAAAGAAGACACATAATGATTCAAATACATACATACTAAATTTATGATAATAAATAAGTATATATACATATACAAACAAGTGAAGTGCGAAAAAAAACTTATAACTATAACTTATTACTAGAACTGACATTTACTTGCCTACTAACTTTCATAAATATCATTATAATTGAAGTAATGAAAAGAAACAAAACGCTACCACATTTTTCCTTGAATATTTCATCAACACTCTTGTTTTAAATCACTATTTTCTTAAAAATAGAGCACAAACAAGGGAACAAAGAAACAAACACACACACAGTTCACTTAAATTAAGTAGATTTGTATTGTGGCCAAGTGAAGTCGTTACTAGCGCCCATCAATTCTATACCATTCGTCTATGCTCATTGAAAATCGGCTAGATATGTCCTAAATTATCGATATAGTATTTAAAAATACAAAACAGGATGCCATAAAATATATGTATAGAATATAATAAAGTTCGTCTTCTGCTTGAACAGTTCCAGTGGCGCAGTTCCAGTGCCTGATTGAGGCTGTGGGTTGAAACTTATGAAAGGGACACTTAAATTATAAATATGAATAAACGCGAAAAAAGACGTTATTTTATCATTTGCACTTAGACAAAGTTTCTGTTCGGCTATAATCGAAAAAACATCCCAATGCGTATATTTTAATGCATTCCCTTTATGTAGCTCGATTTCCCACTCACCACACGCTGTGACAGGAAGTATGCAAAATAAAAGAAAACAGCTAATCCATATAACATTTTAGGATCCTATAAGAATCACCGTAAAAGGTTAAGAGATCCCATATAGAGCTGAGTCATCATTTTCATTATTATTATATAACTTTCCTTTATTTGTATAAAAACAGCGTGACTTTGCAGTCGCGTGGAGATAGTAATACAACAAATATTAAAATGTGCATACTTGTATGTATATATCTATGCTAAAAAGATTTTCAATGTGTTCTGTAAAAGTTGCAGGCTCTGCAATAGACAAGAAAAGTAATAAATGAGACTATTCTTTGTAACATGTGCATACTTTAACTGGTCATATTTTAGAAATCTACTTATAAATATTTTCGTTATTCGTTTTATTTAATTTTTTTAAGTATAGAAATGTATTTTTTATGGCCCAATAAAATTTATGGTAAAAAAAAGAAACACATTTATTTTTTTACTTATTAAGTTTTATTGTTTGATAATTTAATAAATTAAATTTAATAATCATCGACCTGCGTACTTCCCTAGCAGCAGATAAACCCGCATCGATATAGGGTACAGACATGTACTTACGTTTTCAATCACCAAGGAAATCTCAATTGCGGTGTCTGCAAAGAGGCGGATCGTATACGATATGTCTTTATTGGTTTATATATAAAAAATCGTTTGTCTGTATTATAAGAATTGAAAGTAATTAAAAAGTAGCAATATTATTTTTGATAGTAATGTAGTATGAAGGAAATGTAATATTTAAAGATATATTCATGCCTTTTTATTTTGAATTATTTTGAATTCTTAAATAGTTTAGGAGAAAAGTTGAAAATTGATACGAAAATCTATAATTTTTTTTTAAACGAAAATAAACTTACAGTAACTATTGTATAATATACATAATATTATACATATAAGCATATTTTAACTAATGCCCCAAAAATAAATTTCAACTAAGCAACTTCAAGTAAAATTGAAGTAAGTAAAGCCAAGTGCACACATTCGACATCCCCATACTAAATACCTACGTCCTGTGTGCAAATCGCACAATTGAAAGCAGTCGAGGCGGTCGGTAAATAACGTCGCGATCTAATACTTTCCGAGATTGCTAATCCGGTCCCGTCCTAATGTTTACAATCTGAATGGAACCTAAGATTATGTTATTGGATTTTAGATGGAAATATCTATTTGAGGTATGATCTATGCTGGAAATTATTATTTGAAATGTTTTCCGGAAATGTTCGGTTTGTTTGTTGAAAATATATTAAAACGCTGTTTCGATTATGGAGGTCTTCGATTTTACCCAGGACTGCCTTGATAGTGCCAGTGGTATTTTGTAAATATTTGTTTACTTAATACTTTTTACAGTACATATATTTTTAATGGCGAAATTTATATTTTTAAATCCGAATGTATCTTAATGAACTCTATATTTGTGATTTAAATATCATTTAGATATTTTTATACTACTTGTATAAAGCCATCGAGGCGTATCGGCACTGCGTCTGACTGTAAACGCGACGGTTATGGGTTCCATTCCCACTCGGAGGAATAGATTATTTTCACTTTCTCGCTCTGGTAAAAAGACACATTGAGTTTCGCAACTTAATACACAATGTCTCAAAAGTTGAGAGGATAAAGGATAACAGAGTGTCTTGACATTAGATATTCTGGTCTACCTGCACTACAATACACAGGTTACTGCAAACAAGCCAGCAAGCAAGGTGTAACTATTCGTATATAAATATAGTTCTAGCTAAATGAAATATGACAATCACTTAAAACTTCTAATGTAAGTAGATGAGTTAAAAATAGTGTTGTTATTAATTATTATTTAAGATGTAAGTACCTACTAGGGATGAAAATATAATTTTCTAATAATTTGTTTTATTATTTTTTAAAATTGTATATTACTTTTAATGATTTCGTTTTCATTTTAAATTATATCCTAAAGCTTACCTCAAATATTTAACCAAATCGATATGATAAGCATCAGTTGGGTAAGTAGGTAAATACGGCTCAGCGTTCCTACCATATCCCGCTTTCTAAGATTTCTAATCTCAAGTACCCTTACATATGTTTTCTATTCATATAGAACCTGATTTTGCTTTAAACGTTTTAACAAAATTAGTTGCTTGCATGAATATGTTTTTCTTTCTTGTTAGAGGTGGGTTTATGTTAATAAGAACATTATTAATATTGAACGGTATTGAAAATATGTTTTATTTTAACATAGCGTTAACGTGGTAATAGCGATATTAAGTGCTTGATAGAAAAATATATTATAATATTTCTTTTGCTTAAAATTATAATACTTTTTACTTATAATGCTGCAAAAATATACGTAAGTTGCCCGCATAGCAGGGTGGGCAGAGGGTACCTAGTGCTCCCAACAATAACAAGACTCCGTTCCTTACTTTTTGCCTAACAGTTAAACGAACTGATAAAATAAGTTGGATGTATAAAAGAATATTTTCGATTCTTTAAAAAAAATATATTAAATTCTCTGAAAGCATAACGATACATTTAAAATATTTTTATATTTCACAATATCTCCATTCATGTAAGTAAAAACAATTAAAGGCATTGATTGAAGCAAATTGCTTACACCAGAATCTCAGCACCTCAGTAGTACCAGCACCCACCGTCAATGGCCAAATAAATAAGCGAATTAATTAAAAACGTGTTTGCTGACTAAATATAAAATGCAGTGCGGTGTATTCTGAAATTTACATTTTTATAGCGCCCCTAATGGAGAAATGCGTATCGGACAGTTTTTTCGTCAAAATGAAATATTATGGTTAATTGCCTTTTTTATATGAGGTTGGACGTGACGTGAATATGTAATGAAAATATAAATAGTCCACCAAACGACTGTAACGTTGTTGTAAACTTAACAAGCGAGAAGCTAAAAAAATTGAGTGTTATACGAAAAGTTAAATAACTATGCAAATTTATTCTAAAACTAATTTTTCTTCGTAGGAAACGGAAAATGAATAATAAATCTTGTACAGTGTTGATCTTTATCTAGAAACAGAATTGTATGACCAGTCGTGGTGCAGTGGCACAAGCATGTGACTATGACGCGGCCGGTTGAAGGTTACGGTGTCGAGGTGAAAATCGCGTCGCTGAGTTCCGCCACTCATCACACAATGCCTTCAGAACTCAACAGAAAGTGGAGAGTTTATTAAAATTGTAAAACCTTTAATTGCAATCAAAATGACAGAAACGCCTTTCTTCCCTTTGATTGTCATAAACATGAAATAATGCCAGCTTCTGTGGTGAAGCGATTAATATAGCGGTGGCGAGATTTAATGAGCGACAGTCGTTTTTCGCATAAAAATCACCAAACTCCCATTTAAATTATCGTTAATTTAATTAAGTTTTAATTAAGTCATATTATTATATATTTTTTTTAACTTCACACTGTGTGCCGTATGTAGCTGGGTAGGCAGAGGGAACCTAGTGGTAAGACACTCCACTTTCCGCCGAATTCTGACGGCGTTGCGTATTGAGTTGCGGAACTTGACGCCGCGTTTTATACCGACACCAGAGCCAAAAAATGAAAATATGAAATATTATTATTCTTCTCTGATATTCATATTAATAATTAAAAAGTAAATGAAGCTATAAAACTTTGGTCTTTAAAAATGTTTTAATGTAAAATGCACATTGATCCCAGACAAAAGACAGCTTAAAATTTTGTCTCTTTGAGAAAATTCAAGGGAAAACTCAAATGATCGTCTGCAGGTTCACTGTGCTTTAATTATTATATGCCAATAAATTATAGTTTTAGTTCACTTTATGCTTCATTTTGTGAAGCATTGCAGAGTCTTAGTGCCACAAGGCTTTCTATTTTCACAAAATAAATGAGAAATTCGTATCCCGTAATCCCTATCACGGCATTTATCTTTTATATTTTAAAGAGAACGTATAGAGGACTCATTAAAAATATTTTTTGTATCCATACAAATGACCTAACATAATTCATATAAACAACTATGTTAGAAAAGGAACAATTCAATAGCACCTTTATTTTATTGCGAATTATCTAGGTCTTAGACCACCTACAATTTCATTTAAGTGGATATTGTGACACTTCTTACAATAATATATACATATTACTTCTATTTACTACCGTTACTTAATAATTGCTTATTAATATTTATAATTTAGAGACATTCCATTTTATGCTTTCTCCATTCAACGTGATAATGGCGAAGTGATTAGTGCTGAACTGGCACGCCGGATATTGTCGGAACGCCAAAGAGAAAGAATAAAAACAATTGCAAGAACAATTCAACATTGCATTGATTTAAGTCCGTTTGATATTAACGGAGTGAGTGAAAATCAAACTTACGATCTTTACGAAGAAAGAGGGTATTTATAATAAGTTCTTTCAGCCTTTCCTAATATCTGCTATGCGGTGAAAAGCGCGAAACAAAAAAAAATTTTTTTTAAGCTTTACTTTCACATCTCGTCTATAGTAAAAGACGTCAATATTTTTCTAAAATTCAATCGCATCTGAAATGACAGTTCCGATCCGTAAGACGCAGTCTCAATCTGAGGACGGAAACAAGGCTCTTGTGTCGAATAAATGTCACTTGATCAAAGCAAGGCAAGAGTACGCTCCTTTTTGCTCTTTTGCCTGTCGACGATGACTTTTGACTGGTTTAGTATTTATTAATTTATAAAGTAATTTATCATACAACTTCCGGTTTTAGGTAGTGGAAACGTAGTGCTAAAACACTTCTTTCCCCACGCACTACTTAATTTTGCAGTAATTTTCATGTTCAGTGGTGGAAGTCAACGCCTCGCTTTGTGTTGTTACCAGGAGGAGTGAATGAAAGCAATTCATACACCCAAGAAATTGAACCCCCAATATCGCATTTTAAATATATAAATTCGTTTGTCGTTATATATTTTAATAAATATAACAATGACAAGCGAATAAAAAATATAATTTAAAATTATTGTTTATATGCTGTAATTAATTATAGAGATGAAAAATGTGAATATGACGGTGCTAGTGCATGAAAAACACTGTAAAATATAAAATTATTTTAGATTTATCGTACACTTTTGGTTAAATATGATATTTGTGGTATAACCAATATTACATGTATGAAACGTAACAATCCTTTATTTATTTGTTATAATGAAATAACTCAACAAAACTAATTAATAAATGTTTCATATTCGTATATGTTTTAATTATTTGTAACTACTGCATTGATATTAAGTACTCTACTATAGAAAAATCTGTGCATAGAAAAATAAACTATAATTTAAAACAAAATTGTACTAAGTATTAATTTAAATTGACAAAAAAGCTTAACTAATGTACAAAAGCTTCTTCTTCTTCTTTTAAATTTACTTTGAAAAAACTACAAAAGGGACAGGTTGTAGGTTCGATTCCCACTCTAAGAAATGATTTTTTTCTTAATTTCTTCGCTGTGGTGTAATTCCGATACTTAACATACAATATCTCCAGGATTTGCCGAAAAATGGGGAACATTGAGTTCCCTCTGCCTACTCTGTGCAGGATACAGCATGAAGCGAAAAAAAAAATATTAAAAAAAGCAAGAGTTTATATTAAAATTACAATAAGTTGCAATTTGTTAGTCAAGTATTTGTAAGGAATCGCTAACCGGGCGACAAAAGGACGCGCACTTCTATGAACTATCTTTTTCTTTTATTGCATCTCAAGAATGGTCTGTCGCTTCCCTAATGCCAGTTTTTTTCCAACTCCCTTTTTCTTTAAGACTCTTACGTGACAATTTATTAAAGAACTTTTCTGTAGGAAAGGATTTTTAAAGTTTCCAATATATTTTCGTCTAGATTTCGAGATAAAACGCCATTGTGGCTCAGTGGTAGGGTCAAATTGTAAACGCGATGGTTTTAAGTTCGAATTATACTTGTAAGAATGGGTTGTTATCATTTCCCCGCTCTTGTAAAAAGACATGTTTTAATTAGTTTAGCATATTTAGTAGAAGATGTGAGTCCTAAATGTTTTTTTTTTATAAACCTCAAAAAATATCTACCCTAATGTAATTTTGAAATAAGACTGACTGACTGAAGGACTGTTGGTACCGTCGTGACGCAGTGTCTGACGTTCGATTCCCATTTGAGGGAAAAAAAGCAATAAAGCTCGACAATAAATTACCGGATGAAGCGTGAAATTGAAAAAAATATATAGCAAGATTTAATGCCATTATAAGTATTTTTGTTTTACATGTTATGCTCGACTCATTAATCAATTTGTCACTTTTTTCATACTATGTCATCTATCATTTGAAAAATATATTATATGAATATGTTAGTTAATATGCGATAAATATTTTTACGTCCATTAACTTATTAAAGGGAAAGACTGAGTACTTTGAAATGAATATCTTTATATTCATCATCTTTAGTTCTAACTGTAGTTAGAATTGAAATAAATACTTACATCTAAATAAATGCAGTTAGTGTGCCGAAATTCTCTGTTCTACTTAAAAAAATAGTCAAATGTTTATGTTAAAAATGTTTCTTTTACTTATTTAGAAAACGTATAAAAATTTGAACGTATCGGGATATGAACCCGTGCCTCTTTGGAAGCCGCCCTAGCGCTCTGACCAACTAAGCCCTACGTTCTGAAATTTTCTTTTCATGAAATTTTAAATTTTTTCTTAATAAGTATTGTTCTTTCCTAAGTGTGGAATAACATAATATAAGATAATAACTTTAAAAACGTAAAAAAATGTATTTTATTAAAACCTATTTGGAAGAATAAAAGAATCAGCCAATATACAATATTTTCACATTCATTGAAATATAAAACAAAGAAAAGACTAACGAACCATTGCTCTTTCATTAAAGTTTACGAAGCAATATAAAATTAGCAATGAAACATTTTTTTAAAAGAAACATAATATTAATAATTAGATTATAATATAAAGTAGGCAAAAGGAATCTAGTGTTGACACACTCCACTTTTTGGAAAAATTGATACATGTCGAATGCTTTGGCGAGCTTAATATCGTGTACTGCACCGGGATGGCGTGATATATTCTTTTTTTAGCATCGTTACAGTACGATACTATATCCAACAGCGGAATAGGCAGAGAAAACGTAGTATTACGACACTCCGTTCCCCACTTGCCACTGAACTTTCGAGACATTGTTTGTTGAGTGGCAGAACTAAACGCAGCCCTATGCTCCTTATCAGAGCGAAGAAATGAACATTCCACCTATTGGGAATCGAACCCACATACATCGCGTTTACAGGCACACGCCTATGCCAATATTAAATAGTTCATAAGATTAAATTTAAATTTGTATATTATATTTATAAAACTATAAATCTTTTACCAGATAAACAACAAGGAATGGTGCAAGAAGGGTAGAAAAGGAGGCCACTGCAGTATGAAGTGTGAAGGTACAAATACTTTGTTAATTTAATTAATGCCTTCCCAGAGTTATTATTTCACACTAGCACCTGCTAAATACAGGCTTCCGTTTACTCTTGACTTTCATAATTGCTCTGGTGAATGTGGAATTATTCTAAAGAAAATTGTAGAACATATTATAAAAATGATATTTTGTACTAAGCGTAATAAGAATAATATGGGATGAAATTAAAATTATAAAATAGTTGGAAATGAAATTCCATGAATTGGATATTTTATTAACTTGAACGGTTTTTAGTGATTGCTAACTAATAGTAAGTGCATACATGATTAAATGTATTTAAAACTTAAAAATTAAAGCATCAATAAGAATACGATACTATAGAAAGAAGAAGTTTCGTCTCTATATTACTAAAAAGTTTAATTGAAGTATTTAAAAAAGTTCCTTAATGGAAAATGGAAAATAATATTCATCAATGTTCACAAACATTCACAAATATTAGGAAATGCGGATAGTATGACTAATTGTAAAGTCAACAACAACGATATTCCAGAAGTTGGCAGCCAGTGTCAGTGGAAATGCTAATTGGCGGTCCCTCGGCGCGAATTTCTGATTTGAAATTTACTTTGTAAAACATTCAATATTTCAGATCTCCTGAACGAGGATTTAGCTGACGACGTGCGTTGCGCCAAACGAATCTACGACCGAGTTGGGTTTAAAGCCTGGCCCGCTTCGTACGCCTACTGCAAAGAGAAGAGCCTACCCGACCTTTCTAGATGCTAATTAAGTCATTTTTGTGAACGAATTATAATTGTTTTTAAGTATTTTTGCATTTTACATTTTGTTTGTTTGTATGTAATATTGTGTATACTTTAAGTGAGTACGTGTGTAGGGGTTCATTTCAATAAATCAATTTCTAGCAGTAATTAAGAACGAAATCGCTTTTAATATAAAAGGAAACACAAAAGTTAAGAATTATAATTGTTTATTTATCTTATTATACTACAAAATTATGGAATTATAAATTAATTGGATTTACATTAGATATTATTTGTGACTTTCGATATGTCGAAGTTGATAGCAATACTCTACATAAAATATGATATATTCCATATTAAATATTTTATTTTTAAGAACTTCACCTTCGAGTGACATATTTAGTTAATAAGATCATTTACATTCTAGGAAAAGTGACGATAGAGTATGAAGTTTTCTATATTTGTACGTTTTATTTGTAAGAACAAATAAATTGCATTGAAAAATTAATATTATTTTATTTATATCTATAATTTAAATATATTAATATCAAGACAAATACTGTAAATATTTTTAAAGTAGATATCTATATTCGTTTCTGCTGATATTTGCTTCTCAGCAGAACTGCCTTTCCAGTCGGTGGTGGTCGCTTTATGCGCCTATTGAAAGTGCATGCAAAATTACTTATATCTAACATGTACGATTGTTAATATGTTGTCATACTGGATTCTATAGCTATTCTACAGCGAATGGCTATCTTTATGCCATATGCAACCATATAATCTCACTGTTATAATTAAGAGATACTGCCCAAATGAGACGAGGTTGGGAAAAAAACCTATAGTAGTTCAACTCTTTTTCCCGTATAGCAAGTTAGGGGAAACCTAGTGTTAAGACACTCCGTTCTTGCACCTTGCATTTTCGGGACATTCCGTGTTGAACGTCGGAGCTTAACGCCGCGCAGTCTCTGCTACTGCCAGAACGAGGTATTGAAATTAATTTAAATATAATTCTATATTTTTCCTTCCTTTTGAGGGGCGTCGTGGCGCATAGGCGAATTATTATTTATTAAGGAAATTATTATTTATTAATAATAATTTTCATTTCATACCTCAAAAATTCAGCGGAAAGTGGGGAACGGAGTATTACACTAGGTTCCCTCTATTACCCTACTGTACGGGATACAGCGTGAAGCTGATTTTAATTCGCTTTTAAATTGAATTATAATCACTACACACAAATTAATTGAATATACGCCGAACGTACCATCTATTTGATAATAATATATCCAGTAAGTCGGATTAAATAATAACGGCTCGCTTTTCAACGGGATTAGCAAAGGCACTTTGTTCATACATAGACTGCATACGAGTAGAGCTCTAAGATGTTCGAAACGTGCAGTATAATAACAATGTTATAACTTACAACGTGTATACTAAGTTCATTAAAATTGATATTTTCCTATATGGAACAGAACCGTCTATGGTAAAACTGTAAATTATACGAGTTTAAGATACGACAGTAAAGTCAACATTTATAATGTACCTATGAAGTTGTAGATTTGATTCCTGTGCAAAGATATTCTTGGACTCATCGACAGTAATCTATATTGTAAGGTAGAAGAGGTTTTTGTTTAAACACGCTAATTCCAGGAAATACTGGTATTTATGAACAATGAAAGTGGAGTGACAATAAAAAATATTGCAAAACCGAAAGAGCATCCTTTTTTTTCATCGTAATAGATGACTATCCTCTATAGCTACAAATATAATAATACAAAGATCAATTAGGACAGGAACGTGTTCCTGAAGTTTTCTTATACAGTTCGTATATTAAATAAATATATCGTGTAGTTCAAGCGAGTAATGCCGCGGGCTGGTCTCTAGTATATCTATATCTATACATACAAATATACGAAAAGATAAGTATAAAATGAAAAATTCATATCCAATTTAGCAATTTTCTCTGATTGTACTAACCTCCCTCCTCTCACTGGTACACCACAAAATCCTCAAATCATATTTTAATATCTAAATATCACTAAAGTACAAACTAGAGGAATCAAATCTGAAATCTATATAATATTATATACATGACTCTCACATAGCGCCTGACCTATTTAGTTTTGCTTAACAAAATATATGCAATATTGCTATATTTAAACGTACAGGCGCTCACCGCTTTTAAAACTTATGTATATCGAAGTTCACTAGGCAACGCGTAGGCTTAATTTGGCTTATTTAAATTTACGTTACGTTTACGAAATATTATGATAAATAGAGAATGAAATTCAAAAACTTATAGTCTCTCTTCTTGCGTTCATGCCTTTTCTTTACTTTACATTGATATATTATACAATATTAACTTAATTATTATTAATTATAACATTAATTTTGTTTTAAAAGATCTTTATGAATATTTTAAGTTAGTATGTTTAAATTGATATATTTACTAAATTGAAGCTTTGGTTAGAACCGTTGCTTATTTTTGCCACCAAACCCATTCCGAATTTAGTAGGAACTCGGCACGGCTTTGCTGTTTTGATTCAAAATAATAGTCAATACCCAAGAATTTGGTGGAAATTGAGGTACGGAAACATCTCAATGTGAAACGTGAAGTGTCTTAACACTTGGTTCCGAGGTTCCCCTTGATCAACCTGCTACTTGCGACCGTAATACTTAGGGTTCATAACGTAACGGATATGCTCCAAGAGCGTCGCCTGAGATGGTATGAACACGTTGCACATTAACCTATGGTCAAAAAATTGAAGATATTAAAGACCAACCACCACCAAAATGGAGTAGGTGGAGAAGGAAGGCGCACAACAAACGCAGGCACTAAGGCAAGGTAAAATCACATATGAATTATAATTTTTAATTAATAACGAAAACATCCTTAATAAATATAATACCTTTATTAACTATAGCTAACATCACACCACCAGCAAACGAACATGCCACCAGTAAAACAATAATATTTAATGTTTAACTGCAATTAGCGAAGACTAATTGATATTTGCAGAATAAATCCACACAACAAACTTTAAAATAAATGAATATAAATTATAATTAATTATTAACGACAAAAATGATGTCAACATTCTATAATGAAGCGCAAAAAGCCTATTGAAGGTTCATTATTACTGGCTTAATTAAGCCCAATGATGTGTTACGGATATAATCATCAGATTACCTTATAAATTAAAACGATATTATGTCAGCTATTGTGGAAGAATATTTAAAATTATTTAGGTTGTATCGACATGCTATGTTATCAGTAACTGATAAGGAAAACGAAATATGTAGCTTGAAATAAAGGTAGGCCATTAGTGGCGCAGGGGCGAGTGTGAAACTATAAACACGACTAGTTGTGGGTTCGAATCCCAATTCGAGTAAATTAAATATGTAATTAAATTTATGTTTTTATTTCTTAGGTGAGGTGAGGTAATACGCAATGCTTCCAGAATTCGGCGGAAAATGGAGAACGGAGTGTTAATTAACACTAAGTTCTCTCTGTCTTTCCTGATGTGTGCGGGATACAGCTTAAAGCTATATCTATCTAAATCTAGTGGAGGTCTTCGACTTTAAGCGCGCGATTCGTGTTATCGATTGTAAATCGAGAGAATATCGAGGCTTTATTTTAATAAACTAATGCAAAACTGGATATCAAGCTTTATTTAGATCCCTGGTCAATCGTTTCGGTTATTTGCCTGATCTATTTAGATAAACAGCGGAGTTTAGTTCCAATATCTAAAAGGCAACGTCGTGACGAAAGAGAAGAATGAAATTATCTATCTAAGAATGAAATGTCAATTAAATATTCAATATTAGTTAAAATTGAATAAAGCTAGAAATAAGAAGAAGATAAATCAATGTAACAAATATATAAATGTAATTTCAATCATCGTAAAAGAATTAAATTGGAAATTGAAATTGCTCTTTGCAATTTAGCTACGAACAAACTAAACTAACGTTTCGTTAACATTTGAAAAGCGATTTTTTTTTTAATTTTTCACAAAAATCACCAATTGAATTTGTGAATTCGATGGAATGGCTGATGAGTATAAACAAACGATGTTTGCACTTCCAACGCCAGGCTCCTTGATTCACATTCAGGGAAAATTCTAAGTGATTTATGCGAAGAATATTATTAGATTATTTCATACATTGGAAAGACGTATTGTAATCGTATTCGATATAATTCGATATATTGTAGTGTAGCGTGCTGAATGAAATGTCGATTTTTTTTTCTTCTATAGTACATTTACTATTATTATATTGTTGGCGTACATGTTTAAAAGTGGGTAGATTTAGGTTTTAGGTGAGAAAAAGACAATAAAAGCAGTGGAATTGTGTCAAACGGACACAGTTGCTTGTAGGCGGAAGCCCTGATTGAAAGATAGGCGTGTAGTATTCTTATTGAGTGATACATGTCACATATTGTAATTACTTGGAAATCGTGGAAATTACGTGGAAATCCGAGTTAGTTTAAAAACATATAGAGGGTATGTATTTTTATCGTGTTTATTATAAAAACGTTAACCGCTTCCGTTTTCTAACAATATTTTAATTTAATTAACAGCAAAATGAGGATATCGGATATAATTGTAAAAAGTAGGTTAGATTTGATCGTCTTTGTCCTTATTTCCATATTGCTCTACAACTTGTTCTACATTGCTATTACAAATTTTCCTTTTTTTTTATATAAATTCATACTGCTTTCAACTCTAAGAGTGATCTTGAGGTGTCGTTTTTTATTATAGATTATAATTTATAAGTGAAAACGGCTCAATTTAGCTCTCAAGACATGTCTTAGAGTAGAGTGTGGCTTATAAATACGGGCCCAGTACTGTATAGTATCGAGACACTACGTTCCCCAAGCAGTAGGCAGGTCTCAACGTCGCGCTTGATCTTCTTACCAGAGCAGGAAAATAAAAAAAATTTAACAAGTCAACTATATTATCTTACAATCAGACATTGCCGCTACGCTACTACGGTTCAAGTTATAAATATGATCTTCTTTTTAGGAAGAATAATTACAAATTACAATATTATGGTTGATTGGCTGTAACGAATTGATTGGTCACACAATCTACAATCGGGATTGACTTCTCAAAGTGACCTCTAAACCTTGGAAAAGGTCACACGCATAAGTGACCCAAGAGCAGTGTGAAAGTTGCTTTAATACAAGCAGTTTGCGTAAACAGTTGTAGTACCTCTAAACTCTTATGTCACTTATCTGTTATTACCATAAAATACCACAAGACTTTAAAATATGAAGCAAGAATATTTTTGTTCCTTAAGGCTAAAAATAGCACCAAAACGTTATATTTCAAAATCAAATGTTCTTAATTATTCCGATAGATCAAAAACTTTTTTTCGTTATACCTTATACCACTTGCGGCGTTGAGTTCCGCCAATCAAAGTGGGGAGTACCTCAACACTAGGTTTCGCTGCCTACGCTATTACATTCGAGATACAACGTAAAGCTAAAAAAAATTAACTAAAAATCATCTACGTTATACCTACTAAATAATTTATTAGCACAATCACAATTGAAATCTCTTATTTCACTTCAATTTTCCAAGACAAACTTTAACTTCAAACTTCATTCTATTATACTCATATCATATTGGAATTAAAAGTAAATTCCAATGTTTAATATTCGACTAGGTATGTGAACTGAACTTCTTGGCGAGTCGTTACATTTCCAAAGGATCCGGATATTGCTGGAACGCGGTTAGATGCAGTTTTATCTTCATAGCCGAGCTGATGAAATGGATTGAATAGTTTTGTTGGGTCTCGAAATGTAATATTGAATAATAGTAATAAGATGACTTTACTTGAAAGTAAAAATTAAACGTTTGCCTAAAAACGCGAATACTGTGGATTCAATAAATAATTTAAGATAAATAATATCAAAATACTTAATTATGGTATGAAGCCTTAAGGCAACGGTAAAAGGCACCTAGAATCAATCAGTTAGCTGTTTACATATGATTCTAGTAAAGGCAAACTGACAATCTTAACGTTGTATATATTAAAATAATAAATTACCGAGACTACCATAAAAAAATGAACAACACTCCTTAATGAATTTAAAGTAAACATATTTATGTACATACATAATTAAAATGTAATTTGTATTAAATTTTGATTACCTAATTGTCAACGCGTCTAAATAAATACTCAAATGTTAAATTGGATTATGATATCGAATTAATTATTAATAATAATCCCTCCATTCAATTAACGAGGGTGTGAAATTATTATCGTCAAGCTTTCAGGTTCCTGCCCCCCCTATGCGTCGAAATCACGAAATCAATGTTAAATTAAACAGCCAAGCTCGCATTAAACCCAAACATAAAAGGTTCCGTTATTGAGAATCTATACTAATATAATAAAGCGGAAGAGTTTGTTTGTTTGTTTGTTTGAACGCTAAGATCTCTGGATCTACTGGTCCGATTTACTTTGTTTATGTTTTGTATGAAAGCTGCATACTTCAGAAGTGCTATAGGCTATATAACATTACATTACACATATATACTAATATATTAAAATACTTTCTAATTTGACATGCAATTTATTCTGCCATGTTAATAACCTGTTACCGCGACATTTTGATATTCATCCGTATGAAAACAAATATAATAGAGTGTAGCCAACAAAAGCTGAACCCGGCAAAGCGCGGTAAATTCAAATAAACTTATGCTGGTAATACAATGCATACTAGGAATTTTAAGTTTTGATACTATTAATTTATGTTTCTTATATTTCTGATGAATTTATATAACCCATGGTGTAGATATTAATCTTATTGACCGAGCGAAGCGAGGTCTCCGTTCCGGCAAGATAGGCCGATTTTGCTTTCGTCAGTTTGTCCGTTTGTTTGTTTTGATCTAGAGACCACAGTTTTCGAGGGATTTGCACGAAAATTGGCANAAAAAAAAAAAAAAAAAAAAAAAAAAAAAAAAAAAAAAAAAAAAAAAAAAAAAAAAAAACACAAATTTTGTTTTTATATATATATAATCTAATACAAAAAATCTTCGCATTTAAAAATAATTCCAATTTTCCTATATCCAAGAAAATCACTGAGAAAACAGTCCATTGTTAGATACAGTTTTATGGTCTCCTATGGGAAAGTCGTGTCATTACCATTTAAACGATTACTCTAAGAACAATATTCTATTCGCGTGGGTTCCCATTGATTGCCTTTTATTTATAGTGTATGGGAAAACTTTATAGCGTCCACGGCCATACAAGGAGATAATGTAACTGTTAAAATATTACTTCCGCCTAAAATCTATGTTCGTTGAGTTTTGATGTCGCTAGCATTACTTTCATTAAAACCTCACCTTAGACTGATGAGTGTGGGTTCAAATCTCACTCTTCCTCGTTGTGGTAGAAGTGCGGCGCTATGTTATACTACAGATCACTTAGCTTAACAATTCGTTATCCTTCTTTTCACTTAAGAAAGACAGAACAAATCGCTAAATGCATTTAAAAAAAAATGCTGCCTACTTTGTTATGCATATAGTAAGGAAGACAGGGAAACCACAGAGTCAAGACACTTCCCTCCACTTTCCGTCCAAATTCGATACTGCTGCGTATTAACTAGCGTTTTGAACTCAATGCAATCGTTTATTTACCAAAGCAGGAAAATAAGCTAAAGTTTCGACGACAAGTGAAAAAAATATATCCTTTTGAGTGCGGACCGAACCTACGATCGTTGCGTTTTATGTCAGTCAACAAAATACAGACAAAATTTAAAAAAAATTAATTGAGATTCAAAGAAGCACATGCTTATCAATTATAATTAAATATAATCTGTGTTAAGAGAAAAGAAAATCACAAATTAACAAATAAATTTTAGTCTTCTAAGTAATGAGTAAGTAATCGGTAAAGATGAGTCAAATCTAATTAGGACCAGACTAATTGTATTAGACACAAAAGCTACAATTACTATTGACAATGATACTATTGAAAAAGAAATAAGTTCTTCATATATATTTATTTAATAGATAGTTTTCTCTTTATGGAAAAAAGAATAAAAAATATTAATTCTTTTGTAATTGACAACGATTCAATTTAATTGTTTATGAAACCATTGAACACAATTAGTTCTTATTAAAATTTAAAAAGATTGGTTAAGAGACTTGGTTAGAATAATTTACATAATATATTGTTCTTGTGACTATTTTATGCAGTAAATAACATTAAAAGAAGAAATTTGTAGAGTAATATTTTAACTCAACACGCAATGCCTCCAAAATTCGACGGAAAGTGGGGGAACGGAGTGTCTTAACACTAGGATTCCTTTTGCCTACCCTGCTACATGCGGGATACAGCGTGAAACTGTAAAAAAAGTTCTGCCTTGGTTGAGAATTTACGTCTATTGTTTAATAGGCGTAATCCTTATCAGTAATTTGATCACACTATTGTTTAAATACTGATAACCGTCACGCTACATAAATAGCACATACTATGTTAAAATATTTATAGCACAAACTATGCGAGAACCATTCACCATATTCATCAGTAATTAAAATAAAAAAAAAAAACAAACAAAAATAATAATTGCATTTAAAAAAAAGAAAACCAGTTAATATTATAGGCTATTCTTTAAATACACAGTCCAAGTGCATCTACAAATCGGCAGTATTGTCCCGCAAAAAGCTGCATCCAGCCGGATTCCCACATCGATGTGTCGTTGACATCGAATTGATTGGCGATACTTTTTTCCATTAATGCCGACCATTCCAGGATTCCAGGAGCGAAGGCCGCTAACGAAGCTCTTTGTTTATCGGATACCTTGGAAAATATAGCAAAAAGATCAACCTTTCAATGCCAAAATTGGATGTGAAATCAAAATTAATGTCGTTCGTTTTCAATGTCGGATACGTAGCCATATGTAGAGAGGTTTTAACTTGGCTTTGTCTAAACACTTCTTATTGTGCCTCCGTGGCTTCTTTCGAACAATCTTCGATGTAAGCCTACATTTTTATGGTGATTGAAATATTATATAAGGGAACACTTGATTACCATAAAATTTGATTGCTGTTTATTTTTTATATTTCTCCAATATATGAGAATGACGAGAGACAGAACATTGTGTGAAGACACTCCGTTTTTCGGTCAAATTTATCTTATAATTATCTATTCTAAAAAAAGTACTAAGTAAAACAAATATAAATTCCCTTCATATAATATATTTTCTATTAAAAAGTTTGAAGTTGAGCCTATTAACTGTGTGACGAGAGCGAGCGATGTAACTAACCACCTTAATTGTTAACAACGTTGGACGTCATTACTCTATGCGTTCATGGCAAAACGACTAGTAAATATTGCAATGAAATTGTAATTCCTATTACAGAAAAATATTCATAGAGTAAAATTCTGTTTTTAATAATATCTTTGATATTGTTTTCCATCTCTCCGTCCATTTCTCCGTCTTCCGCCTGAATTCGAGGCATGTCGGGTATAAACGACGCGTTTTGTCTTGCAGAACCAACGAAATGAAAACAATTCATTTTCCCAAATGCAGATTGAACTTACAACCGTCGTATTCACGCTTAGACACCACCAATGCGCTACAATGGTTTCCTAATATAACAATAATGATAAATTATTAACGTAATACCTAACTATAAAACACCAAAAAGCGTATTTAAACTTTTTGATAGAAATTTAATATTCTTTCCACCACTAATTAAACTGTTCAGTTCGTTATGAAATTCAAATACATTATACGAGTACATACATAGTACACAGGAATAATGTGAACAATATAACAGAGCTTAAAATTAAAATCCCAAAGAGCTTGCAATATTATTCAAGCTTGCAGTATTATTCAAGTAGGCTTTCATAAGCTCTTTTGAAACGTCAAAATACCATTTAGTTCCCAGAACGTAGTGGTAGAGTTTGCATGTGTAGGGAACGGCAGTGTCATGTTAAACAAATATGTATATATCATACATTTTTCTAGCTTAAGCAAACTGCAAGCGGAGAGAGCCTAGTGTAAAAAAATTCCGCTCTCCTGCTTCCGCAGAATTTTCTTTTCTTCTCCTTTCTTTTCCTCGACACTATATCGACGAAATGAAAATATTAAATATTTCATTTCCTTGAGTGGAAATCGAACCCACTTTTGTGCCTCTGCATGAAGATAGATTTTCAAATCTGGCCTCAATATAATTATATTTTTTCAAGAGTTTGTGAATTAATTTCCATGAACCAATTATTTGTTATCGCAGTTTTAATTATTTCAGGTTTATTATGAGATTAGAAAATGTTACGTATTTTTTTATGATGAATAATAATTTTAATATTTTCCCCTATTTTTGGTAAATCTTATATTAGAACTGTGTAAAAAGCTAATCTGTGTAAAAATAAAACAATAACTCTCTTCTTCTTTGTCAATTTCCTGAAACTTAACACCGCACACTATCTATTCAAAAATATTTTTTTTAATTTCTCCTCTTCTCTCCTTAGTAAAATCTGAACTATCGTATTCAATTATGCATACAATGGCCTCTTAAATGTTTATACCAAATATTTCTATCAAAATAAAAAATTGTAATATTCCACTAAATTACCACCTACATGTCACATACTCCACATCTTCACCGTTAAACAAATATCCTAGTGGAAAGTGTATTTATCAAACGAAAAATATATTCACAGCAAAATAATTATTATTACAAAGGCAAAAAATGCGATATTTCTTTGAATTTTTCTCGTTTTTTTGGTGCTTCATCGGTGGCGACGCCCACGGGCGCGTGGGCTATGGAAACTACGAACACAAGTATGCCATTGAGTGATATTTTAGAATGGTATTGCATTTATAAGAGGAAGCGACTGTGAATTTGTATGGCGGCATATGAATTCTTTTTCTTTTTCGTATAGCAGACGGAACCTAGTGTTAACATACTTCCGTTTCCAATTGCCTCCAAATTCTGGAGACGTTGCACGCCAAGTGGCGGAGCGTTCGTTACCAGAGCGAGGAATTGATAATATAAAATTTCTTCGAATGAGAATGGAACCTACAACCTAAAGCGTTGACAGTCTCACAGTCAAGTCAGTCTAGTCACACAGTTATGCTCTTGCAAAGTCTGATCATAGTGTACAAAAATCATTATTTATTAGTTTTATAATATATATTTCTTTTACTTAAACCACCAAGAAACGAACCCACCTTTTTAAAGAGTAAAAAATAATATTTTTTCTGGCAAACCCGCAATAATGTGAAAATAAAAGAGACGTTTTGACATTCACGTCCCAAATATAAAATTTATTTATTTATTCATTGATTTAAAAAAAAAGCATTGTATATTTACTGTTAAACAAACAAAAACGTTTAATTTTCACATTTATTGAATTTAAAATATATAACCTCTCAAAACCAATGACAGCGAATGCTTATATTATAGCACTAAATAACAATTTATTATATTTGGAATTATAAATGGATTCTCTTTGAAAAGCCATTGTAGAGACGCGACGCCTAATATGGGTAAATTTCGCATAAAATTATTCTTATTAAACTGGTTTGGTACAAATATCTATATGTTTAGCCTGTCTGTTCGTCTATCGTCGTATAAAAAATCTTACCCTACTTGTTTCTTTAATAAGAATTACTGTTGCTACAGTTTTTAATTGACAGCCATTATAGGGACGATGATTCGTACATGACTTACAACTTTTTATATATAATATTATTATTTCTTTTGTATTTATAATTCTATATATAATTTTATTATACAAGAGGAACGCGACAGGTTGTGGGCTTGATTCCCACTCGAGGGAGTGAAATATTTAATATATTTTTTTATTTCTTCACTCTAGTGTCGATGCAAAGGCGGAAAGTTGACCGGAGTGTCTTAACTCTAGGGTTCCTCTGTCTGCTACATCAACGTTTCAGCATGAAGCTAAAATAAAATTATAATTACTGAGTAAATGATCGCTTCTCCAAGGCTTAAACGATACTCGACCCACTAATTTCACGTCGCGCCAAGTATTTTTGTTATACTTTTTGCTTTATTTATCAGTACGTTTGAAAATGTCTCATATGGGGTTATTACGAGTGTTTCACCATTATCCTTTAATAACATCTGATAAAGTCGGCGTGTTTAATTAAATATAATATTGATTAAAAGTATAATTTTACTTCGACACGCAGTGCCTCCATAATAAGCGGAAAGTGGGAAACTGAAGTGTTAATGAAAACGGAGTGTCTTAACTTAACTTAACGGAACGGAACTTAACGGAGTGTAGTCTTAAGTTCCGAGGTTCTCTCTCTAGGCGGCAAAGGATTTGACTGTAAGCGCTACAGATGTGGGTTCGATGCCCATTCCCAGGAATAAAGTATTTTCACATAATGAGACAACGCGACGATGAATTCCGGCGCTCTAAAATTGGACGGAAAATAGTCTTAACGCTGGGATCTCTCTGTCCTGCTATATCCTGGAGCAAAAAGCGCTTCGAATCTGACTTACCTACGTTGTATTACATGTAGTAACATAAAAATATTACACAAAAAACATCAACAGGTATCTATCATAAATTAAAATATGTTTTATTTTACATCTTGATACGCCCGCCCTCTTTAGCCTAACTAATTAATGATGACAAGAATATAATACATCGTTAAGATGCTGAGTTATTAACTATTTGTTATTAATAAACAAATTATCATGGTAATATGTATTAAGATTTAAATATTTGTTCATCAATTTATCCCACAATAACTACTGAATAAATTTCAAGCATTTAGTTTCATTTCAGTCAATCTATTATCCGCTTTCCGCTGGAATTCGAAACGAGTGGGTGGCGGGTCTCAACGCAACTACATTATATACGCTTGTAAATAACAAATATATACAACCAAAATGTAGCTCCATTAATACAATGTATGTCCTGTTAATATTTTTTTTTTTTAGCTTCACTCTCCGGGAACCTGGGAACCTAGTGTACAGACACTCTGTTGCCTATTAAGACACTTCCGTTCTCCACTTTTCGCCGAATTCTTGAAGCATTGCGGGTTGAGTAACGAAACTCAACGCCGCGCTTTGACTCAGCACTAGAGCGAAAAAATATTTAATAAAAATATTTAATGGCATCACATTAAATATTTCATTTCTTCGACTGGGAATGGAACCCACAACCTGTCACATTTACAGTTAAACGTTCGCTAATACATGTAACGGAAATAGGTAAGTAAATATTTGTATAACAAGTTCAAATTCTTTGAAATTTCTCACGACTATTATTTTAATAACTCATGAGATCAATTCATCGAGATAAGGCCAGATTTCGTATGCTCATAAACGTAGGCTATACACGCCATTGTCTTAGGGTGGGCGGTATCTTTAAATATGCTAAGTTAACCTTTTTAGTGTTGCGTAAGCCTCGTTTTAGCATATGTTACCTTTAATATTTTAAGTTAGGGCTTTTTTTTATATATATATATAATAGATAATAGAAGATTAAAAATAAAAGAAAAGAAATTATAATATTATTTAAATAGTGGTAAATATCACGATGTGGCTCTGCTCAAGAATTCGCAGGAAAGTGGGAAACGTAAGTGTCTTAATAGGAAAGGAGTGTCTTAATATTAGGTTTCCAGATTCCCTCTGCCTACCCTGATGTGTGCCGGAACCAAAAACTATAAAAAAAATAAAACAACGTCTAAAGTAACCAGTATCTCGATTAAGAGTATTAAAATGTGAGTGTATGTATCATGAGTTAACTATAAATTTATTAAAAATGGTTCAATGTTATTTAAAATACATTTTATATTTATAAAAAAATGAAACATTTTAATTTATAAGCTTAAAAGTCGCACCAAAACGCGTGGAACAAGCGACGTCGCGTCTGAGTATACTGTCAATACCATAGAATACAAAAACAAATGTCAATTCGTTTGTTTACCAGGGTGTGACGTCAATTACTCGGATTGGCGTTTAACGTGGTGGCTTATAGTTAATTTTTTTATAAATATTATAATTATAATCCTACACTTATTGTATTGTAATGTATTGATATCATTCATAAAATACATATTTCAACAGGATATTAATTTTCTTTCCTAATAAATAAACAATAATAAATGAATATGATCAATAGAACCAAAAGTGACTATTGAAACTTTACAATGTTAAATAAAATTCTAAATTAGGAGACGATTGCAGCTTCATAAAGTAATCCTGTATCTAAAGAAAAAGTGAAAAACACAAACAAATTCTTACTAATAACTACGTATTGTTTTCTCATATGTTTTACATGAATAGAGGCAATCGTTGCGCAGTAGGACAGCGTCATCAGGACTGTAAACGTGAGAGTTGTGGGTTCAGATCCAACTCGGGGGACGATATTTTGTTGCTCCACCTGTATCCCGCACGTAGCAGGCTAGGCAGATAGAACCTGGATACCTAGTACATATTACATTTCGTTCTCATTAAGACACTTCCATTCTCCACTTTCTGCCAAATTCTGGAAGCATTGCGTGCTGCGTGGTGGTACTCAACTCAACTCGTTAACAAAATTAGGAAATGAAAATATTAAATATTTCATTTGCACTCGAGGAGAGTGGGAATCGAACCCACCACCTGTCGCGCTTACACCTTATGGAAAACGATTGCTTTTTTTTCATTTCCCAGTCATTAGAGAAGATACCGAATCAAATTCCGCCACTCCTAACGTAATGTCTCAAAAATTCCGCGTGTAGTTCAGCAGAGTGTCTTAATACATGGGTCTACCTCCGCCTACCCTGCTAAATGAGGAAAAGCGTGAAGCTGCTGTTTTTACAAAAACTTTATACGTTATAAAAGAAAAATAAACAGCTTCAAGTATTTCCTCTCGCATAACGATCGCACTCGTCGTCACAAAACGACGCTACATTCTATTCAAATGCGTTCTAGTTTATGCTATTTCATTCAAATACAAGTTATCAAATTGCAGGAAGTGTCGGATTGCCGTATGCTTCGTTAACGTCTGTTCTAGCTTGTTTAATAATATAACTGTTGAGTTTTTACCTGAGATGCTTCTAATTTAATTTTATGTAAAGTTACCATCGAGGCCACCAACTAGTTATTATTTATTATTATTTTCATTTCTTCGCTCTAACTGGAGTATTAATATTAGATTCTGTCTACCCTCCTATGTGCGTGATGCATATTTTAGATATTATTTCCGCTATTTTACACGTATCCATGGCTGGAAGAGATTTCTAGAGGTAAGTCCACCGTCATAAACCAAGTTATCATCTCTTGTGTATTTTGTGCAATAATGAGTATATTTATATGTATTTAATAGATTCAATATGAAAACTAAATATTATGAGATATCTTCTATTTAGGTACATTAGAAAATAAACATACTAGTACCAAGGAAATGGGCAGACTTTGTGAATCACTAATACGTTTTATTTTCTCATACGTTTCAAAAATTTTACCGAGTACAATAGAAACATTAGCCAACTCTACTGTAGTTCTTCTACTTCTAGTAAATATACTATATATACTTAGATATAAATGCGGAAAATTCAATACTAGGTCATACTTGGTTCTACGACGCCATGCCCACGGCTTTTGTTTAGCTATTGTGGGCGTTAATCGAGTGTGGTCGGGGTTCGAATCACATGCATTCATGCAAATTAATAATTATTACACAGAGAGAGCAAAGCCGCCGCTCGCCTCCCGCCATGAGTGTATCCAAATGAAAGCGATTTAATTATTGTTGTTTATGCTAATCTTATTCATTGTAGATTTAAATAAAGGATTTTTATAGCTTCTAGTATCCCGCATGCGGCAGGATAGGCAAATTGAAGCTAGTGTTAAGACACTCCGTTCTCCACTTTCAACCGAATTCTGGAGGCATTGCGTGTTGTATGACGAAACACAACGCTGCGCTTCTACTTATAATATATTAATAATAAATAAATATAAAAAATAAAATAAAATAAAAATAAATAAACTTGTAATATAATACTTACTAATTATAATAATTTCAGTGTTTTTTCTCTACTGTACTAATTAAAGTTTAGAATTACAAATATGCGTAGGTTACAACAAGCTAATTAATTTGCATCTGAAATTTTTCATTTCGTCCAAATCTTCTTGAAAAATTATAGAATATTTGATATTTAAAAGAATTTCAGTACTTGTCGTCGTGTTTTAAATTCTATAACATCTTCATCTTTGCGTTAAATTGTACTACGTCGGTCGTAAAACAAAGTTTATGGGATTTTTCACAAACTCTCCCAACGAGATCTTGTATTTATCGTGGTTCCATAGCAGCACGGTAAACGTATTTTAGTTTAAACTTTCTTTATTATATTAATATTGTTAGTCGATACTTTCTACTTTTCTAGGAGATTTATTCATAGGTTAGACTGTCCAAAAAAGTATTTTTTTCTATTTTCTAAATAGATTTTAAATAATAGATTATAGAATCTTAGAAGCCAAGTTACCTAACCTAACCTAACCTAGAAGCCAAGTTATTTATAGTACAATTTCATAATATATCTAATAGAAATAAATAAAGATTTTACTTTAAGTTGATTGCAAAAACAATAATTAATTACTAAACTAAACAAATCAGAAAACCTGGGCCTGTTTGTCTTATATTTTAAGACCATTGTTAATGAAGCTCTATACTAATATTAGAAATCATTTCACTAATAAGAAATTCGTAGTTAGTCATCACACAACACGCAATGTTGTGTGATGACTTACATCATTAAAATATAAAAAATCTTATCTCTAATTAGTTTTCAATCGTAGATATTATTTTCTAATTAATTACCTTTGCGCCCAAGCGTGATTATTTTTTTCCTGAAGAATACATAGCTTGCCCCCATAGCAGATACTCGTAGAACCAAATAACGTTTTGATACTCCACTTTTTACCCAAATTCGAGACATTCTATATAGAGTGGCTGAACTCAACACTGCGCTTTACTTAAGAAAATTCACTGCCACGAGCGGGAATCGAATCTACAACTATCACGATTACCGTCACTCAAATGAACTCATGTTATCTTAATAATAATTAAATTTCATTAACGTTTTCTCATTAAGACTCTCACTTATATCTATGTATACGTCAACATCTGTGTTCTTATCTAAAACGTTCTCCTAGCGATAGCTAATTTACATTAAGTCAGTGGGTGCACGGTCATCCATCACTGTTGACATCGTTGTGTTGCGTTGATTTGGTTACAACACAACACTATTAGCGGTACGGTTTGTATCTAGGAAGCTTTGGACGAACGATGATATAAGTTTAGTTTATACTTTATTGCACACAAATAAAAGAAAAATAATAAAACAAATAGAACAGATAAGACATAAAAAAAACAAGTATGCAAAGGCGGCCTTATTGCTTCAAGCAATCTCTTCCAGGCAACCTTTGATAACAGCAAAGGACTTAAAATATAAAAAGAGAAGGGTGGAATAACGTAAGTGCAAACTAAATAATAATAATAATACTAAGTACTAAGTACACACATAAAATACTTATGATATATACAAAAATACATAAGCTCATACACAATACACAAATACATATATTTATAAATAAATACATATAAACATATATATACTTACACAAACAAATGCTACATATAATATAATATAATATGTACAATATAATTAATAGATAGAAGAGTCTATAAATTGTTAATTAATAGATATAAGATAAGAATTTTGAGTAAATCTTTTATTAATAATACTTACTTGGACAATTTACTAAAGATGTACAAAAACCCTTTAAATAAGCCTCGAATAGGATAGAATAGGAAGTTTTCTATGTAAGATTTCTTATAGCTGATACAAAATCAACTAATTATACTATCATATTAGATGGTGATATTATTTGAATCATTTTACTATTTATGTACTCGAAAAAATATTTTTGAAAAATATTAGTATAAGATCTTAGTATAAGATCTCTTAAACACCTTTTAAGCTAATTCATATAAAAATAGTTAAAAAACACTTTTAAAACGTAAAAAAAAATCAAGCAAAAGTACCAACAAAACTTCGATTAAATAAGTAAGCCCACTAGTTCCCACACCATACGAGTATATATCAAAGTTATTTCACACTTTTAACATTTTACAATGCAAGAGAGCAGTGGCATAAAGAATTTTACTATCTCCCTATACAAAGTCAAATATCAGGTTTTTAATTAAAATTTACGGTGGGCGTTAAAATATCATCCGTTGGACTACTTTCTTAAGCAGCTGATACGCATATATTAAGTGCGGTTGAATGTTTATCTTCGAGATTGGATAATGGGTAAGGAGCTCACTGAGCGTCAGCTATACAATGCTATAAAAATTGTCCAGGAAGTCTAATAATAAAAATTTAACATTATAAAACTTATATCATTTACAATAGATAATTATGAAGCTGGTCGTGACGAGGAAATAAAATACTTCACAAGCAAGGAGGAACACCACTCAACACGAAATGCCTCTAGAAATCGGTGGAAAGGGTAAACAGAAGTGCCTTAATGGCAATGGAGTGTCTTATCACTAAGGGAAAGTGAAGAAGTGTCCTAATATAAACAGAATGTCTTAACACTACCCTGATATATGCGGGATACAGCGTGAAGCTAAACAAAGATAGATAGATAGATAGATAGATAAAGATATAATATAGCGATATACCCCAGTTAGCTATACAACTTTATATACAGAGAATTGGGATGGGACTAAATAGTAATTGATAGTCGTTATCAGATATGTGTACAAGTTAAATGGATTCGGAATGCTGTAAATTGTTTATAAGTGGGGATTTCACTTTGTTTATAACTTTAAACGGGTATAGAGGCGTAATTATGTTTAATTTATATAAATATTGTTTTATTTGATATTTTTAACTATTTTGTTTAAATATTTGGATTGGATTTTATGATAAGATTTTCAATTTGGACTTTGGAGAAAGGAAAGTAATCTGCTATTCATATTTTATTGTCAAAACTATCGTGTAAGAAAGCCATTCGGAAATAGAGCGGCGTTAAATTCCACCAACACTTTTATTTTAATGACAATCCTTATCTGCAGGTCAGAAAAAAGTTGTAATTAAATAATATTTATTTACCCAACAAAAATAGGTTAATATTTATATATATCAATTTATCTAGTGTCGTTAGTTCAATAGATATTAATAGAAAAATATAAAAATAAAAACATAATCCTCTTTGTTTTACTGAAAAATGTGTTTATTATAAATCTTTTAAAACTTTCCTGATTGTAATAAAAAAATATGTATATTTTTTGCATAATTTTTTATTCATAAAAAATAAAAATGTCATTTGTTATTTGGTATTTCTAGGTTATACACTGCTTTTAATATATACAATGAATCAACTGGTGACTCATTTTAAGGTGATTCCACATAGGAAACCCACACGAGCGAACCATGAATTTTTTTAACGATATAATTTATTAAATCGATTTGTATCTATATATCGATATTTTTATCGAACATATCAAATTTTTGGTTTTTTTTATTTCATTAAAGAAAAGTTTCAAAAGATTTATAATAAAGAGATTTTTCAGTAAGACTAAGTAAAAATTTTCATTTTTATGTTTCAAGTAATATTCGTCCAACTAATGACTATACTTGTAATTTAAGAATTTATCTGCGGAAAAGAACTTAAAGAACTGTGTTTTAATAACTATATGCAATATCGTAAATGGTGGTGATAAAAAAAAATTAAGATCAAATCTCAAGGGGCCTACAATACGATTTTTTATAAAAGATATCATTCCAACTTCTGAAGAAAGCGTAGCTCATTTTGTACGGCCCGCGAACAATGTTTTAAATTTATAACCAACAAGAAAACCGGCCAGGTTCGAACCAGATTCACCCACCGAGAGTTCCGTGCAAATTTCAGAATTGTAGGTATAAAAATAATAATTATTAAAAATCAGCTTCACACTGTGTCCTGCACACAAAGGTAGGCAGAGGGAAACATAGGGTTAAGACACTCCGTTTCCGAAATTATGCAGGAAGGGGAACAGAGTGTCTTAGCACTAGGTTCCTTTTTCGCATACGGCATGAAGCTCCATCTTAAATATTATACTTATATTCCTAAAATATTTTTTTGGTAAAAAGTGTCCAAATACCTATAAAAAATCATATTTCTTCACTCATCTTCAATAGCTTCTAAGATTTCGAAGACAAAACATAAATTCAGTGTATACGAGTATGTTCGTCCACAACGATACATTTATAGCGGTATAACAAAATATCGAGACAGTATTGCATAAAATTCAAGTATAAAATGTCCATTCTTGCAGCAGCAGCAAGAGCTATAAGAAAAAAGTTTTTAGCATATATATTTGTTTTATTTCCCCGATATTCCGTTACTCTAATGTAACAATTGTTTTGTTTTCATAAAGTAAAAATAAAAATCAAATCGGAAAATCGACCTGACCAGCATATATGGTATATTTTAAAACTTAATTCTATCCTTCACTTAATCCATTTTGAACTTCGTTGTAAAAATATAGCATTTATCTGCGTACTATTTTTAACAATATTTGCCAGAGATTTTTTTCTACAGAATTAGCAGCGTTTTCTAAAACAAAAATATTAAATACTTATGTCTTTTACTACAATGGGAATCGAACAGGCTGTCTCATTTACAGTCGCACACTTCTGCCCCTGCGCCACAAATGGCCTAGCCTAGGATTTTATTATGAGAATAAATTTAAATAAATTAAGCACAATGCGTTTCATAAGACTAAAATCTGAAAACAATCAGAGAGTTCTGATTGGATTTTCTTTGTATTTCTATTCAAATAGTCTTTACAAACATAGAATGCGTAAAGACTACAATACAAACACTGCACTACTATAGAAACTCACGCAACGCAACATTACGTCGATATAAAAAAACAGATGAGAATTTCCAATTGAACTGCGAAGAATAAAACCAGTAACAGGAGAGAATGGCGTTTATGTACGCGTACGGGTCAGGCCTTACCGATGCTGCTAAACAATGGGCCATCCGGTAACCCCGATATGGACTAGCGACACATTTGATGGGATCGTTTAGAATATTCAATGCAACTGCAATACGAAACGTGCATTTATTTAGTGTTTTCTTTTTTTGTATAATATAAATTATGTAAAAAATTGTCTTATTTTGCTTTATTAATATCTATTAAATTATAAGCAAAAAATCATTTTTAGAAAAAGCTTTTATTGAAACGCTATAAAAAGGAGAAAATGAAATTTGTCTTTTAAATTTTAACTATCAACTCATAACCTCATTGTACACAATTTATATGATCATAAAAGCTTGTCGCGCGATTTACTTGTGCAAATAAAGTAGTACTAATTTAATTATGTAAAATCTGCAAAATCCAATTTTTAAAGTTTCAATTTAATTAAATATTGATTAACGCGACAAGCTTTTATGATCATATAAATTGTGTACAATGAGGTTATGAGTCGATAGTTAAAATTTAAAAGACAAATTTTATTTTCTCCTTTTTAGAGTCTTAAGTCAAAGAAATATTTCGTTCTAAGAATATATTATACGAAATTTCAAAAACAGGCAAATGCAAACGAACGCAACGTGGCTTATGGCTCTGTTGTGTCGATAGTACTTCGCGGCGTAGAGCCGTAAAAGATACGACCAGAAGACGTGTGTTTATTATGATAATGAGCACTCATTCCTAAGTAACCTACTTTCAGCTCACGCGTAACTTTAAGTAAGTATAATGCAAATGATGATATTTACTTTTTTTTTCTTATTCACATGGTATCCCGCATATAACAGGGTAGGCAGAGGGAGCCTAGTGTTAAGACACCCCACTCCCCATTTTCTGCTGAATTCTGGAGGCACGACGCCTAAGTTTTGGGTGATGAAAAAAAAATATTTCACTTTCACCAGTGGAAATCGATCCTACAACCCGTCACATTTACAGTCCGTTGCTGACTGACCTCTCAATATTTACATAGAATACATAAAAACATGTCCAACAATGTACAAATTAGCTCAAACGCAATTAATTTAAATGCTGTATATTATAATACATTATGCCACGAGTGGCAAAAACCCTAACGTGATGATATGCGCGGGTTAAACATCCTCCCATTCCTCGTACGGCCGTATCTAGAGGACGCATCGAATTCCAACATAAATAATTGTTCCAAGGATATCTTGCGTTTTGGAACTCTAAATAACTCGATGAGGAGACCTGACATCGCCGTGGACTTGACAAACTGCCTTGAGTAATAAATTATTTTTTGCCAATACTTTTTCGGGAAGATCATGATTTTGTTTAAAGCATGTACAATTATCGTAATAGATTTTTCGTATTATATGTGAATGACAAAATTATTTGTTATTGATATCTGAAAATATTCTTGATTTATTTTTAAATATGTTAATTAAATATTATTATATTAACATAAATTTATTCTTGTTGTGGGATAATATATCGAAAATTATAGACCGATTATTTATTAAGATCCACTACTGCTCGATAGCGATAGACTTGCCTCTGTATTATAGCAGATATACGCATATAGCAGAGTAAGCTGAACCTATCGTCCCTTTTTTCCAGAGCGGGCAAAAGGAAATAATTCATTTTCCGAGTGTAAATCGAACTCACAACCGTCGTATTTACAGTCAGACGCTGTGCCGCTGCACCAGAATGGCCTCAGCAGACTAGGTATAAAATCTCGACTCGAAAAACTCGAAAAGTAAATTTAAAACTCCGCTACATACTTGAAAATACCCATCAGTTCTAATAATTATAATTCGAGAAATCCACTTAATATAAGGGTTATCCCTAAAATTTTAATGGGCCATACTTCATACTCGCAAACTTGTTGGAATACTAAACTGGCTTATGTAATATATCCTTTGTTACGATAATGAGCGCTTTATCAAAGCATACTAAAAAGATAGGGCTCCTAATTAACGGGTGATCTTTGCCACTTTTAAAATATTATTAGCGTTTAAATTTAATAAGCCCCTTTGTGCGTCCACTTATTTATATAACAGGGTTTGATGAGGCCAGTCGTGGCTCAGGGGCGCAAAGCGTGACTGTAAACGCGACGGGTTCGATTCTTACTTGGGGAAATTAAATATTAAATATTTTCATTTTCTTCACTCTGGTGTCGAGGCAAACCGCGGCGTTGAGTTCAGCCCCTGAATGCGCAATGCCTTCAGAATTCGCCGGAAAATGGGGAACGGAATGTGTTAACACTAGGTTCCCTCTGCCTATCCTGTTGTCTGCGGGATACGGTTTAAAACTTTTAAAAAATCAGAACGAACTGCTCTACGATGACGTGAAATTACTTATATCTACAACATTAATAGGACAAGATGGTTTTATAATTATTATCACCTAGATGTTCGCTAGTTGCGTTCTCGCTCGTGTTCAATATCTAATTCGCTTGGAGTCACTTTGAAATATAACTAGATTACTAAATATGAATTTTAAACTTTGTATTGTTTTTTATGGTATTTTCTATTTTTTATGTCTTCTTTTTATTTTTATAATCTTCGATCGTCAGTATTGTTGAAATTTTATAAATTTTGAAAACAGATCATACATAATAAAAGCCGATTCTATTTCTGCATTCCATTTCTGCTTGAAGCATATTTTCTTTAAGTGCTTTTAGACTACTTTAAAAAAATTATATTAATTTTTAATTACTGTTTTATCGGGCCAGCAAAACGCAGGCAATATACTTGGTATATATGTATGTACTTTTATGTATAAAAATAGGGACACACACGCGCTCTTAAAAAATTTTACATTTATAATATTAGCAAGATAAGACAGTAAGAAGCAAAATTCAAAAAATAATATAATATATAAATTAAATGGCACCCAATCTCTTTACCTTGTCACTTCCCGTCACCCAACTAGAAAATGTGTCCCGACTCTCTGGACCTTTTCCAAACTTTAACGAAAACAAAAGACGCGGAGATAACGAACTTCTTACACATTCTGCAAACTGTGAAACAATATTCCGCTCCATGAAATTATTTTGGCGAATTCTTATCCATACCTATATTATAATATCGAAAGTAACTCTGCCTGTGTGTGTGTGTCTGTCTTTTACGCAATCAGGGCCAAACCGCTAATTTAATTGTGATAAAATACTCATATAGAGATACTTGAGGGTCTCGGGATGAACATAGGATACTTTTTTTTCTCATATTTATAATATTTTCGATATATACCAATATATTTAAATACTTATTAATTTGACATGCAATTTATTCCGCCATGTTTATAACAACCGCCGTTGCTGAGCAACGATTTGCAAAGTTTGTTGTTAGAAAACGTCACCCAAAAGAGCTTTCTTAACGCATATCTCTATTGAAAACTGAAAATAATTTCATAAATATATTTAATAAACATTCATATAGTTCAAGCGGGCGTAGCCGCGTTCGGGTCCACTAGTATCTTTAATATTTTTCACCATTCAATATGTATAACCTACGTACATAGTAATAAATTAATTTTTAACAAAAAGAAAAACCGATTTCTAACAACAAACTAAAAAGTGAAAAATAATTTTACAAAAATTTTATAATTTTGAAGTAAACATTTTGAAGTAAAAACTAATTAGTCAAAATTTCGATTATTTTTTTTATTTGCTTCGAACGAGGAAAATAAAATAATTAATTGAGTCGTAATCGAACCCAAAACCGTCGCGTGTACAATCAGACGCTATGCCACTGCACCACGACGATCTTAATTTATGTGAATCATTACATGTATGTGAATCATTACAATTAACTAAATCATTATGTGAATTGGACATGATTTCGGAAAAATCTGAAAGGGAAATTATTAAACATGTATGCAGAAACTGAAGGAACGCGACCAAACTAAAGTATTTACGTGTGCATAATTGATGCTATTACAAGTTAAATTTTCAAAGAACAACATGGTGCACTTGTTTATTGAATATTTCTGCGAGTTTAGCAAACATACATATTATACTTTCTTTCAAATTTACATGTATATATAAGCACAATGGATAGGAAGATTGTAATTTCTTTTGTAAACGAAGTGACCAGCATAGCTTTGGCCTTGCCTTATGGTAAACCACACACCTGCCAATAACAAGTAAGTATTATTATACAATATTAGAGATATATAGTATACATTTGAGAATATCGAGTAGTAGTAGAGATATCGATTACCTAAAATATAATCGATTCAAATAGATATGCTAATAAAATCGGAAATTCTAAAGGATCTGACCAGGTCTAGGCGAACGCTGTGGAAAATGTAATTGATAATATTGACATCCTTAAAATGATGCAGCTAATAACTTATATAATATAGCAGTAGATGAAACAAGGTATCTACAGAATACAAATAGGGTAAGGGAGAGTTCACACTATAGTGCAGGTCACGGTTCGTTCTCAGTCTGATATTAGCCTGTTAAAGATATTCTTATATGATAAACAATGAGAACATGCATACCATCGTTCCGAACAAGTTTCGGACTAACTACGCATATAAGAATACGTATGTCTTAGAGAACGAACCGTGACGGGCGCTATAGTGTGAATCCTCCCTAAATGTTTACACGAACAATTATAATGACCTGTCTCCCTGAAATGGAACCTTATAAGACATTTTAAAATTAAAACTTACTTTCATAATACGTAATTAAAACTGTATAAATAGTAACTTTTTACTTTCATATAATAACCTTCATGGATTCTTCACAGAACCTTTTTAATGTACAATCGCGAATGCGAACCCATTTAAGCTACAATATGGTTCAATAATTTGAAAATTAGTTAATATTAAGTGTGTTTGACAAAATTGAACCTTATCGACTAAGTAGTAAAGGTGAAAAATAATTTATAGTGGAATTACAAAGCTAATTTCGAAATGTCGCGACACTCGGTCTGCTCACCCACGCTTTCATTCAAATATTTTGTTTGCATGTGTGTATCATACGCATGGAAGCAGAATTGAAGTAATACGTAGATATTTGTTCCGCCAACAAGTACCCAGTACCCAGTACCCAGTACCCAGTACCCAGTACCCAGTACCCAGTACCCAGTACCCAGTACCCAGTACCCAGTACCCAGTGCCCAGTACCCAGTACCCAGTACCCAGTACCTACTTGTGGAACGACGGGTTGTTTTTGGCCATAATTTATAGGAAATTAGCTTTTAAGGCACTTTCCATATGTATCTAGATATTAGTAAATATCAGATATTTTATTTTATCTTATCTTATTATTAAATATTTCTTTGATTATTATTGATAGATATTGAAACATACTTACTTTGTAGAATTTCTTCAAATATATCATTTTTCTGTATTTTATTTTAATTCAATTGAAGTTTATCGTATATTTGAAGTTCATTATAATATTTCTACATGTCTCATTATAATATGTTATGAAGAAATCTCGTAGGTCTAACTAGTTAGCCGCCCACGATGCCATCTGTACTTTATTACTTAACAGAATATTTTAGAGTGATATCTATCTATCCATATAAAATATGTAAGTTTTATTCCAACATTTTTACATGTATTTACAAAACCCATCGATTAATTACAGTTAAGTTTAACTATACAATGAAATGTTTTTAATTAATGGTTATCTATGTGTTAAGACTAATTCAGTGGGTCATTATAGTTAATAGCTACTAACTACAGCTTGTTAGCCGTCTGACAAATGACGGTGGGCTAGTGTTGCCCCAACAAATAAGTCACAGCACTCACCTTTCCGCTCTAATGATCACGCATTGTCAATAAACGAACGCTCCAAGGCTCGCACAGTCCCAGCACTATGCATGACGTCACATCGAACTCCATTCATAACCATCGATCACCAAATTCGTGGTACGACAACACTAGCCGGACCCACGAGTCCTTCGGGCCTATCTAATCTATGGAACACTGCACAGAGTATAAACCGGTCCCGCGATTTCGTTTCTTTTTTTTTTAGTTCAAAAAAGTTAATGTATATAGGCGCGTGTGTATCGCCGCGCGCGCACCTTTGAATGCGTGAAGCCTCTAGCGGTCGCCCCCGCGGTTTTCGCGTGGGCGCTATCGCCGACGCTACCTCCCAAAGCGATTTTGCGTAATATATTTCGACTAATAAAACACAAATAAACTCGTCTCAACGTTTCAATGTGCCGATCTGGACGACCATCGACAGCAGGGGACCGCTCGGAAATGGCGACTTCTCTTTATAAGCTCATTTTAGAATTTTAAATGAGTATCGAATAATGCATCGGGCATAAAAAGCTATCGGCGGCGGCTAACAATATTACGTGGTGGTGCGTTGGGAAGCGACTTGTCGAGGAGGGCCATGTATGGAGAAACGAGTTCGTCTGCAGTCCCACACGTTTTGACTTTTTGCTGTGCAAGTGCTAGGGCTTACTTTGTCCGATTTACGTTGACACCCT